>CAJRST010041110.1:19647019-19679009 GCA_907169785.1 Menidia menidia | reverse complement strand
GGTCATGAGCCATTCCCAGGCGGTCTCCCATCCAAGTACTGACCAGGGCCAACCCTGCTTAGCTTCCGAGATCAGACGAGATCGGGCGGACACAGGCTGGTGTGGCCGTAAGCTGCAGTTTGCCTGGCAAACAGGTTATTTAAATCTGAGTCAACACCGCCAAAATGGGCTCCAAATGGCGGTGGGCTGCTGGCTGCTGGCTCCAAAATAAAATGAAGGGACCTTAAGCGGTGGACTGCTCATATTTTGGCTTTTTGATTTTCTGTTTATCTCCGTTTGTCTGATGAGTCAGCACGGATCCCTTTGTCATTCACTCGGTGGGGACTGGAGAAGATGTGTTCTTTTACCGGCCTTTCAAAGTACTTCATGATGATGGAAGTCAGTGCAACGGGCCGGGAGTCGTCAAAACAGGTGACATGAGGTTTCTTTGGTATGTCTGTACCGCAATAATGGAGGCAGACCTAAAGCACGCTGGCACTGTGGCTTGGTCCAGCGAGGTGTTAAAAATGTCTGTGAGGACACCTGCTAGCTGACTTGCACACTCCTTGAACACCCGCCCAGGTATGTTGTTGGGACCTGGGGCCTTCCCCGCGGTTGACTCTTCTCAGAGTCCCACATATCGGCTGTGTCAAGGCAGAGTACCTCCTCTTCCTGATGGGGAACAGCCTTCACAGCTGGAGTGGTGTGTAGTGCCTCAAAACTTCAGAAGAATTTATTTAGTCCATTGAGGAAGTCAGCATCAACTTCACCTACCAGGGGGGAGGGCTTGTTGTAATCAGTGATCACCCATATGCCTTGCCACATGCGCCTGGTGTTGCTGGTGTCGTGGAAAAGATCCTGGATTTTCTTACTGTGGGTCCGCTTCGCTAACCTGATGGCATGGTTCAAGTTGGCTCTTGCTGTTCTCAGTGCCTCCTTGTCATCCAACTTGAAGGCTGAGTTCTGTACTTTGAGTGCTTGGCGAACCTCCTCAGTCATCCAGGGTCTTTGGTTGGCTCGGGTGATTTTCTTTGTGGTGCTGACGTCCTCGATGCATTTTTTAACGTAGGCTGACACAGTCATGGCATACTCATCTATGTTTATCATGTTGTCATATGTTGCTGCAGCTTTGAACATGTCCCAGTCAGAGCACTCAAAACAGTCCTGGAGTGCCTTCATGCCGCCCTCAGTCCAAACCCTCACCTGCCTCACTGTAGGTTTAGCTCTGATCAGCAGGGGCCTGTATGCAGGAATTAGCATTACAGAGAGGTGATCTGAAGAGCCGAGGTGGGGGCATGGGGCTGCTCTGAATTCGTCTTTTATATTTGTATAAACTAAGTCTAGAGTGTTCTCTCCTCGAGTTGCAAAATCCATGTGTTGGTAGAAATGAGGGAGAACAGTTTTCATATTGGCCTGGTTAAAGTAATGATGAAAACATGCTCAGTGGGTGCAGATTGCAGCTCGGAGATGGTCCGATAGAGAAAACTCATAGCATCTTTTGCATTTGCGCTGGGAAGCACATAACAGGAGAAATGCTGACAACAGTAAATTCTCTTGGCAGGTAGAAAGGTCTGTAGTCAACAGTCAAAAGCTCTATGTCCAGAGAGCAGTGGTTGGCGACTGATCTAGCATTTTTACACCAGTTGTTGTTGATGTAAATGCACAGCCCGGCCCCTCGGGACTTGCAGCTAAGACAGACTATCTGCACGGAAAGTAGCGAGCCCCTCCAGTCAAACGGCGTAGTCCAGAATTGATGAAGTAAGCCATGTCTCCGTCAGGATGAGAGCACAACAGTTTTCAAGTTCCCTCTTTGAAGAGAGCTAAAGTTGTAAATGGTCTATTTAGTTGTCCAGTGAGTGGACGTTGAAGAGCAGGGTGGATTGAAGGGGCATTCTGTAGGGGTTAGCTTTTAGTTAAATTATTAATCCAACATGACAGCCCTGCTTCCACCGCCGGTCACACCACTTGCTCCTCCTTCGGCGTGTGCCACTCCACAAGTCGTGGGCCTCTGGGACTTGTGCCCAAAGTAGACCGAAGCTGCGTAATCAAGAGTAGTTGTAGTTACGGGTCCAATAACACTACATAACCGTAACTCCAGCAGCCGTAGGCGTTCAACTACTGATCTAGCGGGTCGATGAGTAGTTTGTAGAGTGTTTTCAGGCATATTTTTGTAAAAAAACAAACAATATGATAAAAAAATATATATATTAATGATGAAAATAAGTAATATTGTAACATTGCTGCCACATCATGAACATCTTGTGTGGGGAAGGCTCCCAGCTAACTCACCTGTCTCAGCAGGTAGTGCCATTCTCATTGACACTCCGAGTTCCCACACACACAGGAAGAACGTCATGGTAGGGAGGGCTACAATGTCAGGGGACAGATGGGTGCCAGTCAAAATCATCAATCCAAGTGACAAGCAGATACAGGGGTTGGACAATTAAACTGAAACACCTCTCATTTTAGTGTGGAAGGTTTCATGGCTAAATAGGACCAGCCTGGTGGCCAATCTTCATTAATTGCACATTGAACCAATAAGAGCAGACTGTGAAGGTCCAATTAGCAGGGTAAGAGCACAGTTTTGCTCAAAATATTGCAATGCAAACAGCATTATGGGTGACATACCAAAGTTCAAAAGAGGACCAATTGTTGGTGCACGTCTTGCTGGTGCATCTGTGACCAAGACAGCAAGTCTTTGTGATGTATCAAGAGCCACGGTATCCAGGGTAGTGTCAGCATACGACCAATAAGGACGAACCACATCCAACAGGATTAACGGTGGACGCAAGAGGACGCTGTCTGAAAGGGATGTTCGGGTGCTAACCCGGATTCTATCCAAAAAACATAAAACCACGGCTGCCCAAATCACGGCAGAATAAAATGTGCACCTCAACTCTCCTGTTTCCACCAAAACTGTCCGTCGGGAGCTCCACAGGGTCAATATACACGGCCGCGCTGCTATAGCCAAACCTTCGGTCACTCGTGCCAATGCCAAACGACGGTTTCAATGGTGCAAGGAGCGCAAATCTTGGGATGTGGACAATGTGAAACATGTATTGTTCTCTGATGAGTCTGCCTTTACTGTTTTCCCCAAATCCGGGAGAGTTACGATGTGGAGAAGCCCCAAAGAAGCGTACTATCCAGACTGTTGCTTGCCCAGAGTGAAGCATGGGTGAGGATCAGTGATGGTTTTGGCTGCCGTATCATGGCATTCCCTTGGCCCCATACTTGTGCTGGATGGGCGCGTCACTGCTAAGGACTACGGAACCATTCTGGAGGACCAGGTGCATCCACTGGTTCAAACATTGTATCCTGAAGGAGGTGCCGTGTATCAGGATGACAGTGCACCAATACACACAGCAAGACTGGTGAAAGATTGGTTTGATGAACATGAAAGTGATGTTGAACATCTCCCATGGCCTGCAGAGTCACCAGATCTCAATATTATTGAGCCACTTTGGGGTGTTTTGGAGGAGCGAGTCGGGAAACATTTTCCTCCACCAGCATCACGTCGTGACCTGGCCACTATCCTGCAAGAAAAATGGCTTAAAATCCCTCTGACCACTGTGCAGGACTTCTATATGTCATTCCCAAGACGAATTGACGCTGTACTGGCCGCAAAAGGAGGCCCTACACCATATTAATAAAGTATTGTGGTCCAAAACCAGGTGTTTCAGTTTCATTGTCCAACCCCTGTAGATACAAGCAAATTGAGGCGAAACACCAAGTTGGCTGATGTGTTCCCATGCGTTGCTCTGGAAGACTTGGAGGTGAATGTTCCCCAGTCCCCCTCAAAATATCTTCAGGTGAATAGTCAAACCATGCACGGCCCTGATTCTGGTGGACTTCACTCACCCCACTCTACCCCCAACTTCAGTGATGCCCTGAATCAACCTGGATTGAGTGACATACATTCCTGTAATGTTTTGAATTATTGGAAAGGTCAGTGATCCAACCTGATCCAAAAGTATGAGGGCCTGTTTTCCAGAAACAAGTTGGACTGTGGCAAGGCCACTGGCTTTGTCCATCGGATCCATTCTCGGCTTGTTCAGACTCCCATATCGATGTGTCCCACCTGGTCATAACAAAAAGCTGAGACAGGTGCTGTCGGAGATGGAAGAGAAAGAAATCATCCGGAAGTCTTCCAGCGAGTGGGTGTCACCCCTGGTACTCCTGGCTGAATTCTCAGACTGTCAAAGATGCCCACCCAATGCCACATCAGACGGACTGCCTGGCTGCTCTTGGTGGGAGCCCATTCTTCAGCACCATGGACTTAACATCAGGGTACTATAATATCTCCATGTGTGAGATAGACAAAAAACTGACTGCCTTTACCATGCCCATTGGGCTGCATGAGTTCAATCACATGCCCCAGGGGATATGTAATGCACCAGCTAGTTTTATGTGCCTCATGACCAACATCTTTGGCGACCAGATTTTTTTAACATTACTCTGCTATTTTGATGACCTGCTTGTTTTTGCGCCCGATGAAGGTGAGTGCACATGGATTAAAGCTTGTGTGAAGGCCACTAAAGTGTTGTCACATTTGTGGTAGTTTCAGTAATTCTATAATTAATGTTTGAATGGGTAACCAACCTGTTTTCACCATCCTTGCACTGAAATCTTTTATATAGATATCAGGAGTAATTGTGGGGTCGCTAGCAGAGGGCAGTGTGACACTTATTGTGCTCCAGGGGGCTTTACGTCAGTTTGGTTCGCTTTGCAGCTATTCCTCTTTCTGCTGAGCGAGATTAAAAATGGACGCAGAGTTTGCATGTCTCACTTATTTCTCCTGTTTCCAAGTTGGTGGAATAGTAAATTAAGCTAAGCGACTGAGATGTAATATATGACATGTCGCTGTATGTTTAAATGTCCGCTAATAATGCCGTTTTATGAATATTAGGACATATACGTACATATAGCAAT
Source organism: Menidia menidia (assembly GCA_907169785.1). Lineage (NCBI taxonomy): Eukaryota > Metazoa > Chordata > Actinopteri > Atheriniformes > Atherinopsidae > Menidia > Menidia menidia. Next base: position 19,674,101 of record CAJRST010041110.1, on the reverse strand, counting down.
AGCAGCATTTTCGCGCTTGAAATCATTACTTGTTGCTACTGAAGTTACGTCGGTCAGAGTTTTACTTTAGCTTCTACAACATTTTTGTAAAGTCTAAAAGTTTTAAGATGTATTATATTGTGTTAAATGTGGAAAGCTATTGTTAAAAGCTGAGTTTATGTATTGTAAAACAGTTCAAAGTTAATGTTAAAAAGAAATGTTATTCATATTAAAAGTGGTTAAAGACAAGTTAAAAATCTGTCAGCTCATGCATTTTGGAAGAGTAAAATGATTTTAGTTGGAAATGGAAATGCATTTAGGAACCATATGTAAGCTATGTTTTATTTTAAGATGAAAAAACACAATTTACAGGGGTAACAGTGGTTACTGTCATTTTGTTTTGTTTAATAACACAAAAATTATAACTCAGTATTTGCTGGAAAAAGACAAATTGTATTGTATTTTGAAGTTGTGTTTATTTGATAGAGAACATTGAGTGTTAGTAACCGAATGGGATTTAAATTGTGAATTTTTTAATAAATCCACTTTCTCTCTTTCTACTGAGCGAGAGGAAAAATAGATGCAGAGTTTGCCTGTCTCACTGAGAGAGCATATACGCTGGTTACATGGTGCCAGTCAGTACCTGTAACACTTGCGCCTAAAGAGTACCACTTTTTTCAGTGAAGTGTAAAATTCCTTGGCCACGTTGTTGATGAGAGTGGCGTGGAAACCGATCCAGAGAAGGTCCAAGCAATTGCTGCCATGACTGAACGAGCGCTAATGCAGGATGATGGTGTCACCCCGTCCCTGAGAAAACCTTTACCTTTTTTACCTTTTGTGTTTTACACCCTTTTTGTTCGAGAATGTCGAAAAGATCGAAGAGAGGTGACGATGACCTCACCAGTTCCATCATGGCGCTGCTAACAGCTAAGCTAGCCGAGCACAAAGAGGCGCTTCTTTCGGGATTTAAATAATCATATTGAAAACTTGAGACCAAATTGGACAATTTTCAGACCACTTTTAACGACCACCATCAACGTATAACTGGAGGAGTTTGCGAGCTCTGCTGACGGAGATCTGCAGAATGTGCAATCTAAGATCACGGCTTTGCTAGCTGACAACGTCAAGTTGAAAGCTAGGCTAACGGATCTTGAAGGAAGGAGTCGCCGCAACAACTTGCGCATTGTTGGCCTCCCAGAAGGCATCGAAGGCCCCCAACCAACTGCATTTTTCTCCCAGATGCTTTTTGAGGTATTTGGGGACAATATTCTCACTTCGTCGCCCGAATTGGATAGGGCTCACTGCACCCTGGCCGCTAAACTGGGGCCCTCTCAGCAACCACGGTCCATGGTTGTTTGTTTTAGCCGATTTCAGACCCGGGAGCTAGTGGTGCGTGCGGCCCGGAGAATGCGTGGTAAGCTGAAATATAAAGGCTCTCCCATTCACATCTTTGAGGACTACTGCCCAGAAGTTTTGGAGCAGCGTGGAAAATATCGCAATGTCATGAAGCAGCTGTACGACATGGGTGTCAAGCCAGCGCTACGTTATCCAGCTCGGCTGTTTATTGTTACCGAGGACGGCTCGAGGAAGTGCCGGCCCTCGGTGAGAGAAGCCACGGATTTCATCGCCTCTCGCACTCTCCCGGTGAATGTCGTCCCCGAACCTGCGGAGGACTGATTTCTGTTGGATAGAATATGTGCAGCATTTTCGTTGATGGCTACTTTAGCTATTTTGGTTCTGCTTTACGTATTGCTGTATGGCAACTAGGACAGCAGCTTTTCGAGTTAATATTACAGCACTTTGTTGCTCTCTTCTTTTGGTTTCATATACAGCTGCTGTTGTGATCTGTTTCCTTTTCTTTTCGTTTTGTTTGGGGTGTTTTTTTTTGTTGTTGTTTTTTCTTGTTTGTTTCTTTGCTGTTAATACTACTGCACTTATACTTATATTTTTACTTATCATTATTACTATTTTATTTCTTTCTTTAATATTGTTATCACTTTATAGATCGTTCTAATACTACCTGTCATTATGGCCAATGTGTGACTTATCGAATAGGGACTCGGGACTGCTGGAGGCATGGAAGCCTTATCGGTGCAATGGACACTCGATTTTGTTTTTCACACGTGGGTACTACAAACCGCTATATTTGTGTGTCTGAGGTGTGTGTGTGTGTGTTTGTTGTTGTGCTTTTTGTTGTGTTGTTTGCGTTGTCTTGTCCACCCCCCCCCTTTTTTTATTTATTTATTTTTTTTTTTCCCCCTCTTCTCTCTCTTTCCTTCCCACTCTCTGTCTGTCCCTCCAGTCATACTTACTCCACTTTACAGCTGTGGACTCGTGTCTGCCCGGCCAGGATATTGTCAATGTTTCCTGCCTTCTTCAACCTTCCAAATCTCTGGTTTTGAGACATGACTGGCACAAATGGTAAGATAAAGTTCATTTCCTGGAATGTGAAGGGCTTGAGGAATACTACGAAGCTGGGAAGGGTCATGGCTCACTTACAGCATCTTAAGGGCGACATATACTTTTTTCAAGAAACGCACTTGCGCAACCGGGAAGTGGTGAGGCTTAAAAGAAAGTGGGTCGGGCAGGTGTACCACTCCACATTTAATGGTACGGCCAGGGGTACTGCTATTGTAATTCGTAAGGAAATTCCGTTTGTGTCTGTTAATTCTGTTTCTGATCCTAATGGCAGATATGTAATGGTCTCTGGGTTTCTGCAAGATGTTCCATTCTTATTGGTTTGTGTCTATGGGCCTAACTGGGATGATAGCCATTTTGTTACAAAACTATTTACATCTTTCCCCGATCTGGAGAACCACCATAAAATTATGGGTGGTGACTTTAATTTTGTGCAGGACCCCTTGCTGGATAGGTCGTCTATTAAACCTGCCTCATCAACCAAATCGGCAAGGGACTTTGCAAACACTTGCACAGCAGTTTGGCCTGACTGACCCTTGTAGGCATAAATTCCCTGAGGCTCGGGCTTTCTCCTTTTTCTCAAGTGTCCACCACACTTACACCCGTATAGACTTCTTTCTCCTGGATGCTAGACTGCTATCCAAAATACTTTCTACAGAATATCACAGCATCGCAGTGTCAGACCACGCCCCTACATCCCTTGACATAGTGTTGCTCGCACAAAGTAACCCTCGCAAAATGTGGAGATTCAATTCAGCCTTCCTGGCTGAGCAAGACTATAGACAGTTCTTACATTTTCAGATCACACTGTTTCTTGAGCTGAACGACTTGCCTGGCACAAATAGGGGTATTTGTGCCAGGGAGGCATCTAAAGCCTATCTTAGGGGCCAACTTATCTCTTTCATTTCACACAGCAAGAAGGCGGATAATTTGCGTATCACTGAACTCCTTAGGGACATAAAAGATATTGATGGACATTACGCATCTAATCCTGAACCTAATCTTTACAGGGAACGCCTTAGACTGCAGACAGTTTGAGCTTATTTCCACAACCAAAGTCAGAACGCTTCTTCTTAGGTCCAGACAGCGCTTTTATGAATCTGGTGATAAGGCTGGGAAGCTTCTCTCTTATCAGGCCAGGGCAGAGGCGTCCTCAAGGCTAATTCCTAGTATTAAATCTTTCACTGGTGATATACTTACGGACCCCCATGAGATAAATAAGACCTTTGCAGAGTTCTACTCGGCTTTATACTCCTCTGACCATCCTTTGCCCCCGGGTGATGTGCTTGATAATATTGTCTTTCCCCAAATAGAGGCGGGTATGGCTGAGACGTTAGGTGGGCTCATTACAACAGCAGAAGTTCAGGAGGCCATTAGTTCACTCCAGAATGGTAAGTCGCCTGGGCCTGATGGTTTTACAGCCGAATACTATAAGACTTCTGACTCGCTTGCCCCTCTCCTGCGAGACATGTATGATGAAGCCTTCGCCTGTAGTCACCTCCCAAACACTCTGTCGGAGGCCACCATATCTCTTCTCCTAAAAAAGGATAAAGACCCATTGCTCTGTAGCAGCTATAGGCCAATATCGCTCTTGAATGTCGACTTCAAAATTCTTTCCAAAATTCTTGCCTCGCGTTTACAACTTGCTCTGCCTTCCATCATTGCATCTGACCAAACTGGCTTTTTGCCAGGGCGCCTGTCGTCACATAATACAAAGCGTCTTTTTGATATAATCCATTCATCTGATTCTAAAATGCCAGAGGTTGTGGTCTCCCTTGATGCGGAGAAAGCCTTCGACAGGGTTGAATGGCGTTTCCTGTATGAAGTGGTGGCTAGGTTTGGACTTGGGGAGGCCTTTCTTCATTGGATTAAACTCTTATACTCATCACCAAAAGCATCTGTTCAGACTCACAACACTTTGTCTCCCTCTTTTCCTTTATGTCGTGGTACCAGGCAAGGATGCCTGCTGTCCCCGCTACTCTTCACTCTGGTAATAGAGCCACTTGCTCTTTTGCTTCGTTCGGAGGTTGGTTTCAAGGGCATAACGCGTCTTAATAGGGTTCACAAGGTTTCACTGTATGCAGATGACCTTCTTTTGTATGTCTCTGACCCGGCGAACTCATTCCCTGTGATTCTTGACATTTTAAACCGTTACGATGCTATATCTGGTTACAAACTTAATTTTCAGAAGAGTGAGCTCTTGCCTATCAATGCTCTGGCTAAAACTATCCCCCATAAGATAGTTCCATTTAAATGGTCAAGTTCTGGCTTCGGATATTTGGGTGTCCATGTTACCACATCGTTGTCTGATTTGTATTTAGTTAACTTTGCCCCACTGGTTGAGAAGACAGAGAGGGATTTTATCCGCTGGTCCACGCTGCCTCTTTCTCTTGTTGGTCGTATCAATTTGGTCAAGATGGTAGTTCTTCCTAAATTTCTTTATTTATTTCAACATGTTCCGATTTTTTTAACCAAATCATTTTTTGACAGATTAGACAAACTGATGTCAGACTTCTTGTGGGATGGTAAGCCTGCGAGGATCCGCCGGTCAATCCTTCAAGCGCCTAAGGAAAAGGGGGGGTTCGCCCTCCCTGTGTTTAGGTTCTACTATTGGGCAGCAAACATACAGAAGCTTCTTTTCTGGTTAGTTGAGTTAGTTCCCTACCTGCCTGGGTACACCTTGAACAGGACTCTGCTCCATTTTCCCTGCGTTCAGCACTATGTTCTCAACTTCCACTTCAGCTTTCACGTTTGTCTGGCTGCCCCCTAGTTTGTTTATCACTGAGGATTTGGAATCAGATTCGAAAGCATTTTGGTCTTTCGGGTCCTTCACTTTTGACATCAATCTATAGGAATTGTACTTTTGAACCCTCCAGAACGGACCCAGCGTTTCGGTTGTGGCACAACAATGGGCTCAAGTCTGGCGATCTGTACACAGACAATGTTTTCTCATCTTTTGCACAACTTGCAGTTAAATACAACCTACCCAACAGTCACCTTTTTCTCTTTTTTCAAATGAGAGATTATGTGAAAAAACAATTTCCTCATTTTCCAAACTGCCCTCCTGAAACCCTGGTTGATGCTCTTCTGACTGTGGATGCCTCTGCGAAGAAATGTATTTCTGTTCTTTATAGTTGTATGTGGTCAACAACTTCATCACCTCTGACGTTAGGGCTGCTTGGGAAAGCAGTCTTGGTGTGGCTCTGAGTGATGGGCAATGGAATTCTGCATTATCTCTGATTCATTTATCTTCCATATGTGCTCGTCATAGGCTCATTCAGTGTAAGGTTCCCTACAGGGTCCATTATACAAATGCTAGATTATCCAGAATCTACCCTTCTGTCAGCGAGGCTTGTGGCAGGTGTCACTTATCCCCGGCCAACCATGTATACATGTTTTGGTCGTGTCCTAAACTGACGTCGTTTTGGTCTGATATATTTACCACATTGGGTTTGGCCTATGGCTGCACCATTGCTCCTAATCCCTTGTCTGCAATTTTTGGTGTCCTTCCCACTACCCACTTGCCCAAGCTGTTAAAAGGTGTCGTTTCATTCACAACCCTTCTGGCCCGTAAATTGATTTTGCTTAATTGGAAACTTGCCCATCCTCCTTCACATATCCACTGGATCCGGGAGGTGCTTTACAACCTGAAGCTTGAGAAACTCAGATTTTCACTAAAAGGTTCTTTAAAATTATTCAATTCCACCTGGGACCTTTTTCTACGACACACAGAATCTCTTAATTATAACTCTGAAGAACTGGGGGTTGTGTAGGAAAGAGGGTGTTTTATTTTTTTATTTTTTTTATATATTATTTTATTTCATTTATTATTTTTTTTCCTTCTTATTTTCTATTTCATTTTATTATTTTTATTGATTGTTTATTTTTGCTTATTTCTCCCCAAAGAGTGAGCGTGTGTATGTGTGTGAATGTTTGTGTGTTCTGTCTGTCTGGTCAAGAAGGCTTGTAAAGGGGAGGGTGGGGGTTGCTGGGTATTGTTTTGGGTTGTTTGCATACAGTTGTGCTACTAAATGTGCCATCTTCATTCTTTGTACTCTGTATGCTATTGGTTTAAAAAATGTTCAATAAATAAAATTGGGAAAAAAAAAAAAAAAAGAAAAAAAAAAAAAAAAAATCAAAAAAAAAAAAAAAAAAAAAAAAAGAATTGTGCCGTCCGATTTCCTTCGCTAGCAAGTCTCTGACGCATGCCCAGACCAAGTACCCAGCACAAAGGCAGGAGTTTTTAACCCTCAAACGGGCAGTCTGCGACAAATTCAGCCACTGTCACTGCTGTGTTTGAGGGTCATGTTGAGTGGGAGATGGGATCAGCTGAAAGAGCCATCTCCTGGCTTGTCCAGGATGTGCAGCAACTGACTACCAGTGGTCAGAGCCCCTTTCCTGTGTTTTCCACCCAGGAGCTGCAAGACACACAGCAGCAAGACACCTCACTTTCCAGAGTACTCTCCTTTGTGGTGCGTTGGAGGCCACCATCATGTAGGGAAAGGGCTCAGGAAACAGATCACGTCTCGAAAATGTTGAAGCAGTGGGACAAGCTCGAGATGTTGGATGGCCTACTCTACCGGGTGAGCTAAGACCCACTGACTGGCAAATAAAGACAGCAGTATGTTGTCCCTGCTTCCTTGGCTAAGCAAGTGCTTCAAGGCATCCATGATGACGCAGGCCACCTGGGGCAGCAGAGGACATTGTATCTGGAAAGGCAGAGGTTTTTCTGGTCCAATATGGAACGGGATGTCAGAGAATACTTGATGACATGCACCCATTGTGTGGTTGGCAAGACTCCTGAACCAGAAGCTCGAGCTCTACTTGAAAGTATTAAAACTATGAGCCCCTTGGAACTTGTATTTTTGGTCCACAGACAACTTTAACGGGAAGAGTGTGAATGTACTAGTGGTTACCGACATTTTTACTTAAATGGCCCATGTTTACACCTGCTGCGACCAATCTGCAAAAACAAGTTGCCCCCCAGCTCTGGGACAAATACTTTTGTGTGTATGGGTTCCCTGAAAGAATTCACTCGGAGCAGGGTGCCAATTTTGAAAGCGAACTGATCCATTAATTGCTACAAGTTGCTGGGGTTAAGAAGTCTAGTACCACTGCCTATCACCCCATGTAGAATGGGAATGTTGAAAGGTTCAAAAGGACTTTTTTTTTTCTTTCCTTCTTTTTCTTGGGGGTGTTCATCATGCTTTTCCTTTTTGAAGATGTCATATGTCGCACAACATTGATAATGTTAGGGCAGATATAGGTGTAACTCCAACTCGTTTCACTACCTGGAACGTGAGAGGGATGAATGGGCCTAACAAGAGAGCAAAGATCTTCTCTCATTTAAAGAGACTGAATGCAGAAATAATATTTTTACATGTAAACTCATTTGAAAATAGCAGATCATTTCAGGCTTAAGAGGAATTGGATTGGACAGAGTTTCCACTCTAACTTTAATAATAAGGCACGAGGGGCAGCCATCCTGATCCACAAAAAAATATTGTTTACACCATCTCGGGTCATTTCTGACCCCCAGGGACGATTTGTGATAGAATCTGGGTCGCTGTTTAACTCTCCTGTAATTCTAGCTAGTATTTACGCCCCGAACTGGGATGATGTGGGCTTTATACATAAATTCACTTCTCTTCTCCCAGACTTAAATAGACATAGTCTGATTCTATCGGGGGACTTCAACACGGTTATGGACCCAGCTATGGACCGCTCTAGTCCTAGAAACTTATCTCGCTCCAAAATGTCTCTTGCTCTTGGTGAGTTTGCTGATAAGGCAGGTTGGGTTGACCCATGGAGGCTATTTAATCCTAACAAAAAAGAATTCTCCTACTTTTCACATGTTCACCACACATACAGTCGCATCGATTTTTTCCTCATTGACAAGACACTTCTCCCTTTTACAAAAAGAATTGAATACAATACTATTGTTGAATCTGACCATGCGCCGGTCTCCCTAGATATTTTGTTCTCTCAAAATGTCACACTGTTGGTTCTTCTGCAGCGTATCTCCTATTATTCACTCGAAGATCTCTGGATTCTTCCTCATCATCTGTGCCTTGTGAATGCATCTTTGCAGAAGCATTAACTTACTTATATAATACATAGGAGACAGGAGACATCTTTATCAATTGAACTGGTAGCCACACTGCCCCGCTCTGGCCGAACACACACAGAACACAGGGAGGCTGCGCCTTTATTTTTCTTATAAACACATAACCTTCCACTTCACAAAGTAGTGCCAACAAAAACACAACAGTGACAAACATCGTACTCAACACCCCCACTCGATGGTTGCCACACATTCTGGCCATGACACTATTTTCCAAACATATAAGGACAAAATTTTTCAATCTTGGTTCTTGTGGCAGATTTTGTAAACACATCTGCAACCATGTTTTCTGTCGGACAGTAAACCAAAACAATTTTACCCTGTAAAACATTTGATCTTATGAAGTGGTATTTAATGTCCACATGGTTGCTCCTCTGGCGATTCACAGGGTTCTTTGCAAGGCGTATTGTCCCTTGGTTGTCTTCAAACACTTTTACTGTTTCATCAAAACTGTAGTCCATGTCCTGTAGTAGTTGGGATAGATAGAGTGCTTCTTGGATAGTAGCTGCTAATGCTACATACTCAGCCTCACATGTTGACAATGAAACTGTTTGCTGTTTCTTTGTTTTCCATGAAACAACAGCTCCACTTGGACTTAGACTAAAGCAATAGCCTGTAGTGCTCTTTCTATCAAGAACATCGTTGGCCCAGTCGGCATCAGAGTATCCCGTCAGCTCTAGTTTAGTGTCACACTTGTTATAACACAACTCATAGTTCTTAGTCCCTTGTAAGTATCTGTACACATGTTTTAAAGCTGTCATATGTTTCTCTCTGGCATCAGACATATATTGTGACAATCTGCTCACAATCCAGCTTATATCAGGCCTAGTACAGGTCATGATGTAGATGAGGCTGCCCAGCATTTCTCTGTATTTTCTTTGATCAGTTTGTTCTCCTTCTGGAACCAGATCACATTTGATCTCACTGGGGGTGGCTCTGGGTTTACAGTCAGCCATACCAAACCTTTCCAGTATCTTTTCAATGTATTTGGACTGGTTCATTTTGATAGAGTCTTCTTTTTGTGTGAAATCGATCCCAATAAAATGTGTGAGATGGCCAAGATCTTTCATTTTAAACTTACTTTTCAGTTTCTCTTTGACCTCACTTAGACACATCTCATTGCTCGCAGCCACAACTATATCATCAACCCACACTAACAAAATCACCTTTCCTTTGTCAGAAAAATTAGTGTAGATACAATTATCAGCTTGGCTCTGTACAAAGTCATTCGACATCAGGAACTCATGGAGCATCATATTCCAGTTCCTCCCAGATTGTTTGAGCCCATAGATAGATTTGTTCAACTTACACACAAGTCGCACATCATTCTTTGATTTAACCTGGAAACCTTCGGGTTGATCCATATATATTTAATGGTCAATGGGTGCATGTAAGTATGCAGCTTTAACGTCCATCTGGTTCAGTGTAAGGTCATGTTGTACAGCTAGTTGCATCAACACACGCAGTGACGTCAAGTTTGCAGTTGGAGAGAATGTCTCTGAATAGTCAAGTCCTTCTACTTGGCTGTATCCCTTCGCTACATACCTAGCTTTATATGTCTCATTCCCTTTATCATCCTCCTTGAGAGCATATACCCACCTTCCCCCCACTGTCTGCCTACCCTCTGGTAATGGTACAAGTGAGAAGGTGTTGTTCTCCTTAAATGAAGTCATTTCTTCTTTCATTGCCTTTTTCCACATATCAGATTTTGGCGATGCTAAAGCTTCTCTGTAGGTCTGTGGCAGTCCAACTGTAGCTCTGTAACAATAGTCAATGGTTAAGTTACTGTTTTGCACTGTACATTCATAGTCCTCCAAGTATTTAGGTTTCTTTCTGACTCTGCCCGTAGTACGTGAAGTCTGTGCATCAGAAGTTGGATTTGTGTCCATTTCTGAGTCTTTCTCAATGTCTGCGGCCGTCTGTCCTGTTATTTCAGTCAGTGATTGGCTATTTTGACTGGGTGTAATGACCCACTCTCTGTAGTGGTCCTCTGGTTGGTCCCAGTCAGTCTGTGTATGCTTCTCAGTCACACTCTTTTCTATAAAGTGGGCCAGTCTGTGTTTCTGAACCTTGTTTGTCTCTGAAAAATAAACCAAATAAGCAGGTGAATGACGATCAAAACCAACAAAAATTCCCATTTTACCTTTAGGATCAAGCTTCTTTTTGTTTTGTTCACACACCATACATTTGGAACCAAACTTTTTCATTTTTGACAAATCTGGCCTTCCAGTTAAAAGGAAATAAGGTGTTTCCCCTGTTCTCTTACAGTAACACCTGTTCCTTATGACTGTAGCTGTCCTGGCTGCATAAGGCCATAGCTCTTTGGGTAAACCTGACTCAATCAGCATGCATCGGACCATTTCAAATAATGTGCGCCAATTTCTCTCTGCAGTCCCATTTTGATGGGGAGAGTAGGGTGCTGACCTCTCATGTTTTATAGCATTGTCCCTCAACAATGACTGGTACTCCTCTGACAAAAATTCTGTTCCGTTGTCAGATCTGAGGCGTTTTACTTTACCGTAAGGTGCTGTGTCTGCCAAGAATTGCTTAGTTGCCTCAACTGCCTTGTTTTTGTTTCTAAGAAAGTACACATAAATGGCACCAGAAAAGTCATCAGTGAAAGTGATGGCATACTTGTACCCTTCAAATGACTCTGGTGAAACAGGTCCACCCAAGTCTGTATGTACTAGCTCTAATGGCGCTTTGGCCCTCACATCACTTTGTCTGTTTCTGTTTTGTGAAAATTTACCCTCTAGACAAATTTCACATTGGCTGGGTCTAGAAGTTTTGTCTTTGATTTTCATACCATTTACAACTCTTTCAAGTTTTACAATATCATCATAGTTGCAATGACCCATTATCTCATGCCATGTTTTTAGATCCAAAGATACATTGCAGGAGTCCTCACCCTTTACATTTCTCTCTGTGACAATGTCCAAGTAGTACAATCTGTCTTTTACCTTCATTTTACACATTGTGCCATCAGGAAGGATCATTTTGTTGTTATCCTTCTCAAAGTTGAATCTCGCTCCCTTCGAAGTTGCTGCATCCACAGATAGGATGCTTTGTGGGTATCCTGGAATCAGAAGTGCATTCGTGAGCTTGATACTCACAACTTTCCCCTTGCAGTCGGTCAGCTTTATCTGTGCATCTCCTTTCCTCAGGACACTGCCGGTGATCCGTGTTCCATCCGCCAGCTGCATGATGTGGTTCTTGGGCTGGAAAGTCTCATCAAATTTGATGAAAGCACTCTCGTCAGTGATGATGTGGGCAGACGCACCGCTGTCCACCAGTAGATCTTGCTGCTGTGTGCTGTGGGGTTGCCACTCACTTAACCGAAGCACAAACGACTCTTCTTCATTCGTGGTTTTATGCCTGTCCTCAACACGAACAGTTCCTTGTCCAGTGTCTGTAATGGCGGCCAACTTGTTACTGTTTTGTGCGTTGGTCCACCTGCGCTGAATTTTCTTCTCTTTGTTTCTGCAGTCTTTTGCTTTATGGCCTATTTTCCCACAAATAAAGCATTCTCCATTGAAATATTTTGTGTCTTTAAACTTAGGTTTGGACGCTTTGTAATTTACAGACATTACTTCGTCTGCTCGGGGCCTGCTGCGGTAGCGCAGTGTGCATTCAAAGCTCCTCAGCCTTGCCTTGAATTCGTTGAAAGTTAGCGTTTCTTTTGTCTGAGTGACATGCACAGAAAATGGGTTGTATTCATCTGTGAGACCTTTCAACACCATCGCTGTCAGAAGTGCATCACTGAGGGTCTCTTTAGCTCTGTTTAACGCGGCCACTATCTTTTCAACACGGCCTAGATAGTCCGCCAATGTTTCCCCTTCAGCCATTAGCACATTGGTTAGCTCTGTGTATAGTCCGACAATTCGCGGCTTTTCTTCAGACTCAAAATGGCGTCTCAATATTTCTAAACTTTTCTTGCCTTCATCTGGCGCCTCATAGAGGATTAGCGTTAGCGTCTTATCATCCAAACAACCACACAGTTCTGCATACGCCAGTTCGTTTTTCCTACCGATCTCCGTAGCTTCTTGTACATCAGCTCCCGATGCTAGCTCACCTCCCGGGATAGCGTCTTTTAGACCGATGGTTTTTAAGTATGCTAAAAACCTTGCTTCCCAGATATGGTAGCGGGCTTCGTCTCCGTCGAACCGCGGCGGCAATCCCCTTCCGTGCACTGCCATGCTCGGAACAGACCTGGGCCCATAACCTGTTGGTTCTTCTGCAGCGTATCTCCTATTATTCACTCGAAGATCTCTGGATTCTTCCTCATCATCTGTGCCTTGTGAATGCGTCTTTGCAGAAGCATTAACTTACTTATATAATACATAGGAGACAGGAGACATCTTTATCAATTGAACTGGTAGCCACACTGCCCCGCTCTGGCCGAACACACACAGAACACAGGGAGGCTCCGCCTTTATTTTTCTTATAAACACATAACCTTCCACTTCACAAAGTAGTGCCAACAAAAACACAACAGTGACAAACATCGTACTCAACACACACAACCAAGAGTTTGGAGATTAGACACATCTTTACTGTCAGACAGTCATTTCTGTGAATTCATTGGTAAAGAAATAGATGAGTTTATATACTTTAACAGATCTGATTCCATATCCCCATCCATATTGTGGGAAGCTCTTAAAGTAGTTATAAGAGGGAAGATAATTTCCTATTCTATTTCACGGAGTAAAGAAAGAAAGAAAAAAGCAAACGATCTCTTAGTATCATTAAAACAAATTGACCAACAATATTCTACTACTTCAACACCCGAATTATATAAGGAAAAGGTTACATTGATGACCCAATATGATCTTTTGTCTACAGAAATAACTGAAAAATACCAACTTTGGTTAAAAGGACAATATTATGAACATGGGGATAAGGCAGGCCGTCTTTTGGCCTATCAGCTTAAATGTAAATCAGCGTCCCGTCTAATACCTCAGATACGTAATACTCCACAATCATTTACCGTAGACCCAATAGAGATAAACAACACCTTTAAGGATTTTTCTTCTAAACTATACACATCTTGTCCTCCGCAAGATAAATCCAAAATGATTGGCTTTTTAGATAATATTGATATACCACAAGTAGATACACAAGTCAAAGGCAGCCTTGAGGAAGCCATAAAGCTACAAGAGATTATAGATTCCATTCATATAATGCAGAATGGCAAATCACCTGGACCTGACGGTTATACCATTGAGTTTTATAAAAAATGTTCTCTTCAACTTGCCCCCCTGCTACTTGAAATGTTTAATCACTCATTTAATCAGAACCATTTACCACAAACCCTAACAGAGGCTTCCATTTCACTTCTTTTAAAACCAGGCAAAGACCCAAATGATTGTGGCTCATATCGACCTATATCTTTGCTTAATGTTGATGTCAAAGTTTTAGCCAAACTGCTAGCATCAAGGTTAGAGAATGTTGTACCCAACATCGTCTCAACAGACCAAACTGGTTTTATAAAGGGTCGTCAGCCTTTTACAAATATTCGCAAACTCTTAAATGTCCTCTATTCCCCTGCGTCTGGGGAGATTCCTGAAATAGTTGCCTCTCTGGACGCGGAAAAGGCATTTGACCGAGTGGAATTTAATTATTTGTTCACTGTACTGGAAAAATTTGGCTTTGGTTTAAATTTTATAACCTGGATACGCCTGTTATATGCATCACCCAAAGCATCTGTTCTTACAAATAAGACATCTTCCCATCTATTCTCTCTCTCAAGGGGCACACGCCAGGGTTGCCCTCTAAGCCCACTCTTATTTGCATTAGCTATCGAGCCTTTATCAATAAAATTAAGAACAACCCCCAATTTTCTCGGCATTCGCAGGTTTGATACCGAACATAAAATTTCATTATATGCCGATGACTTACTTTTGAATATTTCTGACCCAGTGTCATGCATCCCTACTATTGTCAATATTCTTAATGACTTTGGAAGCTTTTCAGGTTATAAATTAAACTATTCTAAAAGTGAATGCTTCCCAATTAACTATCTAGCCCTTCAGCTACCAGACAATGCGTTCCCCTTTCATATATCAAAGTCCGGTTTTAAATATTTAGGCATACACATCACCCGTACGTTCTCTGATCTCTATGGAAAGAATTTCAAACCTCTCCTGCTTAAATTGGAGGCTGATTTTCAAAGATGGTCCGGTCTCTACTTATCTCTTCCGGGTAGAATTAACTGCATAAAAATGAATGTATTACCCCGCTTTTTGTATTTGTTTCAGTGTCTTCCAATATTTCTGCCTAAGTCTTTTTTCCAGTCTTTAAATAAATCATTCTCCTCTTTTCTCTGGGCAAATAAAAATGCTAGAGTTCGCAGAGAGTTTCTAGAAAGGCCCAGAGATAAAGGTGGTCTGGCTTTACCTAATATGATAAACTATTATTGGGCATCTAATATCCCAAAAATTATGTATTGGTATCAAAGCCCGCAGCTGGATTGGTGTAGGAGCTAGGCAAACTCCTGCACCTCTTCCTCTCTTTCTGCTTTGGTCACTACTGGATTACCATTTTCACCCTCTAAATTTACTCATAATCCTGTAGTATCTTCCTCTCTTAGGATATGGATACAATTCAGACAACATTTTAATCTAAAATAATTTTCTATATATAGCCCTATCTGTAACAATCACCTTTTCCCGGCCGCCAGGATGGATCACACCTTTGATCAATGGAGGAGAAATGGTTTGGAAACTTGTGACCGTTTTATATAGATATGTTTTTGCCAACTTCACTGACCTTTCGGCCAAATTCCAATTACAAAAAACTGATCTTTTCAGATATTTCCAGGTCCGTCATTTTATTCAAAGTCAAAGTCCAGCATTTCCGGCCTCTCCAGCAGACTCAGGGCTTGAGAGGATTTTGCGTAACCCTTTGTGTCTCAGGAGGCACATTGCAAACATCTCAAATATCATAACTTCTCTTCAGGAAACAACACTAGATGAGCTTAGAATTGCATGGTCTGAAGAACTTGGTTCTGTTATTTCTGAACATTTCTGGGAACGTGCTCTGAAAAAAATCAATGGAACATCGTCCTGCGCACGGCTTAGCCTTATACAGTTAAAAGTCCTCCATAGAACTTACTATACTAAATCTAAACTTTCAAGAATTTATAAGGACATTGATGACAGGTGTGAGCGGTGTCATTCTGCTCCAGCAAATATGACCCATATGTTTTGGAATTGCCCGAAACTAACCGAATTTTGGTCATCCATCTGTAAAACACTGTGTCACGGGTTCGTTCAAAAATATAACAAAAATTATGGCCAAGCCGAAAACTATTGTTTGTGATAGTTTCTTTTTATTGCTCCCAAGGTGAAAACAATTAAACAAAAACCAAGGACTACTTTACAGGACTATTTACAGGACTATTTACAGGACTATTTACAAAACAACTTACTAGGACAGCCAACACCACCATCAGATCCAGCACTCCCTTCAAATGAGGCGTTCTCTCATCTCCAGCACAAACTGCACCACACTCCGATCACTGGTAGCCGTTGTGGGAGCCTCCCAGGACTTCAGCAGTAAGTCCAATGGGCCCTGGACGTCCCAGCCATACAGCAGCTCGAACGGGGAGAATCCGGTGGATGCCTGCGGCACCTCTCGGTAGGCGAACAGCACAAAAGGCAGCCACCGGTCCCAGTCACGTCCAGTGTCGTCCACGAATTTCTGCAGCATCTTCTTCAGGGTCTGGTTAAACCGCTCGACCAAGCCGTCCGTCTGCGGGTGATACGGAGTCGTCTTGATCGCCGAGATCCCCAGCTGGCGGTGGAAGAGCTGCATGAGTCGGGATGTGAAGTTGGTCCCCTGATCCGTCACGATCTCATCAGGCACACCGACCCTGGAAAAAAATTGCACAAGACAACGCAGCACAGCAGGGGCAGTGACTGTGCGCAAGGGGAACGCCTCGGGGAACCGTGTTGCGTAGTCTGAGATTACCAGGAGGTACTGGTAGCCCCCACTACTTTGCACGAGCGGGCCAACAATGTCCATGGCTATGCGCCGGAATGGGGTGGAGATGACAGGTAGAGGTTGGAGGCAAGCACGGTCAGATTGGCGGACAAAGCAGGTTTTTTGACAGGTGGGACAGGTTTTGCAGTAATTTTGAACATCAGAGTACATCGAGGGCCAATAGAAACGGGAAGCAATGCGCATGTATGTTTTGTTGCGACCCTTGTTGCGGCAGCCTTGTGTCCTGACTGCTGACAGTAAAAACAGATGAACTCCTTACCAGGACCACGTTGGCTGGGTGCAGGCCCGGGATCTCTAGGTGGGTAGAAGCTGGCTCTGGGTTGTGACGGCGGCTGACGAACATCCGGGTAAGCAGCTGGGCCTCCCCTCCGTGCGTTGCGATACTGCAGCGCGAGCTTGGCTGCTGCTAGCCCCTCTGTCGGCTCATGCTCCTTCACCCAGGTGCGGACGTGTGCCGGCAGGACGCGAAGAAGCTGCTCCAGGATAATCTGCTCCCCGATCTGCTCCTTGGAGTGCTGCTCCGGCCGGATCCAGCACCGGTACAGCCCCTTCAGACGGTGGTAGGTCTCGGTCGAGCTCTCTCCCGGCGGCACCGACAAGGACCTGAACTGCTGCCTGTAGGTCTCCGGTGAAACATCGAACTTGATAAGCAGTGCAGCTTTCAAGTCCGGGTAGGAGTGCGCCAACTCCTCATCCATGGCTGTGTATGCTTCCAACGCCTTCCCAGTGAGTAAGGGCACCAGCCGACATGCCCACTCACCTTCCGGCCAACCCCAAGTTCTGGCGATGTGCTCAAAGCGTAGCAAGTAGTTCTCAATGTCCTCCCCTGAGACATATTGAGGGATCTTGGGGTCGCCATAGAGCCGGCCCTCATATCTGGAGGGTTCAGCTCTCTCCATGCTGATCTTTGGGGCCTCGTCGTAGAAACTGCGGCGCTGCTGAGGAGCTGGAGTGGGGAGGTCCCCCCTGAGACTCGGTGTTGACTCCTGAGATGGTGATGCAGGTCTGGACACAGGGACAGACCGCTGTGGGTCTTGGAAGGTGTCCCGAAGCCCTCTCAGCTCCGCCAAAAACCCCTCGTCCCTACGCTCCTGTCCTTTCAAAAATGTCCTCATGACCTCCACGAGCTCGTCCCTTGGACTTGGTGCAGGCTGCTTGATTGAGGCAGCGGCGCCACCTTCCTCATCTTCAGTTGCCCAGCCTCCATCGTCCACAGGTAAGTCCTGATCCATTTTTTGTGAGCGCAGCCCTGCACGCTTCACTGTAGGGTGCTTCCGTCGACTGGCCATCCCACTCCTGACACCAAATGTCACGGGTTCGTTCAAAATATAACAAAAATTATGGCCAAGCCGAAAACTATTGTTTGTGATAGTTTCTTTTTATTGCTCCCAAGGTGAAAACAATTAAACAAAAACCAAGGACTACTTTACAGGACTATTTACAGGACTATTTACAGGACTATTTACAAAACAACTTACTAGGACAGCCAACACCACCATCAGATCCAGCACTCCCTTCAAATGAGCTCAGCTCCCCTTTAAATACCCCTTTAGCCCCTCCCCCGGGTAAACCAACATATCAATTAAGGGGTTTTAAGGACAAAACAAAATAACAAAAACTCAAAGCTCAGTTTCCCACATAGAAACTCAAAATAAACCAAAATGACTCCATATAGTCTTCAAAACATCCAAAACATAAACAATATAAAAATACAAGACAAAACGCCAAAAATGGTTACGTCCGTGGTCACGTGACTTGCCAAGCGCGCTACTCTGCGCTATTTCTAACGTGATGTGGCAGTGCTCCGTTTGGCCCCTGGACCCGGAACAGCGGGAACGCGCAGAGGTGAGAGGTGAGTATGTGGAGGCTCGGCGCCGAGTGTGCACCCTCGGACGCGCGTGCGATGACCGGTTCAGACGGGGGGGAATGTTTGTCGGGACTGTGCAGGACCGCGGTCCATAGGTGCGGACCTGCACGCAGCAGTTTGCCGGGCAGCGCACTCCTGTGGGAGAGACTTCTCCCCGTGCGCGCGCTCCGGGCACCGCGCTCCGATACGTGGAGTCTGTGAGGGACGCTTAGGAGCGCTCCATCACACACTGAATGAAGCATTTAATACCAAAATCAAACCGTTTGCAGGAATGGCCATCTTTGGAGTATTGTTTGAGGAGCACATGCTATCCACTGATCAAATTAATGCATTTGCCTTTGCTTCCTTGGTAGCTCGTAGACTTATAGTCTTACTCTGGAAATCATCTGAACCACCTAAAGTCTCGGTCTGGCTCACTGATTTAATGTTTCTCTTGAAATTAGAAAAAATTAAATACTTTATCAGAGGCTCCACAAGACAATTCCACAGGGTGTGGGACCCTATGATGGAGTACTTTAAAAATCTTAAAAATATAGAGTTACCTCCAAAAGCCTATGGAGCCCTGGGATGTAGATATGTGTGTGTATATGTGCATGTATGTATATATATATATAATATAATTGATGATGTCCAAGTGTTGTATTATTGACATGTAATGTCCCCTGTTGTCCCCCCCCTTTTATTTATTTATTTATTTTTATTTATTTATTTGATTTTTTTCTTTCTTTCTTTCTTTCTTTCTTTCTTTCTTTCTTTCTTTATTCTTCTTCTTCTTCTTCTTCTTCTTCTTCTTCTTCTTCTTCTTCTTCTTGTGAGAGGAGGGTGTGTGTGAGAGAGCAGAGGAAGAGAGTGAAAGAGCGATTGAGTATCTTTTCTATTTATAGTTTTTTCTTACTGTTTTGCACTGGGTGTTTGTGTAACCTGTTTAATTGTTATTTTGGTTTAATTCTGTCACGTTTTAAGGGGTTTTATTCGGGTTCGGGTGTGGCCGTCAGGCCGGCGTCTGAGGACGCCATGGTGGTTGGTGGGGGGTCTCTCTCCACGCTGACACGGAAGAACGGCATCAAGGTGGGTGCCGGTTCTCCGTGCAGCGTGGAGGAGGTTTGTTTGGCTGTGGGTGAGGTGATCGGGCACGGGAATATCAGGTCCGCTGCACGGATGAATGGGGCACTGGTGTTGTTTGTGGAGAAAGTTGAGCAGGCTCAACAGCTGGTGGAGGTGGGCGTGTCCGTGAACGGCGTCTTTCTGCAGGTTTCACCGTTAACGTTACCGGCAACAAAAGTGACCCTGTCAAATGTGCCGCCGTTTATCAGTGACGAGTTCCTAATCCGAGAACTGTCTAGGCACGGTAAGGTGGTCTCACCGATTAAGAAAGTTCCATCCGGGTGTAAATCACCTTTACTGAAACATGTCGTCTCTCACAGGAGACAACTGTTTATGTTGCTGAATAAGCGAGACGAAGAACTCAACCTAAGGTTTCACGTTAGACTCGATGATTTCGATTACGCTCTTTTTGCAACATCGTCTAGCATGAAGTGTTTTGGGTGCGGCCAGGAGGGCCACATCATAAAAATGTGTCCAGACAGGGCCGGGCCGGCCCCGCCGGATCTGGCGAAGCAGCAGCCCGCTGCTGCTCAGCAGGTAGGGGACCCGCCTAGCGGGGCTAAGGGGGCGGGGGAGCCCGCCGTGGCTGCGGGGGAGCCCGCTGAAGGTACTGTTGAGGTGTCAGTAGTGGACAGTGAGATGAGTGTGTGCGTGGGAAAGGATGGGTGCACGGTGGCGTGTGGTGAAGGGGTGAATGGCGAGGGTGAGAGTGGAGAGGGGGCGAGAAACGGTGTGCAGGAAGAGCAGGAGGTGGTGAGGGACAGTGAGGAGCATTTAGTGTGTGGAGATAAGGGAGGGGAAGGAGAGGTGGAGGTAGGTGGACAGAGTGAATGGAGGAACAGTATAGAGTCGGTTTGTGGAGCTGGAGTGGAGAGAGGGACAGGTGAGACGGAGCAGGTGATGGAAATGGAGGCTTCTGCCCCGGTAAAGAGGCGAAGCAAAAGGAGGAACGTGGTGGCTGCTGTGCAGGCCAGCAGGCAGGTCAGCAAGCTGGCTGCAGAGAGGAGGGAGGTGTCAGACAGCAGCGACGATGAGAGCTGCTTTTCTGACACGAGTGAGGCATCAGTGACCAAAACAACCACTAATGAACCTAGATACCCTGTTGAAGCCTACAGAACATACTTGAAACAAGCTAAAGGTTTGAAGGGAGTAAAGATTGAAAGTTACTTTCCTGACTTGAGAACATTTTATACATCTGCAAGATATCATATTAGGAACAATGACGTATCAGGTTTTGAAAAAACAGAAATGTTTAGATTAAAGAAAGCAATGTCGAAAGCAAGAAAACAGTTTAAGTAAAATGATGCACAGTAACTTTTTATTATTAACAGTATTACTATTTTTTGTAGTTTTTTTTGGTGTGTTGATTTATAACTTCTCACCCAATATGGATTCCTTAAAAATGGCATCATTGAACCTCAACGGGGCGAGGGAAGCTGAGAAACGTGCGTTAATCTACCAAACACTGAACCGGAAAAGAATTGACGTGATTTTTTTACAGGAAACCCATAGCGATCCTCTGATTGAACCAGACTGGGGCAGAGAGTGGAGGGGGGAGGTCATTTTAAGCCACGGCACCTCCCAGAGTGCTGGGGTGGGCTTCCTTTTTTCAAAAGCTTTCACCCCAAACTCAATAGATGTTGAACATGTCGTTCAAGGGAGGTGTCTTTTGGTGAAAACAACGTTTGACCATTATAGCCTGGTTTTTATTAACATATATGCCCCTACCACCAATGCAGAGAAAAAGCTTTTTTTCGAAAAAATTGGGGAAAGGTTGGGTGATTGTGGGTCGGAAGATGATGTTTTTGTAGCTGGGGATTTTAACTGTACGGAAAATGAGTTTCTGGATCGAAATCATGCAGAGCCACATCCAGCAGCCCAACATGCTCTGCGCCAGCTGGTCTCGTCTCACGGCCTGGTGGACGTATGGAGGAGGATGCACGCAGGCTCCAGGAAGTACACATGGTCCCACGTAAAAGAAAACCGGATCTCTTTGGCACGACTTGATCGTATTTATTGTCTGAAACACCATTTTAACGTGTTTAAAACATGCCAGATTTTACCGGTGGCTTTCACTGACCACTCGTTGCTTTTAGGTAGTGTTTTTATCAGAAACATTTTACCTAGAAGCTCTTACTGGCATTTTAACACGGCTTTAACTTACGATCAGGTTTTTGGGGAGAGTTTAGGTTATTTTTGGACTGGTTTCAGACAAAGAAAGTCTGAGTTCACTTGTCTGAGGCAGTGGTGGGACCATGGGAAAGTTCAATTAAAGCTGCTGAGTCAGCAGCACACTCTCAATGCTACCCGTGACATTACCGGATCTGTCAGAGATCTGGAGATGAACATCGTGGAATTAGAACGTCTTAGTGGATCCACAGGAAATCGAGAGCACATTGAAGCTCTCCAATCAAAAAGGCTAGTTTTAGCAAACCTGCTGGAGAATAAAGTCCAAGGCGCATTGGTCAGGTCCCGGATCCAGAACATCACGGAGATGGATGCTCCCTCTAGCTTTTTCTTCAGCTTGGAAAGGAAGCACGGGCAGAGGAAGCAGATCCACTCTCTGCTGTCGGACACGGGGCAGCAACTGAGCGAACCAGGGCAGATCAGGAGGAGGGCTGTGGGTTTTTACCATTCTCTGTTCAACAGCGAATACGTGGAGAACGAGGAACTGTTTGAGGAGTTCTGCAGTGAACTGCCTCAAGTCTCTGAGGGGACCAGTGCCGACCTGGAGCGCCCCCTGGGGCTTCAGGAGCTCCACACAGCCCTCTTCAGCATGCAGGGCCAGAGGTCCCCGGGCATTGACGGGCTCACAGTAGAGTTCTACAAGGCCTACTGGGATCTTCTGGCCCGAGACTTGCTTGACGTATACAATGAGAGTCTGTTAACTGGTTCGCTCCCCTTGTCCTGCCGTAGGGCAGTCATCACCCTGCTGCCCAAAAAGGGCAACCTGCAGGAGATTAAGAACTGGCGCCCCGTGTCCCTCCTCTGCACCGACTATAAGATCCTCTCAGAGGCCCTGGCCACGAGGCTGGGGAAGGCTATGGAGCAGGTCATCCACCGGGACCAGACCTATTGCGTCCCCAGCAGGTCCATGGTAGATAACGTCTACCTAATTCGGGACGTTTTGGAAATCTCCGGTTCATTGGGTTTGCAACTTGGTTTGATTTCACTGGATCAAGAAAAGGCATTTGACCGCGTTGAACACGGCTTCCTCTGGAAAACCATGAGGGGGTTCGGGTTCAGCGAGGGTCTCATCGCCAAGATCCAGGTTCTGTACAGTGGCATCGAGAGTGTGCTGAAGATCAACGGCAGCCTGTGTGCTCCTTTTAGGGTGCGTAGAGGCGTTCGACAGGGCTGCGCGCTCTCGGAGATGCTCTACGCACTCTCCCTGGAACCCCTCCTCCGGAAGGTACGCTCGTGTGTTCATGGTCTGGTTTTACCTGGTTTTAAGAGCAATATAGTTCTATCTGCCTATGCTGACGACGTAGTAGTTTTCATTAGAGACCAACAGGACGTCACCGTCTTAACCAGTATCGCCGAAAAATTTTCAACTCTGTCCGCTTCGAGGGTGAACTGGGGTAAGAGCGAAGCCCTGGCCGTCGGCGAGTGGTCTGCTGGGCTCCCAGATCTCCCTCAGGGTCTTTTATGGAAGAGGGATGGTTTTAGATATCTTGGTGTGTTTTTAGGCAGTCAACATATTGTAGACAAGAACTGGGAGGACATTGAACAAAAAATACAGAACAAATTGTCCAAATGGAAGTGGCTGCACCCACAAATGTCGTACCGGGGCAGGATTTTGGTTTTAAATAACCTGGTCGCTTCACAGCTGTGGCACAAGCTATGTGTTTTGGACCCACCATCTGGTTTGCTGGTCAAGATTCAGTCAGAGATGGTTAATTTTTTCTGGAACGGTCTACACTGGGTGCCACAGTCTGTTTTGTTTTTAGCGAGAGAGGAAGGGGGTCAGGGCCTTGTCCACCTGGCCAGTAGAACAGCTACTTTTAGACTACAATTTCTTCAAAAGTTTCTGACTGGATCTCCGGTGTGGAGGGATGTGGCCAGCTGCATCCTCAGGCGTGTCAACTTTCTGGGGCTGGATGCTGCTCTGTTTTTTACTGACTTGAGTCTTTTAAAGTTAAAAGGTTTGCCTCGTTTCTACCAGAGTGTTTTTAGGTCCTGTGCCTTTTTTAAACTGCACAGATCAAAAACACATAATTCTCTGCACTGGCTTTTAGAGGAACCGTTGGTTTGTGGGGCGAGACTAGACGTCCATGACGGAACCGTGCCAGGCCTTTACGGCGTGCTGTCTAAGTCTGGGACGGTAACCCTGAGGCGGCTGGTGGAGGTGGCTGGACCTGATTTTTCTCACGTCCAGGAAGTTGGCTTGCAGCTTGGGGTCCGGTCCGCCAGGCTGGTGCAGCGCTTCCTGGAGCGGGTGAAAGAAAGACTGACGGCTGGGGAGAGGCGGCTCCTGAACTCACACGCCACAAAGGAGTGCCTGCCCGACCCAAACGACCCGTTCCCGGACGTGTTGCTGAGCCCGGGATTTGAGAAAGACAGTGGCCCCCTGCTGCAAAGCCCAGTCTCAGGGATGGACTTGGGCAGGACAAACCCGAAAGTATTGTACGCATACGCTGCAAAAGTTTTAAACAAGAGAACGCTGCACAATAGAGCTGTCAGCATTTGGAGCGACAGATGGAGAGGACAGGAACCGCAGTGGAGGACATTATACAAGCCTCCAATAAAAAAACGGACTGGCGACCTACAGTGGCGGATTCTCCACGGTGCCATCGCCACGAACTCGTTTTTATCGATCATCAGTCCCGGGGTTTTGAACGAATGTCCTTTTTGCGGGTTGCCCGAGACTATCCTTCATATGTTTACAGACTGTGTACGGTTAGCTAGTTTTGTTAAATTTTTGGCCAACTTTTTTAGCCTTTTTGGCATGGTTTTTACCAATTCTGTTTTTATCAACGGTGTTCATCACAGTCGAACCACTAGTTTTAAATCCCGCCTTTTAAATTATCTAATAGCTGAGGCCAAAATGGCTATTTACATAAGTCGAAGGGACAAAATGGAGGCTGGACCTCAACTCGACGCGGTGGCTCTGTGGAAGGTCAATATCAAGGCCAGGTTGAGACTGGAGTTTTGTTTCCACAGAGCAACCGGGAATCTGAAGGGTTTTTTAGAACTGTGGGGTTTTAATAATGTATTGTGCACCGTTCGTGATCAGGGAGAACTAAGATATAATAAGCTACTAGTGTAAATATTTATTGCGTTGTTTAGCGTTCTCTGAACTGATTATGTACCGTTTTCTATGGTTAAATTATTGAGTAATAAATGATTTTCTAAAAAAAAAAAAAAAAATCTTCTTCTTCTTCTTCTTCTTCTTCTTCTTCTTATTATTATTATTATTATTATTATTATTATTTATTATTATTATTATTATTATTTTTTTTCTCTCTCTTTTTATTTTATTTTCTTTTATTTTCTTTTATTATTATTATTATTATTATTTTTTTCTCTGTTGAATGTGGGTGGGTGGGTGGGTGGGGTTTGGTTGTTAAAAGATAAAGCAAATTCAATTCATGTTACTGTTTTTCTATGTACCTTACTTTGTACTTTCTTGAATAAAAATATATTTAAAAAAAAAAAAAAAAAAGGAATTTAGGCAGCATGATCAGAACCCTTCCCCCTAGAGTAAAGCAGAAATGGCCACAGATGTTACAGACTTTAGCATTTGCTTATAACTGCACTGCACACAAATCGACAGGTTACGCACCATTCTACTTAATGTATGACAGGGTGCCATATCTACCAGTCGATGTCATGTTTCGGAATGCTCGGAGGGGAGAAGTATTGCTATAGGTGTCTGGGGTACATAAATCTCATACTACCCCATACCACCCCATGGGAAATGGCAGTGTTGAGCGGTTCATTCGAAATTTAGGCAGTATGATTAGAGCTCTTCCCCCTGAGTCAAAGCAGGACTGGCCAAGACACCTTCAAACTCTCACATTCATGTATAATTCCACTGTCCATGAAACTACTGGATATGCGCCATTTTTCTTGATGTTTGGAAGGGTTCCCCGTCTTCCAGTGGATAGATTGTTTGGAAACATCCTGTCTGACCCTAACGTGACCAGCTTTGGCAGGTATGTCCAGTAGTTTCATGGGCAGTGGAATTATACATGAATGTGAGAGTTTGAAGGTGTCTTGGCCAGTCCTTCCTTTGAAGTCAGATCAACCTGCACCACACCGCACTACACAGCTGGGTCGTGTTGATCGACCGGTCAGCCGGCTTGTTCACACTATAGCTAGACAGGATGTTACTAGGCATCTACCGAATAATATTCAGAATATGTGCAGCTCTGTAGTTCAAGCTTTTCAGGTGTAACTTTTTAAATGTTCACTCTCGTGCAACGTCTTTATGTTTTATGAGGTGTCTACAGTCATGGCCAAAAGTTTTGAGAATGATTCAAATGTTAATATTTACAAAGTCTACTGCTTCAGTTTTTATACCAGCAATTTGTATATACTCCAGAATGTTAAAAAGAGTGTTCAGCATAACAGCAATTAATTGCAAAGTCAATATTTGCCTAGAAAATTAACTTTATCCCCCAAAACACATTTCAACGTCATTGTTGCCAAAATGGCTCCAGGGCACCCAAGAAAGACCAGCAAGCACCAGAACCGTCTCTTAAAAGTGTTTTATCTGCGGGATCGGGCTACCAGCAGTGCAGAGCTAGCTCAGGAATGGCAGCAGGCAGGTGTGAGTGCATCTGCACGCACTGTGAGGCCGAGACTCTTGGAGCAAGGCCTGGTCTCAAGGAGGGCAGCAAAGAAGCCACTTTTCTCCAGGAAAAACATCAGGGACAGACTAATATTCTGCAAAAGGTAAACGGTGTGGACTGCCGAGGACTGGGGTAAAGTCATTTTCTCTGATGAATCCCCTTTCCAGTTGTTGGGGACATCTGGAAAACGGCTTGTTCGGAGAAGATGAGGTGAGCGCTACCACCAGTCTAGTCTCATGCCAACTGTAAAGCATCCTGAAACCATTCATGTGTGGGGTTGCCTCTCAGCCAATGGAGTCTTCTCTCTCACAGTTTTACCTAAAAACACAGCCATGAATAAAGAATGGTACCAGAATGTCCTCCGACAGCAACTTCTCCCAACCGTCCAAGAGCAGTTTGGTGATGAACAATGCCTTTTCCAGCATGATGGAGCACTTTGCCATAAAGCAAAGGTGATATCTAACTGGCTTAAGGAACAAAACATAGAGATTTTGGGTCCATAGGCTGGAAACTCCCCATATCTTAATCCCATTGAAATCGTATGGTCAATCATCAAGAGACGGGTGGAAAAAGGAAAACCTAGGAATTCTGACAAAATTCAAGCATTGATTGTATTTCTGTATGTGATGAGAACATCTGACATACACACATGAAAACCAGAGGGCAGCCGATCATGTGAAAATATAATATTTGTGTCATTCTCAATACTTTTGGCCATGACTGTATACAAAAGGCAACATATATGGTTTTGGACAGTCCTGGGTAAGTGTGGAGTGTGTGAGGCACTCT
>CAJRST010041110.1:19596432-19610043 GCA_907169785.1 Menidia menidia | reverse complement strand
TTTTTTTTTTTTTTTTGGGGGGGGGGTTCAGCCTTTTTCAGAACTAAAATCAGAGTTTTTTTCAGATCGCTGTGAGCAAACAGAGTATGAGAGCATCAACGAGGTGAGTTTGAGGAACCTTTTTGAACCTTTTTGTTAAAAAACTGAAAGCAAACACAAACTCATTCCTCTTTTTCTGCATCAGGATGAGAGGGGGAATCAACAGACAACTCCTCCAGTGCAGATCTCCACTATTTACAGCTGCGCCTCCTTCACCAACCTGCAAGGAGCTGATGACTACAGCCTCCTCTCAGCCCACAACGCTCAGCCAGAAGTAAGAAAACTGAGAACAACCAGCTCTGGTTGGAGTTCCGCCAGTTACTCATCTCCACCAAAGGCATGATGCTCCAGCTGTGGGCTGGAAGCAAGATGCTGTTAGGCCTCTGACAAGGTTCACATCTGTTCAGTGTGTGTTGAGTCAGTGGGTCTGCATGCACATCTGTTCAGTGTGTGTGGAAGTCAGTGGGTTTGCTTGCACATCTGTTCAGTGTATGTGGAAGTCAGTGGGTCTCATTCACATCTGTTCACAGTGTGGAAGTCAGTGGGTCTGCATGCACATCTGTTCAGTGTGTGTGGAAGCCAGTGGGTCTGCATGCACATCTGAGGGTGAACGCACACCATCCTGACTGCCACCCAGACATCACAGAGGAGTTTTTCCTAAGCGATCTGAGACTAAGAGCTCTGAGACGCTCATTTTTCCCCATTTTGTTCATCGGTCAAGGAAAAGCTTTGATTTTAAGACTGATCTAAGATCTGCTCTAAACCGGGCCGATTGTATCTATAAAAACTGTGCTCTCTCCTCCGCAGGCTGCAGCCGGCACACCTAAGCCCATCTACGCAGCAGTGGATTTGTCCAGCAGGGGCCCCCACCCCGCGGTCAGAGTTCCCAGCGGGGACCCAGACGTGGTGTACTCTGTTCCCCGGCTGCGCGGGAGCTCAGCGCCGCGGCGAGCCTCCGATGAGTGTCTGTACTCCAACGTGAGGTAGCCGCTGGCTGCTCAATGCAGCTTCTCACTCTGTTTTAATGAGCTGTTCATTAAAAGCTGAGTCTTTTTTTTTGTTGGCTCTAGTGGCCTTTAATGACAGTAGCTTGACAGGAAAGGGGGCAGAGATAGAGAGGGGGAGACCTGCGGGAAAGGGCCATGGGCTGGATTCGAACCCAGGCCGCCCGCTTGCGAGCAGAGGCTCTGCATATGGGCCGCCCGCTCTAACCATTAGGCTACGGCTGCGGCCCCTGAGTCTTTAACTTATTCTGTGATCTTATTCTGTGTCATTGTTTACCCTCTGCAGCCGGTTCCTCTCAACCCTCCCTGTTTAGGGGTCACTTTGGACCCATTTGTACTTCCTGCCTTTCAGCCTATTAAAGTGTATTTTTTTACTCCTTCTGCTTCTTTTCTTCTTTTCAAACAGTGGCCGACAGTATATGGCCTGTGAAACTGAAAGAAGCACAGAGCTCATTTCGGGGCCATGATTTCGCTAAAACAGATGATTTCGTCATTATTGTACATGGTGAGCAAACATGCAGACTAACGTCTGAGCAGCTGAATGCAGACACACAACAGCCAGCGAAGAACTTCAACTCTGACCTAAATCTACCATTTTCACGTTCAGAAGTTAAGCAGAAGCTTATTTTAATGGGACCTTTAATGCAGAGTGAACGCGCCCTCTAAGAACCCTAACCCTCCACCGGTACTCCTCCGGTTCCTTGGTGAAGTTGGTCCAGTTTGAGTTGAGAGGCCTCATAATGGCATCAAAAGATGCAGAGTGACCTTTGTGGGCTGATGATTGCACAGGGGCCTCCAGCTGCCCCTGGGAGATGAACCTGGCGCCAACACATCAGACCACCTCGACTCTCTGACCCCTGCCAGCATCGCTCTGTTCAGGACCTCCACAAGACACAGCATACAGGCTCTTCTTTGATGTTTTCGAGAAGTTCCACAGTTCAGGTGTTCAAAAAGACAGCAGGAGCCCGTCTGCTTCCTCCTGCTCCTCCACTGCCTTATCAATGGATAACTCTGTTTGTGTGGACATGCAGATCTTTTGTGTCCAACATCTCATCACATGTATAGCCCATCCCCGTGTTTCACCCTGAAGGACAACACCAGTGTCTGTGTGGGGGACTCCAGGAACATGAATACCTGCCGCCTCAAAGACTGGACATGCTTCAGTTTATCATCTTTACATCCCAAATTGATTGATCGGAAGCCGCTTGCCCAAAAAAGCATCAAAAAAGACTGCAGGAATCTGCACAAGTTTAGTTTGAGTTAACTTTATAGATACAACAGCCAAAATAACAAGATGACAAAGTGTTCACTAGGATACAGACAGACTAACAAACAGCTGAACTAGGCGGGTGTGACAGGAAATGACTGAAATGTGCTTCCTCTTTTGGCCTTTTTGCTGCTCCCCTCTGTTCTACAGGTGTAAACTATTCCTCTGTTTAATGTCTCCAAAGTGAGGAAATAAACTCAGTTTAAGCATGTCTGGCCATCTTTAAAGAGTTTCTGTGATGATTTCACTTTTTCTGGTGAGTCTGAATCCAACAAAACAAGCAAACTCCTCTTTCAGATCAAAGAAAACATCATATATTCAGATTTCATATGAAAGTGTGAAACTAATCATTCAGAAGTAATCTGACATTGTTAAGCCTGACTTTGGCTACCACTTAAACTTAATGATCATCACCCATCAAAGCTCTTGTTCCACCAGACCAAGCCAGAAAGAACCTGAAGGCCTTTAGAAAATGAATAGAAGCCACAGCTTTTGCATCTCATGCTGCCAACAGATGTTCCTGCTGTACCTCCCAAATTTAGATCTTTTGAAAGTTTCGGTTGCTATAAAGGCAAAAACCAAAGTTATTTACACGAAACTTTAAAAGAGATGCAGCAAAAGAGGCTCACAGGTAAAGACAGCTGAAAAGCAAATGCTCCTGAACATAAATGCTAACAAATGCACAAAATGCCATGACTGAAGGCCAGAGAGAAACCTGAGCCTATACGCAGGGACAGTTTCAGCTGCTCCTCACAGTCTAGACCTGATTGGACCATCTGATCGCTATGACATATTCAGCATGATGGGGAAGTTTAAATGTTCCAAGGGGAGGAGAATTTAGGGATGTCCCGATCCAGCTTTTTGAACTTCCGATCCGATACCGATATTCTATTTGCACTTCTGATCCGATACCGGCTGATACGGGCCTATCAGAGCGTGTATTAAATTTTAAAGTTATTTAGCCTACTTACTTAGTTGTCAGACTCATGTTGAACTGGGATTTACTAATAGCGATTTAGTGGTTAGAAAACAGACCTGTAGGTAAGGAGATGCTCATGCTCGTGTGGGATTGAGTTTTTTTTTTTTTTAATGGATAGAGAGTCTGGATCGGCATTTTGTCATGCCGGCCGATACGCATTTTTCAGCAAATATTGGCAGGCAATCCGATCCAAATATCGGATCAGGACAAGCCTGGAGGAGATCACTTGCAATCTATCCATCCATCCATTATCAATACCGCTTATTCCCTGATGGGGTCGCGGGGGGAACTGGAGCCTATCCCAGTGGTGGGGCGAGAGGCAGGGCACACCCTGGACAGTCCGCCAGTCCATCGCAGGGCCACACACAGGACATACAAGGACAAACAACCACTCACACTCACATTCACTCCTAAGGGCAATTTCCCCAATTTCCAATCAACCTAACATGCAGGTTTTTGGACTGTGGGAGGAAGCCGGAGAGAACCCAAGCAGACACAGGGAGAACATGCAAACTCCACCCAGAAAGGTCCTGGTTCCCCCGGGGTTCGAACCCAGAACCCTCTTGCTGGGAGGCGACAGTGCTAACCACCACACCACCGTGCTGCCCACTTCCAATCTATTCAGAGCAATTCAACCACAAGCAGAAATATTCAGACAACAGCAGAAAAATCATTAATCAGAGGCATTTAGATCAGAGCAATTAGATCAAAAGATGACCATCAAAGCTGAATCCCAAATCTTTTTTTTCTTTAGTTTCAGTATGATCAGCGTTAGCATGGTTACCATTACTTAAGGGTGGACTGCTCATAACTTGGTTTTTGTGAATAGGAAACTGATAATCCACAGCAAAACAAAGGGAGATGTAAAGTACAATTAAACTCTAAACGCTTACAGCACCTGGTATTCCCAGGCGGTCTCCCATCCAAGTAATAACCAGGTTCAAACCTGCTTAACTTCCGAGATCGGGCGCACACAGGCTGGTGTGGCCGTAAGCTGCAGTTTGCCTGGGAAACAGGTTATTCAAATCCGAGTCAACACCGCCAAAATGGGCTCCAAATGGCGGTGGGCTGCTGGCTGCTGGCTCCAAAATAAAATGAAGGGACCCTAAGCAGTGGACTGCTCATATTTTGGCTTTTTGATTTTCTGTTTATTGCTGCTCGGAGATGGTCCAATGGAGAAAACTCATAGCCTCTTTTGCATTTGTGCTGGGAGACACATAGACAGTAGTGATGCTGACAACAGTAAACTTTCTTGGCAGGTAGAAAGGTCTGCAGTCAACAGTCAAAAGTTCGATGTCCGGAGAGCAGTGGTTGGCGACTGATCAAGCATTTGCACACCAGTTGATGATGTAAACACACAGCCCCCCCCTCGGGTCTTGCCGCTAAGAGAGCTGTTTCTATCTGCACGGAAAGTAGCGAGCCCCTCAAGTCTAAAGGCGTTGTCCGGAATTGATTAAGTAAGCCATGTCTCTGTCAGGATGAGAGCACAACAGTTTTCAAGTTCCCTCTTTGAAAGAGCTAAAGTTGTAAATGGTCTATGTAGTTGTCCAGTGAGTGGATGTTGAAGAGCAGGATGGATGAAAGTGGCGTTATGTAGGGGTTAGCTTTTAGTTTAGTTGTTAATCCAATGTGACAGCCCTGCTTCCACTGCCGGTCACACCACTTGCTCCTCCTCCGGTGTGTGGTACTCCACGAGTCATGGGCCCCTGGGACTTGTGCCCAAAGTAGTCCGAAGCAGCGTAATCAAGAGTAGTTGTAGTTACAGGTCCAAAAACACTACATAACCGTAACTCCAGCAGCCGTTGGTGGTCAACTACTGATGTAGCGGGTCGATGAGTAGTTTGTAGAATGTTTTGAGCCATATTTTTGTAAAAAATAACACAAACAATATGATAAAAAAATCTATATATTAATGATAAAAATAATTAATATTGTAACATTGCTGCCACATCATGAACATTTTGTGTGGGGAAGGCTCCCAGCTAACTCACCTGTCTCAGCAGGTAGTGCCATTCTCATTGACACTCCGAGTTTCCACACACACAGGAAGAACGTCATGGTAGGGAGGGCTGTGGCTACAATGTCAGAGGACAGATGGGTGCCAGTCAAAATCATCAATCCAAGTGACAACTTAGCAGATAGATACAAGCAGATTGAGGCAAAACACCAGGTAGGCTGATGTGTTCCCATGCGTTGCTCTGGAAGACTTGGAGGTGAATGTTTCCCAGTCCCCCTCAAAAGATCTTCAGGTTAATAGTCAGACCATGCACGGCCCTGACTCACCCGAATCTACCCCCAACTTCAGTGCTGTCCTGACTTGACTTGGATTGAGTGATTTGGACATACATTCCTGTAATGTTTCGAATTATTGGAAAAGTCAGTTGTTCAACCTGATCCAAAAGTATGAGGGTCTGTTTCCCAGAAACAAGTTGGACTGCGGCGAGGCCACTGGCTTTGTCCATCGGATCAATCTGACAGATTCTCGGCCGTTCAGACTCCCATATCACCGTGTCCCCCCTGGTCATAACCAAAAGCTGAGACAGGTGCTGTCGGAGATGGAAGAGAAAGAAATCATCCGGAAGTCTTCCAGCAAGTGGGCGTCACCCCTGGTACTCCTGGCTGAATTGGTGGGAGCCCATTCTTCAGCACCATGGACTTAACATCAGGGTACTATAATATCTCCATGTGTGAGATAGACAAAAAACTGACTGCCTTTACCATGCCCATTGGGCTGCATGAGTTCAATCACATGCCCCAGGGGCTATGTAATGCACCAGCTAGTTTTAAGCGCCTCATGACCAACATCTTTGGCGACCAGATTTTTTTAACATTACTCTGCTATTTTGATGACCTGCTTGTTTTTGCTCCCGATGAAGGTGAGTGCACATGGATTAAAGCTTGTGTGAAGGCCACTAAAGTGTTGTCACATTTGTGGGAGTTTCAGTAAT
The DNA here is from genome assembly GCA_907169785.1 of Menidia menidia. Classification (NCBI taxonomy): domain Eukaryota; kingdom Metazoa; phylum Chordata; class Actinopteri; order Atheriniformes; family Atherinopsidae; genus Menidia; species Menidia menidia. The sequence continues at coordinate 19,603,806 of CAJRST010041110.1, read as the reverse complement.
TCTATAATTAATGTTTGAATATTTATTAAGGGGTAACCAACCTGTTTTCACCATCCTTGCACTGAAATCTTTCATATAGATATCAGGAGTAATTGTGGGGTCGCTAGCAGAGGGCAGTGTGACACTTACTGTGCTCCAGGGGGCTTTACGTCAGTTTGGTTCGCTTTGCAGCTATTCCTCTTTCTGCTGAGCGAGATTAAAAATGGACGCAGAGTTTGCATGTCTCACTTATTTCTCCTGTTTCCAAGTTGGTGGAATAGTAAATTAAGCTAAGCGACTGACATGTAATATATGACATGTCGCTGTATGTTTAAATGTCCGCTAATAATGCTGTTTTATGAATATTAGGACATATACGTACATATAGCAATAGCAGCATTTTCACGCTTGAAATCATTACTTGTTGCTACCGAAGACGTATCGGTCAGAGTTTTACTTTAGCTTCTACAACATTTTTGTAAAGTCTAAAAGTTTTTTAAAATGTATTATATTGTGTTAAATGTGGAAAGCTATTGTTAAAAGTTTATGTATTGTAAAACAGTTAAAAGTTAATGTTAAAAAGAAATGTTATTCATTTTAAAAGTGGTTAAAGACAAGTTAAAAATCTGTCAGCTCATGCATTTTGGAAGAGTAAAATGATTTTAGTTGGAAATGGAAATACATTTAGGAACCATATGTAAGATATATTTTATTTTAAGCTGAAAAACCACAATTTACAGGGTAACAGTGGTTACTGTCATTTTGATTTGTTTAATAACACAAAAATTATAACTCAGTATTTGCTGGAAAAAGACAAAAGACAAATTGTATTGTATTTTTAAGTTGTGTTTATTTGATAGAGAACATTGAGTGTTAGTAACCGAGAGGGATTTAAATTGTGAATGTTTTAATAAATCCACTCTCTCTCTTTCTACTGAGCGAGATGAAAAATAGATGGAGAGTTTGCCTGTCTCACTTATTTCTCCTGTTTCCAGAGAGAGCATATACGCTGGTTACGTGGTGCCAGTCAGTACCTGTAACACTTGCGCCTAAAGAGTACCACTTTTTTCAGTGAAATGTAAAATTCCTTGGCCACGTTGTTGATGAGAGTGGCGTGGAAACCGATCCAGAGAAGGTCCAAGCAATTGCTGCCATAACTGAACGAGCGCTAATGCAGGATGATGGTGTCACCCCGTCCCTGAGAAAAATAAAGTCATTCTTGGGGATGATGATGTAATATCAGCGCTTTATTCAGAATTGTCCCGTCCGATTTCCTTCGCTAGCGAGTCTCTGACGCATGCCCAGACCAAGTACCCAGCACACAGGCAGGAGTTTTTAACCCTCAAGTGGGAAGTCTGCGACAAATTCAGCCACTGTCACTGCCGTGTTTGAGGGTCATGTTGAGTGGGAGATGGGATCAGCTGAAAGAGCCATCTCCTGGCTTGTCCAGGATGTGCAGCAACTGACTACCAGTGGTCAGAGCCCCTTACCTGTGTTTTCCACCCAGGAGCTGCAAGACACACAGCAGCAAGACACCTCACTTTCCAGAGTACTCTCCTTTGTGGTGCGTTGGAGGCCACCATCATGTAGGGAAAGGGCTCAGGAAACAGATCACGTCTCGAAAATGTCGAAGCAGTGGGACAAGCTCGAGATGTTGGATGGCCTACTATACCGGGTGAGCTAAGACCCACTGACAGGCAAATAAAGACAGCAGTATGTTGTCCCTGCTTCCTTGGCTAAGCAAGTGCTTCAAGGCATCCATGATGACGCAGGCCACCTGGGGCAGCAGAGGACATTGTATCTGGCAAGGCAGAGATTTTTCTTGTCCGATATGGAACGGGATGTCAGAGAATACGTGATGACATGCACACGTGTGGTTTCCAAAACTCCTGAACCAGAAGCTTGAGCTCCACTTGAATGTATTAAAACTATGAGCCCCTTGGAACTTGTGTTTTTGGTCCACAGACAACTTGAATGGGAAGAGCGTGAATGTACTAGTGGTCACCGACCTTTTTACTAATATTGGCCCATGTTTACACCTGCTGCGACCAATCTGCAAAAACAAGTTGCCCCCCAGCTCTGGGACAAATACTTTTGTGTGTATGGGTTCCCTGAAAGAATTCACTCGGAGCAGGGTGCCAATTTTGAAAGCGAACTGATCCATTAATTGCTACAAGTTGCTGGGGTTAAGAAGTCTAGAACCACTGCCTATCACCCCATGTCGAATGGGAATGTTGAAAGGTTCAAAAGGACTTTAGGCAGCATGATCAGAACCCTTCCCCCTAGATTAAAGCAGAAATGGCCACAGATGTTACAGACTTTAGCATTTGCTTACAACTGCACTGCACACAAATCGACAGGTTACGCACCAGTCTACTTAATGTATGGCAGGGTGCTACATCTACCAGTCGATGTCATGTTTCGAAATGCTAGGAGGGGAGAAGTATTTCTATAGGTGTTTGGGGTACATAAATCTCATACTACCCCATACCACCCCATGGGAAATGGCAGTGTTGAGCGGTTTAATCGAAATTTAGGCATTATGATTAGAGCTCTTCCCCCTAAGTCAAAGCAGGACTGGCCAAGACACCTTCAAACTCTCACTATAATTCCACTGCCCATGAAACTACTGGATATGCGCCATTTTTCTTGATGTTTGGAAGGGTTCCCCGTCTTCCAGTAGATAGATTGTTTGGAAACATCCTGTCTGACCCTAACGTGACCAGCTTTGGCAGGTATGTCACAAAACAGTTTGAAGATCTTAGGGAGGCCATGCAAATTGCTCAAGAGCATGCAAAAAAAGAGCAGGACAGACAGGCTAGACTGTTCCGGCCGAGGATGATGGCCGCCCACCCTGAGCCATGGTTGTGCTCGAAGTTTCTGCCTGTTAAAAGGACATTTTTCCTTGCCTGTGTCGCCTAGTGCTTGCTCATGGTGGGAATGGTTGGGTTTCTGTAATTAACTTCAGAGTAGGGTCTGACCTGCTCTGTTTGGAAAGCGCTGTGAGACAACTGTTGTTGGGATGTGGCGCTATATAACTAAAAGTGAATTGAATTTAATTGAATTGTATGACAGGACAGCGGAAGGACCAGATATTGGAGTTGGAGACAGAGTCCTTATGGCAAAAAGTAGCTGACAGATGGGAGTCTACTATCTACACTGTGACTGAGCTGAGAATAAACCAGAGTAGATCAAGAGTACAAATATGACATTTATTGGTCACAAGCAAAGTAAATCAGCGCTGGGCTCTCACAGACAAAGTTCCCGGAGGATCTCAGTTGGCAAGAGCCTCGATTCCCGGATGCAATGGGTAGTTATCCTCTGGGCCGGGCCTCGAAGGGGGAAGACGGTTGGGCGTAGCCGAGCATCATTGGCCAGTTAGTTTGGTCATGATCAGGCCAGAGGCTCTTTGTTCATGCAGGTTTCGTGGGAATGTGATAAGAAAATGTGTGTGTGTATGTTGACCTTGAAGACGTGTATCTATTGTAACAGAGAGATGGGGATGAGGAGGCACAGCCAGAGAGTTTAACCCAAAAGTAGAAATATAAATGGAATAATATGAATCTAAAAGGAATAATACAATCAGTCATTTACATGAATTAAGTTATAGCATGTTATGCTAAAGTAAGTAATTATAGCCCAATTCTAACATACTCTACGTTGTTGCTGAACAGTACTCTGTGACCATCTAGGAGTTTGCAAGGGAGACAACTTGGGAGGGGGTAAGGGAGACAGCTGAGACAACTTGGGGGGGGTCGTAACAACATGGAAGATGACCGGATAACCTTAGAAGGATCCTGATTTTCAGTTTTGGTCAGTATTTCAGTTCTATCCATGTACATGATTGCACTTTTTCACTTGAGGAAAACTTCCTTGTCTTCTACACCGCCTCTTTGGTTTGTTTTCAGGACGTTTCTCTTAGATGTTTGCAACACTACTGTGATTAAGGGACTTGCAGTGTTTCAGAGAGCTGAGACTGGTGAGTCCAGATGAAAGCTGCAACACTTGGCAGTTACTGTCCACAGCAAGCAGCCATTTTAAAGAAGCCCCTCCCACTTCTCACAGACACTCAGTCTCACAGGAGCCTGGTGCAGCAAAGCCACCTGCAGCCAGAGAGAGGAGAGCCACTCCACTCTGAGTCCACTTTGCAAATGAACCACCCATGCACAAAAGTACTACCGATCTACTGTGGATGATTACAGTTTTTACAACTTTTTTATCCAAATGAAGTGGTTAGGTCACTTAGCAACCGTTAAGACAGCCAGTAGCCACTTTCCTTACTGAGGAGTTGGTAGCAGTGGTGTGTGTGTGTGTGTGTGTCAGTTGGAACAGCTCTCTCTGTCAGTTATTCTGCTATGAAGAGTCAGTAAGTCTGGACGAAAGATGGCTCAAATCTCTGAGCTTTGCTGAAAACTGGAACTCAAGGTGTCCATGTTTTTACACTAACGGAGCAACGGGACTTTGCTGATTACAACAGAGTTTCATTTGTCTTTCTATAAAAAAAAGTTGAACAAAATTAGAGCATATTTAATGGCTGTCTTTTCAGGTTTTGGGGCTCAAGTCTCCTTGGTTGAGCTGTTTTCTGTTGGGCAGCTGGAAGGTGTGTCTTGAGTTTGAAGGCTGTGGTTAAAAAAATTAAACCCTGGATGCTGTGGAAGTTACAATGTGAGAAAGAGGATAAGTTTTCCTCCAATTTTCTGTAAAAATAATTTCAGTGAGTTAAAGATTGTGGACACAAATGCAGTTTTAAAAAAAAATGTAAAGGATTTCCCTGCATTTCTCCAGTCCGTTGGAACCGGCACTTTGTGCCAAAGTTCCGTACCGTAGGAGTCCATTCCACACTCAGAAATGACTGATGGAAAAATGTTGAGTATTAAAAGAATGCATAAAATACTTTAAAGAGCTGATATAGGTGAAAATATCATCATCACATGTGTTATTACTGTGCTTTTGTGTACGTGTGGAAATAAAAAACACCCACAGATACAAAATCGTATCTTTTGCTGAAAAAAAGACGTTTAAGATTGAACGTCATTTTAATACTTGAATAATATCTTAATCGAGGCAAACATCATCATCGCATGTGTTATTACTGTGCTTTTGTGTACGTGTGGAAATAAAGAACATAACACCCAAAGATACAAAATCTTATCTTTTGTTTTGTAAGAAAAAATTTCAATGATTTTAAAACTGCCATGTTTTAAAAAAGGCTGGATTTTTTTAAGTGTAGTGTGAAAGGGATAAAACTATAAACAGTTAACATTTTATATCAAATAAAATCAGGGACAAAGGTTGAACATTTTTACAATTTATTAAATAGAAAACATTACGAATCCTGGGGGGCCTCCACCACTTTTATCGTGGTGATGACACCCCCGACAACATTGACCCCGACAAAGAGCCTCCTCTTCATGAGTTCTTCTTCATGAGGCTCCCAGAGGGACGACTCAACTTTGTATTGGACGTCGTCGTCCAAAACTAAATAGAGCCGTCCCTCTTCCTCGCTCTCGAGGACGCCCAGGACCTCCACGCAGCTCAGATGTTTAACAACATTTGCCTGTATCTGTAAAGAAAATACAAAATCAGCATTTCTGTAATATATTGCAGCAAAGCTAAACATTCAGCTTTGCTTACCTCAACTGCAGTGAACACTGTGGACTGCAGCTGGTCCACGAAGGCTGCGCTACCGAAGCGCAGGTGCGAGAGCAACACCTGGGCCCCCAGCTCCACCTTGTGGACGGCTGCCTCCCTCCACAGCGCCACCTCAATTTGGTCGTCACCCTGTTCAGACAAACAGTTCTGGTTAGACATATGACACAGTAGTGGTAAGAAATCAATCCAAGTAGCTCTCTTTACCTCCTGAAGGCGCACAGTCCTTTTGGGGACCTGCTCCCTCCCCACCGAAATCTTTTTAACTGCAGAGATCTAAAAAGAAAAACAATTAAAGACATGTAAAAAGAACAAAAATAAGGACAACATGGCAAACGACCTCTTTCTGTTCCTGAAATGAAGCACATAGAAGATCAGCTGTGTCATGAAAGGCGATTCCTGATATTACAGCTGATTTAGGAAGGTTTTCTCTGACATGTACTTAATTGTCTTGCATCTACTTTAAAATGCCTTCATAAATAGAAATATGGACATTTAAATGTAATTACCTCAACCGCCTGGCCCTCGACCGTCACCAGTCCCCTCTTCCCCCTGACCTGCCCAATATTGGTCAGGCTTGATGGGGGGAAGAGGGCGGACAGTGCCTCCGCAGCCAGCTCTTCTGACACCGCCACAGGAGAGGTTCGTAGGAATTGGGTGTCCCTCGTAATGAGCAGAGCATAAGGGGGGGACTGGCCCCTGAGGGAGTAACCCCTCATCAGGTATGAGCCGTCTGCTTTGATTTTGGAGGAAAATTCCTCGAAAAGGGTCACCTTAACAAAGTGTTGGCCATCACTGATGGCCAACACTTTGTTGAGTTTGACCGCTTCGGGTGGCGGTCGTCTCTCCAAACTCCAGGGACAGGACCCGCGTCTGTTCCCTGGTCGCCAAGACGCGGATCTTAAGCGGGGGGGGCCTGAAATAAGGTCCGTGGACCTTGTCCTGGAGGACCTCCCGAATAGACATTCTGTAAAGAGGCGAAAAATACGAGTTAATATAAGGGTTGTCAAAATGATCAATACTCCAAAAAGTATTGATACTAAACAGCTGTACATGGATATCTTACTCATTTTCAAAAGAGTCAATACCACCTACGCCGCCCCCCGCTGACCTGCCGACGCTCTCTGATTTATTTTATTTATTTACGTTGTTTATGATCATAAACGTGACGTTTTAACCTGGAATTGCTGGCTGCAGCTAATCGCTAATATTAACACGCCAACATTAATCAAGTCCCCAAAAAGAAAAACAAAAAACGTCAATAAACTCGCAATATTATTTAGGAAAATAGCAAAATTTTACTCACTTACTTTTCTGAAAAGTCCGTTGTAAAATGGCCTTGAAGGAAAATCTCACAGCAAAACAGTCAATCGCACAGCAAATCAGTAAATCGCACAAAAAATCATGAAATAGCGTAGTCTATTTATAGTTTGATAAAGTTGGCCGGTATCTGACCATCCAATCAGCGGAGTGCATACAGTGAGGCCTTCTACTTGAAATCTCATTGGTTAAAGCAATAGCGTACTTGACTTGGGTTGCGAAAGCCTCCAGGCAGACATTTTGACGCTGACCCAGCCTAGCAACAAACGAGGAATCACGTGATTGGGTCAACCAATAGGGGGCAACGCAGTAGCACTAGTTTGTTTTGGAGAGGCGGAGACACCGCCTGAACCGAAAAAAAGACGTTTTAGATTGAACGTCATTTTAATACTTGAATAATATCTAAATCGAGGCAAATATCATCAT
>CAJRST010041110.1:19550814-19579227 GCA_907169785.1 Menidia menidia | reverse complement strand
TTTTTTTTTTTTTTTGTAAAACCTTTTTCATTCCCATAGAGAATACTTTAAATTTAATACTTCCAGCATTTGCCAAGCTTTAACATGTCAGATTTAAAACATTTAATCTGAAAATCATCGTAGTAACATTAAAATCTGTCAACTGTGTTGCAGACAAATTAGGGTAAATATTTATAGTTCTCAAATATAATACATTTTAAAACCATGTCTTTCCTAAGGGAACTTTTGTCTTTACATCCACTAATTCAACTTTAAGTTTTCTAAGATAAAGACTCCCTTTTTCAGGAGTAAAAACATTGACACATTTAATTGGAAAGTTACCAAAACAGTTTGCATTTTCTCTAAATATAGCTCCAAAAATGAATTAAATGCTTTGGAATTTCATGTAGTGAGAATGTTAGTTATGGTTAAGTTTCAACAGTAATAAATATTTTATTATAAATGTTTTTAAACAAAACTTGGTGAACAGAGTTGACATGAATAACAGATTGACAAACCATGCATAAAAGGCCAAAAACTTTAACTTTAACACTTTTTAAATGTAGATATATTTCATAGAACATCTGAAAATCTATAAATTCATCAATCTGAGCAATAACAACACAACAAAATAACAACTGTCACCCCTTACTCCCTTGAAAAATTATTCACTGGCGATTTCAGCCCATATTTCTTTGTCTATTTCAACATGGCGCCCTGTCACTTGGGTTGGTTGTGAGATGATTCTGACAACATCATCAAAGGGATACCACAAAGTGTCATCACGGTTTGGCCAGTAGAAGCGATTTTTCCCCACCTTGTGCATGCATGTGACTTTTGCATGTGTCTCATTGACCTCAACAATGGTCCCAGGATAAAAGGCATCATCATATTTAATGACACACCACTGTCCAATCACATCTTTGCTCTCCCACTTAATTTCCCCTCTTGTTTGTTGCTCTTCAGCTGTATCAGAGAGGAAGGGCTGAACATCACATTCAAATCTCTGTGAGTTGTGACATGTACACTCAAGAATCTGTTTGGTTAAGCAGGCACAGCTGACATCTCTGTAGACATCTCTGTAGACGACCTTTCCTGGTGAAAGAGTGATCATTTGATGGAGGCGCATTGTGGAAGGAACCACTGGGAGTTGTTTGGGCATCTTCTGCACAGCTTTGTTCACAGCCTCCTCCTCAATGTAGAACAGCTGTATAGAGGTCTGGACACTCAACAGACTGTCATACAGTTGCTTGGCATTTAGAATGTCTTTTCCTTCACTGACCAGTCTGTCTGCTGTTTTTTTTAAAACCCCACCCACTCCGTCTGGAGCACCTTTCCCGTGGCCGTATAATAAACGCCGTGCAATAAATATTTTTGTGGTGTTCGGGTCTGTGCGACCCTTGTTTATTTTTTATTAAAATTAAAATTATACAATGAATTAATTTTTCAAACTGAGACTCACTGACTTTGGCTCATTTTACGTGAAATGAGCCAAATATCAGCTCATATATCAGAATACATATTTAATGACCACACACCATACACCCCCTTACACATTTCTATTACATATAAGATGTCCGTCTCCACTGGACCCGGGGCAAATAGAAGTGTGGAAATTGGTGTTCTGTGTACCACACACACACGTACATGCACTCACACACACATGCGCATGCACACACAGCAAGCTTAGACAGGAGGAGGAGAGAGTATAGGTACACAAAACATCAGAGGGTCAAATGTGCGAGAAAATGAGAGCAGACAGTGTTGACAAACAATGGCTCAACCTTTTGTGGGAACCGCAGGTGCATAAACACAAAAGAAACTGTTCCCACAAATTGTTTGTAAACACCAGGCATGGATTGGTAATCGGGCGTACCGGGCATTTGACCGGTGGGCCGACAGACCCGACATGTATAATAATAATATGTATTATTATTATTATTATTATTATTATTATTATTATTATTATTATTATATATTGGCCTTGTTATGCATGAAGAAAAATCAAATCAGCAGCGCAAGAGTCTGTTCCAATCATCCAGCCCTTAACACAGGCTACACTCACAGAAATTAATCATGGTAGACTATATATTTAAGCATATACATCTATTAGATTATATTTAAATTAAAATTTTTTAAAATTGATGTATTGAAATTAATTATAATCTGTATAATTCTGTCAATTCTAAATTATATTAAATGTAATTACCTAATACATATTAACATGGTTTAAATAATCAAAGCTGTGAAACGAATTAGATTTAAAATGTATGTGATCGGTTTGCATACAATTCAGGCTACCTGTAAGCTAAAACAGGAAATGACATCAGGTAATGACATCCTCATTTTCTGCTGGACACCATCTTCTCAGCTCAGATTTAACGGTGAGAAATCCAAGTCATCTTTTGTCTTATTACATCAATCTGTGTATTATTTGTGCAGTTTTTATCGTATTACATTAATAGCGATTCACTGATGATCAAATCTGCGTAGTTCGTGATGATTGTAAGCAGTTTTATCTTGAGGCACACACTAGCTAACGTTAGCTAGCAATTCACTAAATTTCCATACCTGCAAACTAGTCACCTTTCGGCGAAATTCGCCGTTTTCAAGTCAAAATAGGTAATTTACGTGAATCGTGTTTCTAAAAACTTATTAAAAACTGATGTTTTTGTTGCCATGTGGAACTTGTTTTTTGTTTGTTAATAACATAATGTAACTGACTTACTGTTCTTTTTATTCATTCACAGGTGCTGTGTTAATGTGGCAATGCAGATTGTGTGACAGTTTAATATCTTCAAGGTATGAGTTAATAAAACACTTCAGGCTAAGACATTTCCACCATGCAAATATCCCTGTATATATGTAGAGTGTCCTTGCACATTCACAACTTGGAAGAACCTTTTGACTCACATATATCGAGAACACAGAAAACTAGAAACAGCAGTTGCTCAATCATCAACATTCAAATGTCAGACGTGTAGGTGTGAAGAACTTTCAACTGAGAAAGATTACTTTAGTCATACTTATCAACATCTTAGACAGTATGAAAATGTAACTTGTATGTTTGAAGCATTTCAGACACGTATATATGGTACTTTTAAGTCACACAAAATCGTAAACATAATCCCCACCGTCTATCAGATTTTAAGGCAGGTGTAGTTAAGGTCACTGCTCAGTCTGCTAGTCCTGATGATGGACCCTCATCATCTGCAAACATAGATGATGGTCAGTCAGATGCACATAGTGATATTGATAATCCAGAGGACCTTCCTGAAGTTGTTGAAAAAAAACTTGCCTCTGTTCTTTTGAAATTAGAAAACATTTTTCATGTTCCATCTATAGCAGTAGATGACTTGGTTGAAGAGCTACACTACCTGCTGAGTACAGTGTATGTACCGATAACTTGTAGCAGGCTTTCAGATTTAAAAAAAACCCAAAGACATTGAGGTTGATGGTGTTGTTGTAAATGAATTAGCTGATTTACTGTGTAAATCTAATCCCTTGGTTAATGCACTGGGGAAAAGTGGTGCACTTTCTACAGCATATAAGAGAAAAGAATACTTAAAAAAAGTGTTTAATGTTGTTGAGCCTGTAGAGTTTGTTCTAGATTAAAAAAAATGCAGGTCCTTTCAATATATCCCGTTGCTGCGATCGTTGCAGCAGATACTTGATTCTACTGAAGTGTTGAATAAAGTTATTGATACCCACATAACACAGAGCAGTCACACTGACCAGCCTGAAAACCAGCAGTATCACTCCATAAGAGATGGTGTGTACTTCAAGGAAAACTCGTTCCTCTCAAGTGATGATTTAAAACGTTGTTTAACCTTATACATTGACGACTTCGAATTGTGTAATCCTTTGGGCACGTCACGGAAGAAGCATAAGTTGTGTAGTGTATATTGGATTCTGAATAACATGGCACCAGGCTCTCACTCAGCACTCACATCAATTTATTTGGCAGTTTTATGTAAGAGTGACGATGTAAAGGCATATGGATATGGAAAAATATTGGAGCCACTTTTAGATGATCTTGTTACACTAGAAGAGCATGGTGTGTTCATTCCAAAGGATGTTCATTCAGGTGCTTTTTGTCTACGAACCAAAGAAACACATGACGCACATCTGAAGATTGCACAGGATACTCAAACGAGTTGCTTTGGAGTGAAGAGAGCTTGCCCTTTGACCAAACATCTTCAACATTTTCATGTCAGCACAGGCTACCCCCCAGATATAGTACACGATTTGTTTGAGGGCATTGTCCCATATGAACTAGCAATGTGTTTGAGCATTCTGATCTCCAAGAAGTTTTTCAGTTTAGATGATCTTAACACGGGTATACTCAAATTTCCTTTTAAGTGGAGTGACAAAAAAAATCGGCCTCACACCATACCACTTACCTATTCCAGAAGGAAAACGATAGGTGGCAACTCCCATGAGAATTGGTGCTTAAAACGTTTCCTTCCATTTCTCATAGGGGACCTTATACTAGAGGATGAGCTCTCTTGGCAAGTAATACTAGATCTGAAGGAAATCGTAGAGTTAGTTGTGGCACCTGTTCACACGCACGAGACCATCGCGTACCTTGATGTCAAAGTGTCTGAGCACAGACACAGGTTGCTTGAGCTTATCCCCGGTGAGACGCTGAAACCCAAACACCATTATATCGAACATTACTCACACTTGATCAGGTGCTTCGGGCCTCTTGTGGGTGTATGGACCATACGGTTCGAGGCCAAACACAGTTTTTTTAAACAAGTAGCTCGACACACAAATAATTTCAGGAATATTGCACTTACTGTCGCAAACAAACACCAGCAAATGATCAGTTATCACTTGCATTCATCCAGTCTCACTGCATCAAATGTAGAAGTTACAAATGTCTCCATAGTCCCAGTTGATGTTTTGAATGAGGAGGTTGTATTGGCTCTCAGACAAAAGTATCCAGACATCAGTCAAGTGAATCTCACAAAGAATGTCACCACTAAAGGGATCAACTACAGAAATGGGATGTTTTTGACATCATACAAATGTGTATAGTCAGAGATGAGTTGAGCTTCATAGTTCGTTTATACTTTGCTTGGTATCAGGACCATTTTAGAGCCTTTCAGTTGATATTGTCACCAGGAAGAGAGGTCGCCCTTGTTCAAGTTGAGGAGCTGACAGATTACTGCCCACTGTGGACTACACAGTCGGATCCAGACGTATGGTGACCCTGAAGAGACACATCGTCATTACAGGTTTGATTTTGATTATTTACAGTGCCATATAAAATTATTCAGTAACAAATTTAGTTTTAGTCCGCCACATAAACGTACCTCTCTGTACTCATGTCTGCTCTCTACTGACCTTCTCACTCTCCCAGTCTCCGCCTCTACTGACCACCTAAATCTCCTAGTCTCCTTTCCACTAACTTCCTCCCATCAGATCTAGGCAATGACTGTGTCCTGATAATGTACTCTGCCTCAGTGATTTGATATTTAAATAACAAGACTAATACTTGTCTACTCTATATTTCTGTATCCACCTTAGATTAGCAAAGCAGGATGGAAGCACGAGTAACCTTCAGAGTCCTCTTTGGAGGTGAAGATGATGCAAGAAAACTCACCATTGAATCCGGAATACCAAGAACTGTGGAGGACTTGGCTCTTAAAATCAAGACTTTCTTTGAAGTGACTGAGCAGTTCAGACTTCAGTTCAAAGACAAAGACATGGATAATCAGTTCATGAATCTCTTGTCAACATCAGAACTTGAAGATAAAGGGACTTTGAAAGTGGTGTACATACCATGTGAGACAACCAGGTCTGCTACACTCACAGAAGATTCCTGCTGCACAATCTTAGGTACTCCTTCCAGCTCTTCATCACAAGAACCAAGTGATTCAGACTCCTACTCCAGCAATGATACCATCATCTTGTCATCGCCTGAGACCCGATCCTGCTCCTGGCCTAAACCCTTTGTCGTGCCCCGCTTCTCATCCTGTGCTGAGATTATGCTCCAGAAAGGAAATTATGAGTTCAAGGCACATGGAACTGTCCTGTGTCCTAAACCAAAAGTACGCTTGGATGTCCTTGAAGGCTTAGCTGAGGAAATAATAAAGTACACAGCTTACCCAGGGGATGGGCATTTAGAGGAAGTGGCAAAGACTCTGATACAGTCACATCCATGTTTACTGGAAAAAGTAACACGAACTGTATACTGTGGCTGGAAGCATTACTTGAAGATAAAAATTATGAACTTCCGCACCAAGCTGAGGTTTGTGTTTTATTTAATGGGTTCTTTTTTTGTTTCTGTCCTAAGTACACAGGGTTATATTTTATATTTGTGCCAGCAGAGGGTGGAGCAAGATATTAAATGCCAGTTGGATGGATTAGAAGTCTTGCATTTAAGGTCTTGTGTCACTTTGTGCCAGCATAAATGTATGAAAGACATGGTGCTAAGGACAAAATTAAAATGGAGCCCATTGTGTTTAAATTGTGAATCAATTTTTGATCGTCACTGAAAGGTGCTGAAAACATATCATTGTTCTTCTCCTCAGCCGAGCTGGACACCCCGAGGTTGCCATCAACTCTCTGAAAAACAAGCGAAGTGGCCAGCAGAGTCCAGCAGCCAACATCAAGAAGGCCAGGAAGGGAGATGTAAATTTCTGTCCGAACATCCCTAGTGGTGAAACAAAAGACAGTTTGGAGATGGAAAGGCTGGCTCTACTGACAGAGGTATAATGTGCAATACATTATATCTTATCTTACCTATACATGATTACACCATGTTCATGGCATGGCCAGTATGTACATAAGAGCTTTTCACCCGTCATGTTTTTTGCACTATACTTTTATCTAGCTCAGCTCAAGCAGCTCAACAGTTCATTTTGCACAGCACTAGACACTTAAGCTGTTTTGTGGTTACTTTGCACAGTTAATTTTTCTTTTACACTCGGTTTGTAAAATATTCTTACTCCCTAATCATATTGTTAATATTTCTGTTTCCAATTGTAATGTGCACCATTGGTGAGAGTTTCTGATGATAACCAGTATACTGCAGCCCATTGGTTATCATCCCTGACAGTCTAAAGCAGGCATGTCAAACATACAGCCCGTTGGGTGATTTAATCCGGCCCGGCATAAATTTCTGAGTATGTAAAAAAAATAAGCGAGTCTCTAGCTCATTTCTATCAAAATATTTTGATTTTTTTTTAAATAAAAACAAACCAAATGCTGCCTCCAGCCACTAGAGGGCAGTAAATGTGTAAAAGCGCTCACGTCCAGCATGAGGCACTGATACGAGTTAGTCACAGGATGTAAACATTCGCAACGTGATGCGTCCAAGTAAAAATAAACTGGCAGTAAACTGAAGTTTAATATTCGGCGCCACTATGAGACTCATCATAAAGAACAAATTGGTCACTGGTCTGAAGAAACAGCAGTCTACTTTTACACACAGCCGTGATATTTCTGATGAAGCTGTAAGTGCCAGCTACATTTTTGCCAACGAGCTGGTGCAGGCATCCAAGCCATTTTCTGATGGGGAGTTTGTAATGCTGAAGGCTGCAGAAGTCGTGTGCCCTGAAAAGCGACCTGCTTTTGTCAATATTAGTCTAACAAGGAACACTGTCGCAGATCGGGTGACAGAACTCTCAAGTGACTTGAGCAGCCAACTGAAAGAGAAAATCAAGTCATTAATCGCATTTTCAATTGCAATAGATGAGGGTACCGATGTCACAGATATTGCTCAACTGGCCATATCCCTTAGAGGTGTTGATGAAACTTTGACCATCACCGAGGAGCTTCTTGAAATGGTGCCGATGAATGACACCACAACAACAGAGGACATTTTCAGCGCTCTCGTTGGAGCGCTGGACAGGGTGGGAGCGGACTGGTCCCGTGCCGTGAGCCTGGCTACTGACGGTGCGCCATCAATGGTCGGGAGAAAGGCAGGCGTTGCCACAAAATTCCGTAACAAAGTACAGACTGCAAATGGAGGACAAGAGTTTTGGATATTTCATTGTATCTTATATTAGGAGGCGTTATTTTATAAAACACTACAAATGGACCATGTTATGAGTGTGGTTGTGAAAACCGTCAATTTGACACAGTCAGTTTGACACATTTCTCAGTGATAATGACATTCATGCTGGCCTACCATACCACACTGACGTGCGGTGGTTAAGCAGAGGTGCAGTACTTAAGCGCTTCTTTGAGCTAAGAGGGGAAATTGGACAGTTCATGGAGAAGAAGGGATGCCCAGTAAAGGAACTTAAATGCAAGGAATGGGTGCAGGATCTTGCGTTCATGGTTGATATTACACAACACTTGAATACACTTAGGACTCAATTGCAGGGCCGTAACAGAGTTGTCACTCAATATTACGATAGCATAAGTGCGTTCAAGATGAAACTGTCATTGTGGGAGACGCAGCTATCCAACAGTGACACCGCGCATCTCTCTTGTCTCACAGCTGTGCGTCCCAAGGCACCGGACCTTCCCGATAATGATTTGGATAAATATAAAGATAACATAACAGATTTGCTGCAAGAGTTTGAGCAGAGGTTTCAGGTATTCGGTAAACTTCAAAACAAATTTGGCTTTTTCGCTTGCCATCTACAGCGAAGCCTTCTGATATGCCAGCTGACATTCAACTGGAGCTTATTGACTTGCAGTGCGATTCCACTATGAAGGATAATTTTAGGTCAGTGGGACTGGATACGTTTTATCAATATCTCGTGCCAGGTTACCCCAAATTAACAGCCATGGCTGCAAAGGTTCTATCCATGTTTGGGAATAGTTATCTTTGTGAACAGGTGTTTTCGGTAATGAATAATAATAAAACAAAGCTGCGCTCAAGGTTAACAAATAAACACTCGAATGACATTGTTAAATGTGCTGCTACTCAGGATTTGACACCCAATATCGATGCACTTGTGAAGGCAAAAAGATGCCAAGTTTCAGGAGCCAGCAGCAGCAAGTAGACTGCAGGAGTGCATTGAGAGAAAAAAAGTGGGATGACACGAAATTTGTTTGCACTCGTGAATACAGATAATTAAAAATAAGATTCATCTGGTTTCATATTAAAGATAATGATATTGTGCAGTATGTTCTCAGCCTCAGTAGGCCCAACCTAGTAGTTTGATCTGACGTTGTCTAATCTTATTGCCCATGCACTGCACTTTTTTTATTTATTTCAAAGCAGTATGACAATTAAGGGGAAAATATTTTTTTCATCGCTCCTACTTGAGTTTGTTAATGTGGTGAGTTGGTTCAGGTGTAAAACGGCATTCAATCAACTGTTAAAATAAACCAGCTGTTAACACATTCATTCCTAAACATGAAAGTAATTTCTTTCCATTATTTGTTGAATAAATGTGTTGCGCTCAGAAAAGATCCCTTGTCATCTATGATTATAATAAGTAGGGTAGGCCACAAATGTAGGCTGAATGATAAAACATAGTACGGAAACACAAAGCTAAATATTTGGAGTTGACATTCTTTTACTGATCCGGGCCCACCTGAGAACAAAAGTCTGGATCCGGCCCCAGAGCCAAACTGAGTTTGACATGCCTGCTTTAACCTCTGCAGCAAACTGCTGGGGATGGTTTACCAGTCTGTGGTGGCCAGTGGGGAGGCAGCACCGTCCAGACTGGACAAGTTGGCCAGACGGGCCGGCTCGGTGGTCGGCCTGAAGCTGGACCCTCTGGACACACAGAACAAGGTGCTGGACATGGTGGAGGACACCAGCCGTCCTCTGCACAGCGTCACCAGCAACCAGAGGAGCCTGTTCAGGGAGAGGCTGCTGCTTCCCACATGTCAGATAACAGACTGAAGAGCTCCTTTGTCCTTCAGGACAAAAAGGCTCAACAAATATACTTTGACAAAAAAAGTAAAAGCAGGATAGCATAAAGACATCAGGAAACACTGTATGAAAAATTGATCAAAAGCGGAGGGCAAAAGTTTTGTAACATTTTCAACTAATCAAATGTTACTTTTTTCATATTCAAATATTTCTATTGGGTTTTGATTTGTACAAAGAAGTCCCCAAACAGCAACCCCAACATTAACAATGATAATATGACCATAACACAGGGAAATAAATAAAGTAAAAAGAAAAAGAGATAAAATATTAAAATAATAGATTTGAGAAAAGTAATGGTAAAAAAGAGGAGAAAAGTTTAATGTGTAAAGAATTATACAAGCAGTAGAGTCGACATTAGAAGGAACAGGATAAAGGGAGGCATTTATATAAACTAATGAACAGAGCGAGTTGTCATGAGCAGGATGAGAACAGGACACAGTAAACTGATGAATACACTTAATATAACAGGAAAACATCAGGCTGTTTGACTGTAGCTTAAAGAATGTGGTCTAATGTGTAAATCTAAGGAAGGCAGAAGAATCCTTATGAGATTCCTGATTTCGGCTGGATTGAGTGAAAGATGATAACTGAAGGATATTAGAAGGAAGTTAAGTCCAGCAGATGGCAGCAAATGTGCAGCTTTAAGGATGCCCACAGCCTCTAGAATACAAAAAGGCTGTGAAAAGGTTGTATTATTAGACCCTAAATATTTTAAGTAAATATTGTATTACGAATAATGATGCTTTAATGTACAGAAATGTGCTTTTATTAGTTAGTTTTAATGACATTATTTTATTGAAAAAAGTTGTATAATAGTTTAAATTATATCTTTGAAAAAAAATGTTTTTTAAAAAACTGTTGAAAAACTATTTGGCTTACAATTACAAGAGCTACCCGTTAATTTCAGATAACATCAAATGTATATTTAAATATTTTATGTTTTATTTTAATGTTTGAATACAAACATTTTACGTTTTAAAATGACCCATTTAGATGGTAAATTAACATTTAATATGAATAATTTTGCTTAAATTTACAGAAATCTGCTGTTTATTGGTTTTATTAACATTATTTTATGCGAAAAGGACGTATATCATTTCATATTAGATGATATATAAAAGTAAACAGTGAGGAAAAAAGCCTTTCAGAGGATTAAAGGGGCCACAGGATGCTTTCTGGGGGCTGTGAGAGCTTTCTGCTGAAGCCGCCGGGCTGAATTACTCAATTCTTTGGTTTAGCTGAGCTGAGTGACATCTCAGTTTATCTACAGATCAGAGGAAGCTCTTAGGGCTTTCTGCTAACCACAGACATGCAGCTCACACCCTCTGATGTCCTTTCATGGTAAACCGATGCAGCAGCTTCTGCTTTTACTCATTCTGAGCCCCAGCTGCTGCACCCCATAAGAAGTGAGGCTGGAAACTCCCAGCTGCACCTGAAGGAGCCCCTCTGAGACGCCTGCTTCCTGATGCAAGAGCCCTGCTGCCAGTCAGGGGGACATTTAGCCCCACCCAGCAAATGTGCTGAGCAGCAGGACCAGAAAGGGATCCAGAAAGAGTCTGCAGCCCCCTGCAGGCTGCTGGAGGGGAGGAGCGCCGTCGGCCCTCTTTGGAGGAGGAGCTCCTTCCCTTAGAGGTGTGAAGAGGGAAGAGAGGCAGCAGCCAAACAGCAGAGCCCCAACATGAGCGTCCATCACACTCTGCTCTGCCTCTTCTTCCTCTGTGAGTACATTCGTTTCCCTCCTGCCTCTCAGTGTCAGCGTCTGTTGGTCCACAGGCTCAAACAGGACCACCAGAGCCCCTCGCAGTGCTTTCAGGGGCTCAGCTCTAAAAGTGTTCTTCCTCTGAGCAGGGCTGTGGAATCCACTGCTCCTCAGACTGCTTCATTAGTGCTCTCAGTAATCTCTCTGAGGCTCCTGAGCAGAACCAAGCCTCAGCCTGCGTTTGGACCTTTGACTTTGCTGTCAGAAGAAAGTCAGGAACAGATATTTGCCACTTCCTGAAAACCAGCGGCCGGCTCAGAACGACTTTGGTCAGTTTCTGTGAAGAACTTACAGCTGTAAGCCGCTCAGCTTTTCCTCTTTGTGAACTCGGACCAAAAGCTTCTTATTTCTACTGCAGTTCTGCAGAAAGAACAGCATGTATGTCTGCATGTACTCTCCGTATTTATGTCTTTTTAGAGCTCACCAAAAAAAACACAAAGCAATGACCCCTTTTCAGAAAGCGCTCAGCATTTCTTTCTTCAGTTTTTTTCCCTTGTCCTGTTCAGCATCACGGCAAGTAGAATGAATTTCTGACTGCCATAGTTGTGCCAGACAGATTGACTTTTTCAGAAAGGGCCTGGGCCTGGAGGGGCCGGTAGGCGTCCACCCCCAGCAAAAGGGGAGGCCCTATATTTGTTAAGCCTTGCTTGCTACCCAACCCTAAGATTGGGTAGAAAGCATTTCTGTCTCACAGTCGGCCAGACTGGGTCTCTGCAGCACCAGCTGCTCAGGACACAGAATGGTTGAACTGGTCGAAGCCATTCATGTGATCAGAATGCATTCTTCTTCCTGGAGTCTCTGTGCATTTCGGGCTTTTCTGGATCTTTGTGGGTTTTCGTAGGATCCAGTTGTTCCTCCACTGTGGTTTTATCTTCTAGTAATCCAGCCCATTGGAGCCTTTTGTTGTGTGTGAATCCGTGTTGAGGATTTTGGGCTGTTTCACTACCTGTGGGTTTCTTCTTCTTCCTGTGAGTAGTTTCTTGCTCAGAGTTTCCTGTTTGACTGTGTTTGGTTCCTCATTTTGTGCCTCCTTTTCTGGTCATTTCCCTCCTTCTTCCTCTTGTGTTTCATCCTTCTGTGGTGTGAGCACAACAGCAGCTTCCTCTTTGGGTCACAGCAGAGATGTGACTCTGTCATAGCTCCAAACCCTGTAAGCTGCAGCTTTTCTTGTTACTCTCGTGCATTATGACGGGGAGCAGCCTGCGTTTTCAGGCTTTGTGTGTTTTTGTGGTAATTAGGATCCAGTTTTCTCTCTACTGTGTTTTTATCTTCTACTAATCCAGCCAATTGGAGCCTTTTGTTGTGTGTTAAATGAGACTTGAGATGTTGTGAAGCTCCCTGCAGGCAAAGTGAAACATGGTGATGAAAAGTGTGTGTTTGGGGCAGCAGCCTGTTGGCCTGAGAGGATCCAGGGTCCTGCATGGCTGCTTTTCCTTCAGGCTGATGTGCAGGCCCTCAGCTTCCACTTCTTCCAAAGCACAAAGCCTTCAGGTGTCCTCAGCAGCCGTCTCGGCCTCCTCCTGGTCTGAGAGCGGCTGCAGATCCCAGCCTGGACCACAGAGAGCTGCCAGCCTCTGTGTGTGTATGTGAAGCAGCATGTTGGGATCAGACTGCAGCACCTCTCAGGAGACTCAAAGATTAACTGCTGACACTTTGTCTTTTCTGCAGCTCTGCAGGCAGCAAACAGCTCTTCTGCTCATGGACTGGAGCTTTTATATGGACAGGTTGGAGGAGGCTTCACCATGGAGTGCAGCTTCTCCACATCTGGATGGGGGGAGGTGAAGTCCCTCTGCAGAGAAAAGTGTGATGGAGGAAACAAGCTCATCCAGACAAAGTCCAACGCGGCTGAAAAGGGAAGATACCGTATCCAGTACAGTGAGAAAGTTCTGTCGGTGAGCATCTCAGGTCTGACCCGGTACGACTCAGGACGCTACCGCTGTGCTGTGGGCAGATCTTCACACATAGATGTGGAGCTGGTTGTAGCTGAGGGTGAGTTTCTGATTTCACTGACAGCTGCTGATGTTTTACTCCAGTTTTAGTTCAGTTTCAGTTCAGGTTTGGTTCAGGTTTTAGTTCAGTTTCAGTTCAGTTTAGTTCAGTTTCAGTTCAGTTTAGTTCAGTTTTACTTCAGCTGGTTGTAGCTGAGTTTCTGGGTTTCACTGAGAGCTTCTGATGTTTTATTCCAGTTATATTTCAGTTTTATTTCAGTTTTTAGTTCAGTTTTAGTTAAGTTTCAGTTCAGGTTTTAGTTCAGTTTCAGTTCAGTTTTAGTTCATTTCTTCTTCTGCTCCAGAAATAACTTCTGCTGCTTTTGTCTTTAACAGCTCTGCTGGAAAAAAGCCAACAAGAACCCTTCAGCATAGAAGCTGGAAGCTCTCTGACAGTCGGATGCTCCTTCAATTTCAAAGGATCTGGAAGCAAGAAGTTGTTCTGCAGAGGAGACTGTTGGCACGGAGGAGAGATTC
The DNA here is from genome assembly GCA_907169785.1 of Menidia menidia. Classification (NCBI taxonomy): domain Eukaryota; kingdom Metazoa; phylum Chordata; class Actinopteri; order Atheriniformes; family Atherinopsidae; genus Menidia; species Menidia menidia. The sequence goes on along the minus strand of CAJRST010041110.1, from coordinate 19,565,174 downwards.
TTGCCCAGACAGATGGTGTCAGAGCTGAAAAGGGCAGATACAGGATTGGATTTGTGGATAAAAGGTTTGCAGGAGGAGTTCTGTATGTGAGCATCACACAGCTGAACCAGTCTGACTCAGGACGGTACAGATGTTATCTGGACAGGATTGGACCTGATGGATCCACAGATTTTAGCATCCAGGTCTCAGCTGGTGAGTTTCTACTGAATAAAAATCCTCTGAATGTGTGTGGAGGATTCAAAATGGTCTATCATCTGTGAACCACCTGATGTGCACCGTGAAGAACTGTCCACCTTAGTCTGAACACAGTGTTTGGTCTCCATGTCTTCTTTTTCTTTTTCGTCATGTGTCAGCAGCTCCAACAGCTTATAAATCAACATATGTCCCAGCAATTTCCACTCCAACAGCCACTCATAGCTGGAGCTCCAGCTCAGGAAGCTCCAAACCTCCAGCTTCCTCTCACTCTGCTGAGCCTCCTCAGCAGGAAGGAGCAGCATCTAAAGGTACAGAGTTTTAGTAGCAACTCCAAGTTTCCTGGTGGTTGAGTCTTTTCCTCTCACAGCCAGAAATTACGGTTTCCTCTTGTGTTTTTCAATCTCTTTGTGGAGGAGCTCAGTGCCATAATGAACGCTGATGTAATCCTGATGAAAACCTGATGAATTCCCTTAAATCACACCTATCGGTTCCTCTCAAACCTCTGCAGACATGCTGCTGTTGGTGGGTCTGGCTCTGGCTTTTGTGGTGTTCCTGTTCTCAGTGGCTCTGCTGGTGTTCTGCAGGAGGAGATCTGTGACCCCCCCAAAGGGTGAGGAATCTTTTTTGTTAGGGGTGAAGGGGGTTCAGCCTTTTTTAAGAACTAAAATCAGAGTTTTCTTTCAGATCGCTGTGAGCAAACAGAGTATGAGAGCATCAACGAGGTGAGTTTGAGGAACCTTTTTGAACCTTTTTGTTAAAAAACTGAAAGCAAACACAAACTCATTCCTCTTTTTCTGCATCAGGATGAGAGGGGGAATCAACAGACAACTCCTCCAGTGCAGATCTCCACTATTTACAGCTGCGCCTCATTCACAAACCTGCAAGGAGCTGATGATTACAGCCTGCTCTCAGCCCACAGCGCACAGCCAGAAGTAAGAAAACAGAGAAGAACCAGCTCTGATTGGAGTTCTGCCACTTACTCATCTCAAGCAATGGCCTGATGCTCCAGCTGTGGGCTGGAAGCAAGATGCTGTTAGGCCTCTGACAAGGTTCCCATCTGTTCAGTGTGTGTGGAAGTCAGTGGGTCTTCATGCACATCTGTTCACAGTGTGGAAGTCAGTGGGTCTGCATGCACATCTGTTCACAGTGTGGAAGTCAGTGGGTCTCCATGCACATCTGTTCACAGTGTGGAAGTCAATGGGTCTGCATGCACATCTGTTCACAGTGTGGAAGTCAGTGGGTCTCATGCACATCTGTTAAGTGTGTGTTGAGTCAGTGGGTCTGCATGCACATCTGAGGGTGAGCGCACACCTTCCTGACTGCCACCCAGACATCACAGAAGAGTTTTTCCTAAGCGATCTGAGACTAAGAGCTCTGAGACGCATTTTTCCCCATTTTGTTCCATTGGTCGAGGAAAAGCTGGAATTTAAAAGTGTGATGTAAGATCTGCTCAAAACCGGGCCGATTGTATCGGAGCATCTATAAAAGCTGTGCTCTCCCCTCCGCAGGCTGCAGCCGGCACACCTAAGACCATCTACGCAGGGGTGGATTTTTCCAGCAGGGGCCCCCACCCCACGGTCAGAGCCCCCAGCGGGGACCCAGACGTGGTGTACTCTGTTCCCCGGCTGCGCGGGGGTTCTGCGCCGCGGCGCGCCTCCGATGAGTGTCTGTACTCCAACGTGAGGTAGCCGCCGGCTTCTCACTGCAGCTTCTCCATCTGTTTTAATGAGCTGTTCATTTAAGGCTGAGTCTTTAACTTATTCTGTGATAGGAAACATTGTTTACCCGCTGCAGCCGGTTCCTCTCAACCCTCTCTGTTTAGGGGTCACTTTAACCCATTTGTACTTCCTGCCTTTCAGCCTATTAAAGTGTATTTTTTTACTCCTTCTGCTTCTTTTCTTCTTTTCAAACAGTGACCAACAGTATGTTTACATCCCAAATTGATTGTTTGGAAGCCGCTTGCCAGTTTGCCAAACCTACGGAGCTTGTTTTCCAGCTGGATGTTCGGGAGGAACGGTGGAACACCGGATACAGTGACTATCACGGACACCTGTCCTACCTGCCAACCAATGGAGTACTCACCTAACCCTCAGTGAAAGAAACTGAATTACTCTTACCTGATTTAGCGTGTGGGGCGGCACGGTGGTGTGGTGGTTAGCACTGTCGCCTCCCAACAAGAGGGTTCTGGGTTCGAATCCCGGGGGAACCAGGCCCTTTCTGGGTGGAGTTTGCATGTTCTCCCTGTGTCTGCGTGGGTTTTCTCCGGGTTCTCCGGCTTCCTCCCACATTCCAAAAACCTGCATGTTAGGTTGATTGGAGATTGGGGAAATTGCCCTTAGGGGTGAATGTGAGTGTGAGTGGTTGTTTGTCCTTGTGTGTGGCCCTGCGATGGACTGGCGGACTGTCCAGGGTGTACCCTGCCTCTCGCCCGTTGACCACTGGGCTCCACTTCCCCCCGCGACCCCATCGGGGAATAAGCGGTTTTGATAATGGATGGATGGATGGATTTAGCGTGTTTAAATCAGTAGGAGAAGTGATGGAAACCCAAACACACTAGGGAAAAAAATCACCATTCAAACTCTGCGCCACTCTCATGTCTACCACCAGAAATTAATGGATGGATAGATAGATCGATAGATAGATAGCAGCAGACCAGGTCGGATTTAGGATTAGGCATCAAAAAGGTCTGCAGTTAACTTTATAGATACAACAGCCAAAATAACAAGATGACAAAGTGTTCACTAGGATACAGACAGACTAAAAAACTGCTGAAGTAGACGGTTGTGACAGGAAATGACCCAAATGTGCTTCCTCTTTTGGCCTTTTTGCTGCTCCCCTCTGTTCTACAGGTGTAAACTATTCCTCTGTTTAATGTCTCCAAAGTGAGGATAAAAACCCACTTTAAGCATGTCTGGCCATCTGTAAAGAATTTCTGTGATGATTTCACTTTTTCTGGTGAGTCTGAATCCATCAAAACAAGCAAACTCCTCTTTCGGACCAAAGAAAACATCAAATATTCAGATTTCACATGAAAGTGTGAAACTAATCATTCAGAAGTAATCTGACAGTGTTAAGCCTGACTTTGGCTACCACTTATACTTAATGATCATCACCCATCAAAGCTCTTGTTCCACCAGAACAAGCCAGAAAGAACCTGAAGGCCTTTAGAAAGTGAATAGAAGCCACAGCTTTTGCATCTCAGGCTGCCAACAGATGTTCTTGCTGTACCTCCCAAATTTAGATCTTTTGAAAGTTTCGGTTCCTCCTTCAGCTTCGGATGCTATAAAGGCAAAAACCAAAGTTATTTACACGAAACTTTAAAAGAGATGCAGCAAAAAAGGGCTCACAGCTAAAGACAACTGAAAAGCAAATGCTCCTGAAGATAAATGCTAACAAATGCACAAAATGCCATGACTGAAGGCCAGAGAGAAACCTGAGCCTATACGCAGAGACAGTTTGAGCTGCTCCTCACAGTGTGGACCTGATTGGACCATCTGATCGCTGTGACATATTCAGCATGATGGGGAAGTTTAAATGTTCCAAGGGGAGGAGCATTTAGGGATGTCCCGATCCAGCTTTTTGAACTTCCGATCAGATACCGATATTGTATTTGCACTTCCAATCCTTTACCGGCTGATACCGGCCTATCATAGCGTGTATTAAAGTTTAAAGTTATTTAGCATACTTACTTAGCTTTCAGACTCATGTTGAACAGGGATTTACTAATAGCAATTTCATGGTTAGGACACAGACCTGTGGGTTAGGAGATGCTCATGCTCGTGTGGGATTGGACTTTTTTTTTTTTTTTAAATGGATCGGGAGTCTGGATCGGCATTTTGTCATGCCGGCCGATACGCATTTTTTGCAAATTTTGGCGGCCAATCCGATCCAAATTTCGGATCAGGACAAACCTGGAGGAGATCACCTCCAATCTATTCAGATCAATTCAACCACAAGCAGAAATATTCAGACAACAGCAGAAAAATCATTGATCAGAGGCATTTAGATCAGAGGAATTTCATCAAAGGATGTTGATCAAAGCTGAATCCCAAATCTTTTTTTTTTTTTAGCATCAGTATGATCAGCATTAGCATGATTACCATTACTTAGGGGTGGACTGCTCATAACTTGGTTTTTATGAATCAGAAACTGATAATCCACAGCAAAATAAAGGGAGACGTAAAGTACAATTAAACTCCAAAAGCTTACAGCACCTGGTATTCCCAGGCGGTCTCCCATCCAAGTACTAACCAGGTTCAAACCTGCTTAGCTTCCGAGATCAGATGAGATCGGGCGCACACAGGCTGGTGTGGCCGTAAGCTGAAGGTGGCCTGGCAAACAGGCTATTCAAATCAACACTGCCAAAATGGGCTCTAAATGGCGATGGGCTGCTGGCTGCTGGCTCCAAAATAAAATTAAGGGACCCTAAGCGGTAGACTGCTCATATTTTGGCTTTTTGATTTTCTGTTTATTGCAGCTCGGAGATTGTGCAATAGAGAGAACTCATAGCTTCTTTTGCATTTGTGCTGGGAGGCACATAAACAGCAGTGATGCTGACAACAGTAACCTCTCTTGGCAGGTAGAAAGGTCTGCAGTCAACAGTCAAAAGCTCTATGTCCGGAGAGCAGTGGTTGGCGACTGATCTAGCATTTTTACACCACTTCTAAGCGAAACCATGCCCTTGGGTTGTGCAGAGGAAGTTTTGTGTCTTAATGAAGGGCAGTGAGAAATGACATGCCCTCTTTTGTGACAATAAAAGCATTCCCGTGTCTCCTGCGAAGGAAAGGTTGGTTGGTTAGACCTAGCTTCAGGCTGATTAGGTTCCTGTCTTGATGGACGGATAGCCAAACCCTTATCTGATCGAGGGTGCGATACAAACACATTTTTGTGGGTCAACATGAACTCATCAGCCAAGATGGCTGCTTTTGGTAGTAAGGCCACCTTTTGCTCATTCAAAAATACTACTACTTTCTCAGGTAGAGTAGTTTTGAAATCTTCCAGCAAGATTAACTGGCGAAGGGATTCAAAGTTTCCCTGGACTTCAGAGGCGGCAGACCATTTATCAAATAGAAGTCCTTTCTCTCGTGCAAACTCCACGTAAGTCTGTCCACTTGACCGTTTATGATTTCTGAACTTTTGCCGGTGAGCTTCTGGCACAAGCTCATAAGCATGCAATATGGATTGTTTCAAGACATCATAATCCATACCATCCTCTGTAGATAGCGATGAGACTACCTCTTGCGCTTTACCCATCAACTTACATTGCAGAAGAACAGCCCACATCTCCTTTGGCCACTTTAGTGCTGTTGCAATTCGTTCAAAGGCATTAAAGTAGGAATCAACTTCAGATTCTCTAAATGATGGCACTAAAGCAATATTCTTGCCGACATCAAACGTGCTTCTTGGGGTCACCATTACTGAAGAATCAGAAGGAACGAGTGGACTGGACAGCTTCTGTGAACGTAGCCTTGCTTCAACTTCCAGCTGTTTTAATTTGATCTCTTTTTCAGCTTCAATTTCCAACTTACGAATCTCGAGTTTGAGCCCAAACTCTGCTTTACGGATCATCTCCCTTTCTTGGGCCTCTAACTGAAGGCGAGCCAGCCGAACCTTAAGCTTGACAGATCCACCAGATCCACTGAAGTCAGGTGACGCTGGATCAAAGCGAGGTAGAGTCTCAGGAGGCACTCGAGGTCCCACCAATCCCACAGTGGGTGTTGTCACTGCAACATCACCCACCTCATCTGATGGGGCACCTATTTCATCAGGAGGAGCAAAATCACAAACATCAATTTGACCCAATTCCTCTAGAATGTGCAGCTCAACCAGACGTCGCAACACAACTTCCTTTACATCCCCTTTTGCACCATGCTTTTTCACAGGAATGTCAAAATGTTCTGCAATACACAGCAAGTCATCTTTGCGACACAAGTCCACCTTTTCATAAGATGGAGCCTGAACGAAGTCCTCGAGGTCAAAGCTCATTCTTACACAATTACAAAAGAATTCAAATTACTGTGGATGCCTTTTGGCTCAGGACATGTTCAGATCCCGGACGAGCCCCCAATTGTTACGTCCCCTGCCCCACCAATGGAAGAGAGGAGAGAACTTGGCACCCTTAATAAAGCGGAGTCTTTGTAAAGTGCAAAAAGTAATGGTTTATTGGTCTCCAAAAAAAGACAAAGAAGGCTCAACAACTGTGGGGGAGAAGGGGGCCGTTAGGTTGTGCCAAATCAAAGAAATCAGCAAAACAAAACAGGGCCTAACTAACAGTACCTTTCAAAGAAAGCAAAAGAAAAGAAAACCCTGCTACTCTGAGCTAGTAAAGATTCAATAATAATACAAGGGTGGCACCAACCTACTTACCTAGGGTATCTAACAGACATTCACCTGCGTGATGAAGGTGTACAGGGTACCCTAACTTACCTAGCCCACAATCTCCCACCACAAACCTTCAGACAAGCTGTCACTCTGGTAATCCAGCCTCTCAAAGAAAATTCAGGTCCTGCCAGCAATATCCCCCCCTTTGGCCTCCAGGTGAGCTTCTTTTATTCTGCTTGGCCCACTCAGGGTAAGTGTTCCCAGCTGCCAGCTACCTGGGAAAGAAACAAAATGGAGGGGGGGAGGAAAACAAAAACTGTCTGTCTGGACATGTAACACTGAACAACGCGAACTTTGCAGCGTATCAGGAAAAGTCAGTCGCCTTCTTCTTACTCCTGCGCACTAAAACCATCAAAGTCCTCTTCCTCAGTGTCTGAATTGAACAACTTTAGGATACTGTCACTCACTTCAGTCTCTTCGTTGTCGCTCTCACTTTGAACACTCGCGGTCCTCTTCATCACGGAGCAGCCCAGCCTTCCGAAACCCGCCGGTGATGGTGGATGTTTTGACGCGGCTCCACGCATTTATAATCCACTGGCTGACATCAGCAAAAGTTGCCCTTCTCATGCGGCCAGTTTTGGTGAAGGATTTTTTCGCCACTCGTCATCCAAGTTTCCCACTCACTGCGCAGTGCCACTTTAAATGCACGGTTAACGCTGATGTCCAGTGGCTGCAAATACTTCGTGGTGCCCCCTGGAATCACAGCTGGGATAGAGTTTGTACTCTTGATGGCAGCTTTCACTGAGACAGTTATATGGGCCCTCATGCTGTCCATCACGAGCAGTGCTTTTTTTGGTGAAAATATCCCCCTGGACGCTTGCCATAGCACTCCGTAAGCCATTCCTTCATTAGGCTTTCTTCCATCCAGCCTTTCTTATTTACTTTCACCACTATTTCTTTTGAGATCTTTTCCTTTGGCATTGTCAGACGCTTAAAAATCACCATGGGTGGGAGCTTTAGTCCGGATGCTGTGCAGCTCAGAACACAAGTGAAGTGCGTCCTCTCGTGGCCAGTTGTTTTGATTGTGATGGACGAGTCACCTCTTTTATTTACCGTCCGGCTCAGCGGCAAGTCAAAGGTCAAAGGTACTTCATCCATATTTATTATGTCATTTGGCCCGATGGAATGCTCCGCTATCATTGTTTGAGTAAATGTACGGAAGTTAGCGAGTTTTCCCTCGTAGTCGGGAGGGAGCTGCTGACACAGCGTCGTGCGTGACCGGACGGACAGGTCTTTTCGTTTCATGAATCTGAAACACCACGATGGCCCACCTCCAAAATCTTCGATGTTCATCTCGGTCGCCATTTGTTTAGCCTTCAGCCTGATCTGCACGGTGGAAACTCCGCGGCCTCCTGCTCGCTGTGTGTTCACCCAGTCTTCAAGGGAGTTTTCCAGGTCCGGCCACCTGCTGCGATTACCTCTGAAAGCTTTTGTCGTCTTTTTGCATCGAGTCAGTTCTTCGCGCTGGTGTCTCCACCGTCTCACCATCGATTCATTTATGCCAAAACGACGTGCAGCACCTCGATTTCCTACTTCAATCGCCAGACTGATTACCTTTAACTTAAAAGCGGCATCGTATGCTTTTCTTCGAGTAGCTTCCATGTTGATGAGGGTGAGTACAAATGACTGATTTACAAGTCCGTAATCAACTGTGAAAGTTAGCATGATGTATCGCACAATTTAATTGGAGCTCTGTGAACTTCTCATCAATTTTATTGGTCTACTGTTTTTGCCGCTGTAACAACCGTATTTGTGGTGTCTCTTTAAGATGCTCTATTCTAGCTGATGACGTCACACGTATGCGCCGTAGCTTCTCTGTGGAGAGCGAGGGAGAAACGTGATAGACGGCTGCTGTAGTATCAAAACATAAATAAATGAACAGAGTCCAAACAGACTCTGTTCACTTATTTATGTTTTGATACTACAGCAGCCGTTCAACCGGGCATTATAAGGTTGTTGAACAGTGCGTTTATTAAAGATAACACTGTGGAATTCTAGTACCAGTGTGGTTGCGAGTTCTTTTGATCAACCTGATGACTCTGCCGCCTCCTCTCCTCCCTCAAACGTAACCCAAACGTTACACCGCCATGAAAAAAAAACATAAATTAGCCGCATCATATTATAGGCCGCAGTGTTCAAAGTGAGGGAAAAAAGTAGCGGCTTATAGCCCGGAATTTACGGTAGTATATTAAATAAAATGTATTTTAGGTAAATAGGTGGAGATTGATTAAGAGATTCCCCTGTGAATTTAATATGGTTTGGTCCGTCACAGCTGGGACTATTTAAAACACAGTGGACTTGTGGGCTGTACATTATGGCATCTTATAGGTCTTTGCTATTGTGAACAGCCCAAATATATTAGTTATGTCATGAATCTCTTCAGATATGAAATATTGATAACGATAACTTTTCTCCAGGTTGAAGACATTGGGATTCGAAGGGAATGTGTTTTGAAAGGGCTCATCACCTTTCTTGGAGAGGATGCAAAAGACCTTATTAAGGAATACTGTGTAAGTTTTTAAAGGTTTAAAGTTGCATCCCATCCCATTCAAGCAGATGGACAAATTCAATGTCAGTTGTTTTTACCTTCTTAAATGATTTATGGACTGGTTTTTCTAAATGTGAACATCTGTTTGAAAAAATGGGGCAGATTTGGTGTCAGAAATGTAAATTTAACATGGCTGTATCCTGCTTAAATCCAGAAATGGTGAATTTACTGTTCAGCAGGGCACATCAACTTCATTTCTTGTTTACCAATATGCCAAACAAGTTAATAAGAAATATGTTTTAGAGTCATGGTATTTTGATACCAGCTCCAAAATATCTGACAAGCAACACAAATATGCATTTTGTATTGAGTTCCACCCTAAGATGACCATTGGCTGGATCAGTATTCTGCTTTGATATAAAATCTAAGAAATAGTTTTTTAAGCTAAAGCCTGTAATATGATGGAACATATATAAAGCTATATACATATATTTAAAAAAAAATAAAAATCACCCTATGAGTTATTCAATTTGTAATGCAACTTTGAACTTGGAAAATTTATCAAGGATATTTCAAATGCCGTAAACCACTCTTCAATTCACAAGCTGTACATCTTATACTTGGTGCTTGCATTTACAAGGCTTTTATTTTCCAAATTCTGTAGTGAGAGATTAGTTACAGTGTTCAAGTTTTAACATATTGTTTAACGCACTACAGGGCAGCAGCGGAGATGATGCCCAGATGGAACTCAAACAACTCACCATGGCAGTGTTTGTGATTCGGAAGGAGGGAGAGGGATTGAAAGAACCCCCAGAAGACATTGGCATCGTCATTGAGGGAGTGGAGGTGTTGCAGGACCTGACTTCAGTTGCCTCAGCATGTGCCCTGCTTCTGGGTTTGATATATTCCCTTAACCTGGCTTATCCAAAGGCTCTGCGCTTCACATTTGAAGTGTTCCAAAAAATCTTCATGCAGCTTGAGCAGCACAAGATGTCTCCCAAAGTTCAAAATTTGTTTGGAATACTTCAGACCTCACAGTAAAGACACTGGCATGTTGTGCAAAAGGACAGAATATCTTCAGTCTTCTTTGTTAGGACAGAAGAGCGCCATGTTTTTGAAGCTTAACACCTCAAGAAACTGCACGTTGTGAACTTCTTTTGGGACATTGTTCATATTAAAGCCACAAGTAATACAGAGTTTACTGGATAACAATTGTGACTGGTATTTCTGGAGGATGTTTACTGATGAGGTTGTGATGAACATTATCATTTTGGGAGTAGGTCTTTTTTGTTTTTGACATTTCATGAAGTTACATGGTTCATCTCTTTGGTTTTGTGTGGGAAAAAAATACAAGTTAAGGGGGAAAAATTAAAGTTTGAATCAACAGATTTATGCAGTGATTTTTGAAGGTGGTTGAATGGATCTAGATCATAATGTTTACTATTCTGTTCTTTTCTGGTGTCAGTCAAATTAACGGACTTGGTTTAAACTAGGCAGCTATTACACCACATCTTTGTTTGAAAACTTGCCTAAACATTTTTGGGGTATTGCACTAGTGTCATTATATTTTATGTCAAAAACATGTTCTCAGCAAATGTTATGGTTTAAGAGTGTGGATTTTCTTTTTTAGGAGGACTTGTGTTAAATCTAAAAAAGCACATTTTTTTCCAGAGGAATACTTGTGGATTCTACAACCTCACACAAGGGTGTCCAAGTCTTGTCCAGGAGAGCTACCATTGTGCAACTTTCAGATGGACCCTATTTCAATACCACCTGAAGCTAATTTCTGAATTTACACAACAGCAGACATTCAGCTCAGCAGAGGCGTTGTAATGAGCAGTTCATTTGGTTCAGATGTATTGGAGATGGGATGCATCTGAAAGTTGCAAGATGATGGCTCTCCAGAACTGGACTTGGGTACCTCTGATCTAGCAGGTCGCTGAAATGTAATATCCCTTATGAAGTTTCAAAAGATTTTTGAAGCATGTTTAATGCATAATATTTTGTGAAAAACCTGTAAGTGTGTGATGCTTTCACAATAAAATTTAAAATGTTCCATTTGTGTAGATTTATTATTTTAACCAAGTGGAATTTCTGAGTAGCATGAAGGTATTTTACTCCTATTTTAAAAACTAAAATAACGTGCTAAAAAAACTTTTAAAATGATTTAAATGCAAGCTATATTTTAAGTTAAATGTGAGTGATAATTTAATTTGGGGTAGTTTAGTTTTTTAAGTTGGAACAACTTAAACTTTTGAGTTGACTTTCTATAAAATTAAGTAAGATGGATTTAAATTTTTTATTTGGAATAAAGTAAATGAATTGATTAAGACTGACTTAAATTTGTCAAGTTAACCAAACTTAATAAATTAGGTTGGATAAAATTAATTGAATTACTTGTTACCAATTGAAGCAATTCAATTAAGTTGGATCAACTATTTTCTTTGTAGAGTGTACCTGGAAGAGAGTGAGTGATGCTCTATGAGGGTGGTGTGGTGTAGGGAGGGGGGTGTAGGGACGGGGAGCGTTGGGCCAGTGTGTTGTCTTGTATGCATGAGTGTGGATGTGTTGTTTGTCTTGTCTTTGTTTTTTCTTTACAGGTCTTGGTGAATGTCCCTGGGATGAGCGTGAGGGGATTGGACATGTATAAGCTTCGGCTTCTTCCATCCCCTTTTCAAGCCATGCATATGTATTGTTTGTCACTATGTATGTTCTGAAATGTGTGCAGGTTTGAAATAAACTTTTTTTAGTTGAATTGAATTGAAGAATGGACATTTTCTCATCCTGTTTCCCTTCACTCCAGGGGAGACTTCTTCATTCAAAGATAGTGACGCTGAAGGATGTAGTGGACCTGGCAGGGTCGGACTTTTAAAATGTGAGGAGGTTTGCTGTCTCTGTGGGCCTCAGGTCTCTTCGCGTGGCTGCACAGCTCTTGGAGAAATGGCGTACCACATGCACTACGGATGAACTCGGGCTTCTTGGAGATTATTGCTCTGGATTGGGGCATCCAGATGTGTTCGACGACTTCCCTGGGATGGTCATTTCACCCATTTTGGATGAAGGTGCCGGTCTTCTCCTATCAGGCATAACTACAGTCGAGTTGAGTGCTGCCACTGGGAAAAGGTTTTATCAGGCTTGTGTGAAAGTGTTCAATAAAAAGTGTTTCATGAGTAGGGTTGACACACCCTGGCGTTCTGTTTTAAAATTAAGTGTGGATGTAAAACCTGAATGGAGAGCGCTTTACAAACCACCATTGCCTAAGAGGGTGGGAGATCTGCAGTGGAGACTCCTTCATGGGGCGATTGCTGTTAATGCTTTTGTCTCTTTTTTAAATCCAACCGTTGTTCGAGACTGTCCCTTCTGTTCTAAGAGGGAAACTGTGTTTCATGCTTTTTTGCACTGCTTGAGGCTGGGGCCACTGTTTACTTATTGGAATGTTTGTTTAATTGTTTTAATGAGGATTTCTTTTTCTTTTATTCTTAGTTTCAGATATCGAAAACAAAGACAAAACGAATGTATACTGTTGAATTTTATCTTAGGGGAAGCTAAAATGGCTATTTATGTTAGAAAAAACAGAATTGAAAAACAACCTGGAGATAATGCATTGACCTTGTTCCATGCTCTGGTGAAGGGTAGGGTCTTAATTGATTTTCGTTTTTATAAACTGATGCAAAATCTAGAGACCTTTAAAGCTGTGTGGTGCTGTGGGCAGGTACTGTTATTGATGACGATTTGCACTTTAGTTTTTAGTCAATTTATGTAGTTTTTTCTCTTTTCTTGTCCCAGTCAGCCACATTTTGGGAGAATTGGTGGAAAAAATCGCTAGCAATAACATTTGCAAGTTTAACATAAATCGTTCCCGTCTCCTTGATGGAGTTATACGGGGTTTAGAAGGTTTACATTCAACCCATGTAATAGATTGCGTGTGAAGTTCTCAGATGACAAGGGGACAACAGAAGAAGCCATAGACCTTGGTGGGCCAAGGAGAGAGTTTCTTCGACTTCTCATGGAGGCCCTCTCACAATCTGAAATGTTTGAGGGACACGAGGGTCATCTTCACTTAGCTCTGGATTTCAAGGGTGTGTATACCATTATTTGGTAATGTAGAGAAAAATGTAACTGTTTAAGCTACTGCTAGAATGGCCATACTTTCTAAGTGATCTACTGTACTTGCTTTTCTCCCTTTAGCTGTACGTGAGGACAGGTACTTTTATGCTGGTACAGCCATCGCTGTCAGTTTGGTACATGGAGGCCCGCCACCTTGTTTCCTATCAAATGCACTCTTCACGTGCATTGCAGAGGGACCAGACATGTGCAAACCAGAACTTGGTGACATTACAGACGGCGATCTACATGAAAAGTTAATACAGGTCAGTTGCATCAGATGCGTTACAGCGGAAAGATCTGGACCTGACTGCAGCCTTCAGAATTGTTGAAGGGGTTCTACAGACACTGGAGCGTTGCAGATCAGAAGAAGAATTTGAGGAAATGTATAGGAAAGGCACAGAAAAGGCTGCATCTGTGGGGCTCAAATCCCCTGAAGAAGTCAGTGGACACACAAGGAAGAGGAAAGTGCCAGCAAAGTTTTCTGTGGTTGGTACAGGCGCTTCTGATGACCATGTTTTCTGTACCTTGAGGGAGTCCTACCGTGCACAGGTATATTAGGTTTTTGTTGACTCCATTACACAAGAGCTTCAGAAACGGTTTAAGGGAGGAGATAATGCTACCTGGGAAATATTAAACGCCTCCACTGCCTTACTGTCCCAGAAAACTGGACCAATGCAACAGTTCCTCCAAAAGCACCTCAACCTCTAAAGATGCTCCGCCAGTTTTATTAAATTGATGATGAAGAAAAATTGCAGACAGAGCTGAAGGTTTTTCACAGATCATATTTGGACTTTTCATCTTTCACTGTGTCATCAATGCTGTCTGTCATCAAAGAAAACAATGCTGATCTAGTTTTTCCCAACATGACTGGACTATTAATGACAAATTTATGTATGTACCTATTTTAGGAACTCTTGAGTCATTGTTTACTAACAAAGAACTAAGTATTTGCTTTCAACAAGTAAAGTGCCATAAGATGGGCTCTATAGAGACATCAGTGATGGTTCCTATTTCAGAAATCACTCATTATTTTCAGAGCAAGAACATGCACTCCAAATACAGTTTTACTATGAAGATTTGGAAACGGCAAATCCACTGGGACCCAAAAAGGGGTTCACATAAACTTGGCTGTATTTATTTTATTTTAAGAAACTTACCAGCTAAACTAAATTCAGTTTTGATGAACATT
>CAJRST010041110.1:19458893-19475489 GCA_907169785.1 Menidia menidia | reverse complement strand
GTGATTTGGCATGCACATCTGTTCACAGTGTGGAAGTCAGTGGGTCTCATTCACATCTGTTCACAGTGTGGAAGTCAGTGGGTCTGCATGCACATCTGAGGGTGAGCGCACACCGTCCTGACTGCCACCCAGACATCACAGAGGAGTTTTTCCTAAGCGATCTGAGACTAAGAGCTCTGAGACGGTCATTTTTCCCCATTTTGTTCCATCGGTCGAGGAAAAGCTTGAATTTAAAACACTGATCTAAGATCTGCTCTAAACCGTGCTGATTGTATTGGAGCATCTCTAAAAGCTGTGCGCTCTCCTCCGCAGGCTGCAGCCGGCACACCTAAGACCATCTACGCAGCGGTGGATTTGTCCAGCAGGGGCCCCCACCCCACGGTCAGAGCCCCCAGCGGGGGCCCAGACGTGGTGTACACTGTTCCCCGGCTGCGCGGGGGTTCTGAGCCGCGGCGCGCCTCCAATGAGTGTCTGTACTCCAACGTGAGGTAGCCGCTAGCTGCTCACAGCTGCTTCTCCCTCTGTTTTAATGAGCTGCTCATTAAAGGCTGAGTCTTTAACTTATTCTGATAGGAAACATTGTTTACCCTTTGCAGCCAGTTCCTCTCAACCCTCTCTGTTTAGGGGTCACTTTGGACCCATTTGTACTTCCTGCCTTTCAGCCTATTAAAGTGTATTCTTTTACTCCTTCTGCTTCTTTTCTTCTTTTCAAACAGTGACCGACAATATGTTGCCAGTGAAACTGAAAGAAGCACAGAGCTCATTTTGGGGCCATGATTTCCCTAAAACAGATGATTTAGTCATTATTGTACATGGTGAGCAAACATGCAGACTGAATGCAGATATACAACAGCCAGCGAAGAACTTCAACTCTTACCTAAATCTATCATTTTCACGTTCAGCAGTTAAGCAGAAGCTTATTTAAATGGGACCTTTAATGCAGAGTGAACGTGCCATCTAAGAACCCTTACCCTCCACCGGTACTCTTCCGGTTCCTTGGTGCAGTTGGTCCAGTTTGAGTTTGAGAGGCCTCATAAAGGCATGAAAAGAGGCAGCGTGACCTTTGTGGGCTGATGATTGCAGAGGGGCCTCCAGCTGCCCCTGAGAGATGAAGCTGGCGCCAACACATCAGACCACCTCGACTCTCTGACCCCTGCCAGCATCGCTCTGTTCAGGACCTTCACAAACACAGCATACAGGCTCTTCTTTGATGTTTTCGAGAAGTTCTACAGTTTAGGTGTTCAAAAAGACAGCATGAGCCCGTATGCTTCCTCCCGCTCCTCCACTGCCTTATCAATGGATAACTCTGTTTGTGTGGACATGCGGATGTTTTGTGTCCAACATCTCCACACATGTACAGCCCATCCCCGTGTTTCAGCCTGAAGGACAACACCAGTGTCTGTGTAGGGGACTCCAGGAACATGAATACCTGCCGCCTCAAAGACTGGACATGCTTCAGTTTATGATCTTTACATCCCAAATTGATTGATCGGAAGCCGCTTGCCAGTTTGCCAAACCTACGGAGCTTGTTTTCCAGCTGGATGAATGGCGGAACACCGGATACGGGGATCCACGTGGATGGCACTGACAGCAGGGAAACCTTCACCAACAAGTCCCGGACAACCACCCCGGACACAGAGCCATCCGGCGGGGCTATCCGCACCTCCTGCCTGATAGACGGAGGAGGTATCTCTGAGGACGCCATGCCTCCTTAAACACACCTGTCCTACCTACCAACCTACGGATTACTCACCTAACCCTCAGTGAAAGAAACGGAATTACTCTTTCCTGAGTTACTGCGTTTAGATCAGTCGTAGAAGTGATGGAAACTAAAACACACTACTCTCAGGTCTACCACCGGAAATTAATGGATGTATGGATTTATGGATGTATAGATAGATGTATAGATAGATGTATAGATAGATAGATAGATAGATAGATAGATAGATAGATAGATAGATAGATAGATATATAGATAGATAGATACAACAGCCAAAATAACAAGATTACAAAATGTTCACTAGGATACAGACAGACTAACAAACAGCTGAACTAGGCGGGTGTGACAGGGAATGATTGAAATGTGCTTCCTCTTTTGGCCTTTTTGCTGCTCCCCTCTGTTCTACAGGTGTAAACTATTCCTCAGTTTAATGTCTCCAAAGTGAGGAGAAAAACCCACTTTAAGCATGTCTGGCCATCTGTAAAGAGTTTCTGTGATGATATCACTTTTTCTGGTGAGTCTGAAACCATAAAAAAAAAGCAAACTCCTCTTTCAGACCAAAGAAAACATAATATATTCAGATTTCATATGAAAGTGTGAAACTAATCATTCAGAAGTAATCTGACATTGTTAAGCCTGACTTTGATCATCACCCATCAAAGCTCTTGTTCCACCAGAACAAGCCAGAAAGAACCTGAAGGCCTTTAGAAAGCGAATAGAAGCCACAGCTTTTGCATCTCATGCTGCCAACAGATGTTCTTGCTGTACCTGCCAAATTTAGATCTTTTGAAAGTTTCGGTTCCTCCTTCAGCTTCGGATGCTATAAAGGCCAAAACCAAAGTTATTTACACAAAACTTTAAAAGAGATTCAACAAAATACGCTCACAGGTAAAGACAGCTGAAAAGTAAATGCTCCTGAAGATAAATGCTGTCACGTCTGGTGTCTCGTCTTGTCTTGATTACCTATTGTGTACACCTGGGGTTCCCCTCCCTCATGTGTTTAAATAGTCCTCGTTTCCCCTTGTCTTGTGTGAGTGCGTTCTTGTCCATCTGTCCTTCGTCATCCCCACGCCAGCTTTGATTTTTGCCATAGTTTTGTTAATCATTATTTTGGTTACTTTGACACAGTCATAGTTTTGCCTCAGTCTTGTTATTCTTTACTTTGTTACTTTGCCTTTGCTCACAGTTTTCCACAGCTTTGATTTGTACTTTGTCTGGACATTCACTCACTCATGAGTGTTTTTTGTTGTAATAAACCTTGTCTTCCCTCATCTCCGCACCTGAGTCCTCCCCTTCAAGACCCACCCCACATGACAGAACGCACTCGCCATTCAGGACTCAGCGGAGACACCCAGGAGGAGCGGCGGCGACAGTGGCGCCCCCCCCCCCCCCCTTCTGGTCTGAGAGAGCCCATGGGGGGTTTAGCCACCATGCCCAGGAGGCAGCTGAGGCCGGCTCACCGGTCCGTCCTCCTGCCCGTGAGCGTGTTTGGGGCTCGCTCACCTCTCCACACCCTCCTCATCCCGCCGTGGTCGAGCCAGGGAGGCTCGCCACGCCCTCGTCATCCCGTCGTGCCCGTGGTCGAGCCAGGGAGGCTCGCCACGCCCACGCCCTCGTCATCCCGCCGTGGTCGAGCCAGTGAGGCTTGCCACGCCCTCGTCAACCCGCCGTGCCCGTGGTCGAGCCAGGGAGGCTCGCCACGCCCACGCTCTCGTCATCCCGCCGTGCCCGTGGTCGAGCCAGGGAGGCACGCCACGCCCTCGTCATCCCGTCGTGCCCGTGGTCGAGCCAGGGAAGCTCGCCACGCCCACGCCCTCGTCATCCCGCCGTGGTCGAGCCAGGGAGGCTTGCCACGCCCTTGTCAACCCGCCGTGCCCGTGGTCGAGCCAGGGAGGCTCGCCACGCCCACGCTCTCGTCATCCTGCCGTGCCCGTGGTCGAGCCAGGGAGGCTCGCCAAGCCCACGCCCTCGTCATGTCCCCAGTCATGTCCCTCGTCATGTCCCCAGTCATGTCCCCAGCCTTGTCCCAGCCTTGTCCCCAGCCTCGCCCTCGTCATGTCCCCAGCCATGTTCCTCGTCATGTCCCCAGCCATGTCCCCACCCATGTCCCTCGTCATGTCCCTCGTCATGTCCCAAGTCCCAAGCCACGCCCACGCCCCTAGCCACGCCCCTCGCCATGTCCCCAGCCATGCCCCTCGCCAAGTCAAGTCCTCCACGCCATGTCCTTGCCATGTCACACGCCATGATCCAAGCCTCGTGTTTTTTCCCTCTGTTCCTGAATTCCCCCCCCCACCCTCCCGTGGTCCTCGTGTGTGTTTAGGGCCGTCCCTTAAGGGGGGGGCTCTGTCACGTCTGGTGTCTCGTCTTGTCTTGATTACCTATTGTGTACACCTGGGGTTCTCCTCCCTCATGTGTTTAAATAGTCCTCGTTTCCCCTTGTCTTGTGTGAGTGCGTTCTTGTCCGTCTAGTCCATCTTTTCTTTCGTCACCCCCACGCCAGGTTTGCTTTTGCCATAGTCTTTTACTTTGCCATAGTCACAGTCTTGTCACAGTTTTGTTAATCGTTATTTTGTTACTTTGCCACCGTCTTGTTTACTTATTGTTTTGATACTTTGATCACAGTTTTCCACAGCTTTGCTTTGTACTTTATCTGGACTTCCACCGTTTTGTTACATTAAACCTTGTTTTCCGTCATCTCCGCACCTGAGTCCTCCCGTCAAAACCCACCGTCATGACAGTCACATCCAGTAAAAGCATGAAGACCAACAAAAGCTAGACCTTTCCTTGGACCATGAAGACTTGCTAGATGAGATATATTTACAATACGAGTTTTGTTGCCAGTCCCTGTCTTAAAATAGATAGTACTCTCAAAACAATGCACACAATCCAAAGCCAAGACCATGACATCAGTGTCTGGGCTCAAGATAACAATATCTTTATATTCCAAAGAAGCATGCTTTGCATGAAGTAGAAGTCTGGTATCAGCTTCTTTCATGATCACAGCAAAGAGTGCTTTAGGTTCGCTCGCGTACAACACGTTTACGTGCTCTCCTAATTGTTTAGTCCGTGTACTTCGAGCAGCACTTCCTACGGTACCAGCTCAGCGGGTCTCGGCGACTCAACTGTTTACTGAGAGAAAGTCTCAGCTATTTCTTTCTCCCTGCCATCCAGGTCTATCCAGGACTTGCAACTTTCAATAAATCGCCGCCAACTGGCACCAGAAAATGAAATAATTGGACGTTCTTCGTCTTGAAACAAATGCAAAAAACATTTCACGGGCGCTGCCATATTTAAATAACCGAGCTCTCGCGCTGAGATTCAGCCATCTGATTGGCTGATAAGCAACACTCGAATCTCGCGATTTCTTAGATTACGGCGGAACAAATTATATTTTTAATCGACTATAAATTATTAATGTGCAAGTGAAAGGGTGGGAACATTGGCGTTTTGAGATCACTGTAGTCTCTAGCAACTTATCCAAGTTAAAGAAAGTTGCCCGCTAAAAGTTCAAACGGAATTGCTTAAGGAGACGTCGTACAGATTCTGGCCCATGGACTATTAGGTGTGACTCCCCTGCAGACCCCTACCAAAGGAGAAGACATCTACCTGGCCATTAAGGAAATGCTAGCAAAGCGAGGAATAGAGCCAAAACAAGTGATATCAATAACCACTGATGGAGCCCTTGCCATGATAGGGAGAGAAAAGGGAGCTGTGGCAAGGTTGAAAGAAGACAACGCTGACCTGATCTCTTACCACTGCATTATTCATCAGGCTGTCCTTTGCTCCACCCTGTCAGATGAGTATGCTGAGGTGATGAAGACAATGATGAAAATCATAAACTTTCTCAGGGCATCTTCTTCTTGTCAGCATTACATGCTCAGGGAATTTCTCAAAGAGGTTGATGCAAACTCTGATGATCTTTTGCTACACAACAATGTTAGATGGCTCAGCAAAGGCAGGCTGCTAGAGCGATTTTGGTCAATTAGACATGAAGTAACAGCTTTCTTGGAAGATTGGAAAGTCAGAAAGCAGCCAACTTTTCTGTCTTTCTAAATGACAAGAAAAACATGGGTAGCGTAGCTTTTTTGGCTGATATCATGTCACACCTGAATGGGCTTAATTTGCAGCTGCAGGGAAAGAACAATTCCATTTGTGATCTGATGACAGCTGTCCGCTCATTTCAACGAAAACTTCAGGTGTATAAAGAAGATCTGCAAGGAGACTACACATAGGCGGTTTTAGACAGGGGCCAACAGGGGCCGGTGCCCCTGTAGAACCGGCCCTGGCCCCCGTTACGGCCCCTGTGCCGAACTGAATGCGCTATAACAGAAACCGGAACTGATTTGCCGCCACGTTTCATGGGGAATGTTTAGAGCGGTGCGCGCTCACTTAGGATTTTCTCAACACGACAACAAGAAAGAAGGATAGCATTTACAGACGACTTGGACGACTAACGGAAAAAAGAGTAAAGAGACCGAGGTAAGCAAGAAATATGATTGTTTCTTGATGCGCTTTTTGGCTCATCTTTGAGTGCTACTGCCGTTTTTACTGTAATGAAACTTGGCGTCATATTTAAACTTTTGCTTAATGGAGTCCACACTACTTTAGGAACTGATTTAATATTTTCCTCCATGGCATTGCTTTACCAGTGAATTATATATAAAGTTGCTAGTTTTAAACTTAAGGATATTTGAGATTCTATCACAGTTATGCCAATTATATATTATCCATTACTTTCTTGCAGCACAGGAAACGTCAGTAGTCATGAAAAGAAAAAGAGACATTACGTCATATTTCACCGCTGTTAGCAAAGAAAAACGTAGAGAGAGGGAGGATGACAGAGCCAATGAGCAGGATGAAAGAGAGAAAGAGGAGATGATTAGCGAGGAAGCTAACATTGAGACATCAGAAACAGAAGCATTCAATCTTGAGAGTGAGGAAGAAGATGTAGGCTGTGAGGGAGAGAGTGAGGAGCAGAAAGGACAACCAGTGGATCCTCCATCACATGTATCAAGTTCACAGCCATCAGGTTTGTGATGTTGAACAAACCTGTGTGAGTGTTTAAGTACTCCTGAAACATGCTGACTTACTATTGCACTGTAAAAAGAAAAAGAAAAGTACAATTTTCTTGAAAGGATTGAATTTGTCCTTGATTTAACCTGGAAAATAATGTTGTCTGCCAATGGAATAAGTATTTTAACCCTTAAAATAAGATAAGTGTCACGTCTGGTGTCTCGTCATGTCATGATTACCCATTGTGTACACCTGGGGTTCCCTCCCTCTTGTGTTTAAATAGTCCTGTTTCCCCTTGTCTGGCGCGAGTGCGTTTTCGTCTTTCGTCTTCTGTCCTTCGTCACCCCCACGCCAGGTTTGCTTTTGTCTTTTGTCATAGTTCTGCCACAGTCATAGCCACAGTTTTGCCACAGTTTTGTTAATCGTTATTTTGTTACTTTGCTTCAGTCTTGTTTGCTAATTGCTTTGATACTTTGACCACAGTTTTCCACAGCTTTGCTTTGTACTTTGTCTGGACATTCACTCTGTTTTTTTGTGCAATAAACCTTGTTCCCCTCATTCCGCGACTGAGTCCTCCCTCAAGAACCACCCACCTGACAATAAGAAGACATACTCCATTAGAAATAAGATGATGGAAATGATTTTTTGCTAGTCTAACACCAAAAAGCTTTCCCAATGGCGGATAATATTATTTGCCTGCTCGAATCAAGGACAAATACAATTATTAAAAACAATTACTTACTTTTAGTTATGTTTTTTCAGTATGATCTTAATGGATTATAATGAATAAATATATACAATTACAAGCTAATGAATCCACTAATGCTCTGTTACACCCTCATCTTTTCATTGATTTCTTTTCAGATATCAGTAAGTGCAAGGATGATCCACCAGTGCAGCCTAATTTAAGGATATTTCCAACCACAGTTATGGGGGACAGAAGACGCAGCTTCCAAGCAAGTTGGTATGAAAGTCATCCTTGGGTGGAATATTCTGTAATTATGGATTCTGCCTACTGCTATGCCTGCCGACATTTCAGCCCACCAAGTATTTCTGGCAGTGTGTTTGACTCACCATCAGGCTTTAGGAATTGGAAAAAAGCAACCGAAAGAGAGGGAGGGTTTTCGGTACATTCAAAATCTGACAGACATAAGCAAGCAATGATAGCATGGAAGGACTACCAAAGGGCCGTGAAAGCTAATACAACACTGGAAAATTTGCTTAACCAGGAACACAGTAAACAAGTAAAAGAAAACCGTGAGTATATTAAAACAATTGGGGAAGTGATATTGCTCACGGCTAGACAAAACATAGCACAGAGAGGACATGATGAGTCTGAGGAATCAAATAACAGAAATTTCAGGGAAATTCTTGAAATAGTTGCAAATCACGATGCAGCTGTTAAACACAGACTAACATCCATTCACAATGCAAAGTACACTAGCAAGACAATTCAGAGTGAGGTTCTGAATTGTTTGGCAGAAATGGTCCGTTCTGAAATAATTGAAGAAGTAAAAAGCAGTCAGTACTTCAGCATCATGGCAGATGAGACTAAGGATGTCTCAAAACAGGAGCAGATTTCATTTGTACTCAGGTACTATTATAATGGAACAATCAAGGAGAGTTTTCTCCATTTTGAATCTGCTGAAAGACTAAATGCAGTGGGGCTCACTGAAAAGATAGTCCGCTTATTGGAACACCATGGCCTAGACTACAAAAATAACCTTATAGGCCAGGCATATGATGGAGCTGCTGTGATGAGTGGTAAGCATTCAGGGGTCCAGGCGAGAATCAGAGAGCAAGCCAAATTTGCATTTTACATCCACTGCAGTGCCCACTGCCTTAATTTAGTGCTAGTTGATTCTGTCAAAGCAGTACCAGAAGCAGAGGAATTCTTTGCATTGTTGCAGAGTCTTTATGTTTTCACTTCTGGCTCAAATGTGCATGCCAAATGGCTGGCTGTACAAACTGAGATGTATGGCAACACAAGAGAGCTCCAAAAATTGAGTGACACTCGATGGGCTTGTCGGTTCATGGCCCTACGTAACATAATGGACAGATTACCTGCCCTAAAACGTGTCCTACAAGAGATGGCACTAGAGCACAGGGGAGAAAAGTCTTCTGAGGCCCGTGGTCTCCTGGCCCAGATTGACCTAGAGTTTGTTGTGCATCTAGTTACGCTTCGCAAATTGTTTGGGGAAACGAAGCTTCTTTCAGATATGCTGCAGTCATCAACTGTTGACCTCTCAAGAGCAGCAGATTTAGTGGAAGGTTTGGTTCAGACTTTGACAGATTTCAGGCAACAGTCCTTTTTTGACAACCTGTGGGATGAAGTATTAACCATCTGTGAGCAGTGTGATGCTGCCACCCAGTCGTTGGCAAAACGACAAAGAACAAAAAGTTCTAGACTCCGTGAGTACCACATACTAAGCTCTGTTGGTCAGAGGGAGCAAGTTTGTGATAAAGAAACTTATCGGTCCTCTTTCTTTTATCCTGTCATTGACTGCATGCTTAGTGAACTAAGCAGACGCTTTTCAAAGACCAACTGTGAGCTGATGAGTTGTATCCAATCTCTTAACCCCAAGAGCGATGCATTTTTAAAAGACACAACTCTGTTTGAATTTGGCAGTCTTTATGATGCCAATATTGAGGCTCTGGGACCTGAACTCAATCAGTTCATAAGACTTTTAGAGACAAAACTAAAGAGTCACGAGATTGAAAACCCTTCTGATACAGTGGAGTTGATCCGTTTCATTGAGCCATACAAAGACATATTCTGCCAGCTCTTTAGACTGTGCAAAATTGCTGTTGCACTCCCAGTGAGTTCTGCTACCTGTGAGAGGAGTTTTTCCAAACTAAGATTAGTGAAAACCTACCTCAGGTCCACTATTACCGATGAACGTCTCAGCAGTTTAGGGATGTTAAGCATTGAATCCAGAAGGGCAAAGGCTTTGGACCTTGATGCATTTCTTGACTATTTTGCAAGAAACCACAAACGCAGAATACTATTATTGTAGTGTTTGATATTTCCAGTGCAAGACCGTGAGAAATTACTGAAATGAAAATGTGACTGTAGGTCTCCTAAATGTTAATGTACAGGTTTATGAAGGTTTGTGAAGGTTTATTGTTCCTATGTGCTGTATGTGAAATACTTTGAATAGAAGTTTTTGTTACATTGGTGCTCTAAATAAACAAAA
This sequence comes from Menidia menidia, assembly GCA_907169785.1. Taxonomy (NCBI): domain Eukaryota; kingdom Metazoa; phylum Chordata; class Actinopteri; order Atheriniformes; family Atherinopsidae; genus Menidia; species Menidia menidia. The sequence continues at coordinate 19,465,559 of CAJRST010041110.1, read as the reverse complement.
ATGTTGTTTAAAAAAAAATTGTCATTTTTTTTCCATTCTTCTATCTGTGCCCCCATGAAAAAACAGTGGCCCCACCTTGGCCCCCCTGGAAATTCTTTCCTAGAACCGCCCCTGGCTTTAACTATGGAGACGTGGCTAAAGCGTAGCAGCAATGCTGCTGAAAGTGCAGATGAAGTTAAAAAGAAGGCAAAACCAGAGCCAACGAAGTACAGAACGTACATGGAAAAGTAAGCTTTAATGGGATATATGTCCACGATCTCTGACCCCAGGCACTGTGTTTTTTTTGCTGGGAGAAATTAGCCAACGCTAGCATGAAGCCAGCGCACCTCCAGCGGCATCTCACAACAAAACATGGATGTCACGTTGGTAAGCCACCGGAGTTTTTCAGGAGGAAACTTTTTTAGTTCAAGTCATCCCAAGCCACAATGTGAAAAGCCTCCACTACATCAGCCAAAGCCCTGGAGGCTTCTTACGCCGTGTCTTTGCTTGTTGCTAAAGCCAAAAAAACGTTCACCATAGCGGAAGACCTACTGCTCCCCGCTGCTGTTTTATTGGCCGAAACTATGCTGGACAAAAAAATCAGCGGATACATTAAAAACTGTGCCTCTGTCTAATGACACAGTCTGCCGCAGAATAGATCACATGGGCACAGACATTGTCGCACGAGCTGTGGGGAAACTTGGCGACTCATTTTCACTGCAGCTGGATGAATCCACAGATGTGAGTGGAAATGCGCAACTTGTTGCATTTGTAAGATACATCGACACAGACGACGTCTGTGAACACATCCTATTCTGCAAAGAAATGGAGGGGCGAACAACCGGAGAGGACATTTTTAATGTCGTTAGCATGTTTTTCACTGAAAACGCTATCAGCTGGAAATCCTGCAGCAGCGTCTGCACAGATGCGGCTGCATCAATGACGGGCAGCGCGAAAGGGCTCATAGCGCGGATTAGAAAAGAAAATCCCCTCATCAAGTGGACGCACTGTGTGATACACAGGGAAGCGCTAGCGTCCAAGAAAATGAGCCCTGTGTTTCACGATGTTTTGAACGACAGCATTAAAGTTATAAACTTCATCAAGTCAAGGCCAATTAACGCACGTTTGTTCCGCAGCCTCTGTGAAAATACGGGAGCTGAACACACTGAACTGCTCCTGCATACTGAAGTGCGCTGGCTGTCTCGTGGAAAAGTACTGAACAGGCTATTTGAGTTGCGAGCTGAAGTGCACACCTTCCTGATAAAGCACGGATCTCCCCATGCCACCTTGTTTGAGAACACGGACTGGCTTGCAAAGCTTTGCTATCTGGCAGATATATTCAGGAAACTGAATGAACTGTATATGTCCTTGCAGGGCAAGGGCACCAGCATCCTGAACCTGTATGACAAGGTGGGTGGTTTCCTGAATAAAGCCGAGATGTGGAAAAGGGCATGTGATCAGGAGGATTTCACCTGCTTTCCTCAGCTGGATGCTTTTCTCTGCAGTGAGGATGTGGCGACAGCTCCGGTGAAGTTAGTCATAGTGGGACATTTGGCTAACTTGATCAGTGGTTTTCATTCCTACTTTGCTGACATGGATGAGAAATCTGCACAGCTGGATTGGGTGAGAAATCCATTTCTCTTGTCTGAAGCAAGCTTCCTGTCAGTCATCAGGAAAAACTAATGGAAGTAGCATCTGACCGTGGCCTGCAGATGAAGTTTGGTGCATCCACGCTCACACAGTTTTGGGTGTGTGTGAGGCAGGAGCACCCTGAGCTGGGACAGAAAGCTTTGGAGCAGCTGCTACCCTTTGCATCCACATATTTATGTGAGGCCTCCTTCTCTGCAATGATGCTGATCAAAACAAAGCAAAGAAACAGACTGTGCCTGGAGAAGAGCTTGATCACTGCAGTTGCCTCCCTGCCAATAAGAATGACAAAGATCCTCAGTGAGGTGCAAGCCCATATTTCTCATTAAAATGTATTGAGTAATTTTTTTCCTGTTCATAAATCACTGCCTGTTACATACTGTTCAAATCAAATCAAATGTTCAATGCAAAGTGATTAAAGTGCTATCTTCTTTTTTTTATCCTAAAAGATGTAACCTTTATTTTTTTGTAAGCAAATCTTTATTTAAGTTAATTTATTTTGTAAACAAAATATAATTTATTTATGATTAAGTTATACATTTATTTCTGTGAACACATTTTAGTTATTTATGTAAATATTCAATTTTGTACCATTACAGAGACCAATATAAATTTGCAGCGTTAGCAGCATATTTCAGTTTTGACTGATTTCATGCCTTCCTGGTGGTCACCGTCTTCTGTTTTTCTTTTTTTTTTCTACATGCAATGGTTGGAGTATGGATCAGTTGTTTGGCTTTAATAAATAAGACAGTGATTTTACAGCACTGTACCTCTTTTTTCTTCCAAAAATGTTTTGCCTGTGTCAGGGGGTACTTGACTAAAAACATATTTTTAAGGGGGTGCATCACTGAAAAAAGTTTGAGAACCACTGCAGTAAAGTACTGTTTTGAATGTTGGGTAACTGAGCCACATGTTCACATTGTCCGTTATTGTATTTTTGTATGGATCCAACCCATCTTCCCGCTTATAGATGTAAGAGAAAATGGCAGACGCAAAAGAGGAGGTGAACTATTTTCAAAAATGTTTATTACGTTAAAGTAGTTCATATGTGGTGGTGTTTGTTTCAGGTAACGTTACATTTCTTTATTTCTCCCCATTCTTCTAGGACGATTTGCGAAATTTGGCCCTCAATTTGGTCTCCAGGCTGAGAGCTACATTGAATAATCCAACACCAAACAGTATGTATCATGAGTTACTGTGTTTACTAGGTGGCCATCTCTAGACAACATGTGTGCTTTCATTACATTATGTTGCTTTCCCTGTATACATATAACAATATACAAATACTGTTTTTGGAACAAGTTATTGCAATCGTCATGTAAGTGTTGCTGTCATTATCATACAGCTTACCTATTCATTTAGCCTATAACACAAAAAATGCTATGATGTCAGTGAATTAATTGTGTTGAATGAACAATGAAGTTCAGGGACAGAGCAACGCACAGTCAAGCTCAGCCAGGGTATCCAGGCAGAACACATCCCAGGAACCACAAGAGCACAGTGTGGTGCGTGTACCTACACAGGTACCTTCAGGGACTGCAGTTCAACAGAACATGGCCAGGTTTGGATGTTGTTCAAAGGATGCATCTCAAATGTTTCAATAGCAGCCGTCTTCAGTTCCTCACACAGTTGTTTGACTGCTGATTCAAATTAATTTTATTTCATCTACTCTAACCACAGGTGTTTCCCTGGACTATTTAAAGATAAGCTGAACTGTAGGCCTCCTTCGCGATTGTCAAAAAAAAGGTCAGGCACCAAAACAACGCCAATCCCATTCTTCCTTCTGGACAGCCCAACAGAGAGAACCCCCAAACCATCTGATGAGCTAATGCTTTTACAAGCTGGGTTAGGAATAAGGACTGTAAATGTCCCAGAGGATGCTGGCCATAATGAGGTATGTGGTATGACACTTAATGAAGTCAGAAGTGAAATTTTCACAAAACATTAACCTATACTAAAACAGCATATCCAGTGAAAACAGTAGCCCCAATCTTAGCCACCAAAACCATTTCATTCAGTTTTGGAATGCTGCCAATAGGTGTTATGAACAGATTTGTCTTGAGCTCATTTATTTGATATATATTCGCTAATCTTACTCGCATACTTTAAATTCATAGATTGCAAACATTCTTTCTGAGACGTATCCAAAGATGTCAGATCTGGAGGGTGCCTGGATGTTGCACAAAGCCATGGGTAAAAAGCAAGATATAGAAGTTTACTTTTTTTCTCCAAGCAAAGGAAATTTATTGAATCTTTTTGTTTGTTATAAAGTTGTCATGTATGAAAAGTATGATCCTTCCAACAAGGGGCAAAAAATAAATGTTTGTTTAATATTTTAAATCAAACAGGAGGATCAGGTCAACGGAAACTGAACTTGTTGACACCAGAAGAGGAAGGATACACAGGGGCCAGTTTTGTGAAGAGCTGGGGAGGCAAGGGCTGTCTCTACATTATGCCCATCCAGAACACACTGGACATTTCTCCCCTACCCTTCACAGCCGTGGAGTTCCAGGCCATGCCTAAAGCCCGGTGTGTGTCATGTCAGGAGTATGTGCCTCTGCAGCTCCTCAGTCTCCATGTCAAGACATGTATCCAGTCTAAAGTCAAGGTTGAGGTATGGCTTGCTGATTTGAAACTATAACATTGATGTTCTTTCTCCTTTTTTCATGTACAGGTTGGTGTTAACCCAAAATTACATCTGGCACTGTTGTTTAGAAATTGTTTTTTGTAAGTCAGCACTCTTGATATTCCATTTTATAGACCCCTTAATGACCCTTACTACCATTTGGCACCTTGTATAATAACTTTTTCTCCCACATAAACATGGTAGTATTTCAGCCATCTGAATGCAATATGTAATTATTTGGTGTACATCATAACAAATTTGCTTACACAGAAGGTCCCAGTGAAATGAAATCGTACCTTTCTGGAGTAGCCGTCCATTGCACCAAAAAGTACAATGTTGTACCTGATGGGCACAAAATAAAGACCTATGCCCTGATAATTTAAAACTACACATTTGAACTAAACAATTCTTCTTTTTTCAGCTCTTCTGAAAGAAGTTCTGATAAATCAACAAATTCTAATGGATCAGCAAAAGAACATAATCAGAATGATCCAAGATTTGCAAATATCCAACAGTGGTGTCACAGGGATTCCCATCACTTCAGCCCACATGACCATCTTCCCTCTGAGTGATAAGCCTGCCCTGTATAAACTTGAGAAGGATCTAACAAATCAACCAGACCTCCGTAAGGAACTGGTGAGCTGCTTTCAATTTCTTTTTTTAATTGATGTTTATGCCGAATTGATGATGGAAAATGGGACTCTTTTATTTTGAATTCCTAATTTTGTTGTTTTTTTCTTTTTGTACTTAGGTCATCACTCTTGGATTGGCAGGGGGGGCAACAGTAAAAGAAATTGTGTGGCGCATTTTAAAACAGGCCATCAAAAATGACCTTGCTAAGACGATCTCATGGCGTGGCCTGAATGGCAAGGTGCCTTTTGAAAAGCTCCACCTCAGGGCAGTTGTGACAGGTAAGGATTATCCTGCACCCATATTGACTATTTATTCTATTATTATTATTATTATTTGTCTTGATTAGAATTAAACATAATTTAATCTCCCATGCCATTTTGGCAATGCTCATGACCACTGTTTAATGATCATGATTGCAGTTTGTAAATTGGATGAGCTGTTTGCCATGTTACTTGTACCAGATTAAGTTTTTCTGCAGTATTGTTTTTCTTTAATTTGTTATGTCATTTTCAGATGCTGTCAGACGTAACCCAATCTGTCTGGAAGCAACTGATCTGACCATTGCTGATGCTATTAAAAGGTGGTTCTACTGGGCTGGGGATCGAGAGGGGGGGAGGAAAAATCGGCTGCCAGGCTCCAGCCGAGGGCAGCCAGCAGAATAATTGTATCAATCCTTAATTTATTGTTTTAAGACATTAATTAAAAAAATAAAGTATATATATATATATATATATATATATAAAAAAATGTTTGTTTTGTTTTTTATACATACAGTTATAACACATAAATAGTACATGAGCCTAGGATACTAGGACATAGTTATCACACGAATTAATGAATAAATAAATAAGTAAATAGAATTAAAAATATATTGTGGCATCATTTTGGTTCAATTATGGCATCCTTTTGGATCAGTTTAGGGTAGTTTTTGGCAAGGTTATGGGTTTTTGGCTTCTCTCTGGGGTAGGTTTGGCAACACTTTGGAATTCCAAAATTGGCTTACTTTTGGCTGAGATTTGTTCTTTATTTGGCATGCCAGAGTTGGCCCAAATTTGGGCTGTACATCATTCCAAAGCTTTTCCAAAATGGCAAGCCACATTTGTGCCAAATTTGGGCCATAAAAAAAATTGTTATCTGGGAAGCTGTGAGATGCCTGACCCAGACGCTGATCCTGAGCTCCACCAGATCGTGTCTGAGGTCCAGATCCACAGCAGGAGCCATTCAAAGTCGTGCAAGAGGGGGAACGTGGTCTGCAGGTTCGGGTTCCAAAAGTTGCCTGTGGACAAGACCACCATAACCTTCCAGACTGTTGCTGATGTAGAGGCCTTTCTCAATGATGGGGAGATGCTAGATGATGAGGGGCAGTTGTGTGGGGATATTGAGGTGCTGGGTGATGAGCGACCCAGCACCAGTAGAGCGTGCCAGGAGGAGCAGCCGGTGCTGGGTGAGGAGCGACCCAGCACCAGCAGACAAGGTGAGTCTGACGGTGAGGAGACCGATGAGGAGCGACCCGGTTCCGGTGGAGAGGCCCAGAAAAAAGGTTAGAAAAAGAAAAGTCTGGGCCAAAGGCAAATGGAGGCCAAAGAAAAGCTAAAGCCCATTAGGGACTTACTCTCTGACCCAACTCAGTCATTTAGGTACTTGTCAGACCTGCTCCAGAGATGCAACCTGACACATGACGAATACCTTGGCCATGTGTACAATTTAAGCGAAAGCTACACACTGGTGTACAAGCGTCATCCAAACGACTGTTGGGTCAATGCGTACAATCCCCATCTGCT
>CAJRST010041110.1:19377748-19398733 GCA_907169785.1 Menidia menidia | reverse complement strand
CGATTAAAGGCGGCGCCTTGGACGTTAGCTTGGCATTAAGCACCCAACTAAGATGTCAGCTAGTCATTGTTAGGGTAACCAGACGGTCTGAAACGACTAAGACGACCCTGGTGTCATCGTTAATTGTTTTTTGTTGGTACTGGTTGACAACAACGCCGCGAATGGCGATAAAGCGGTGCTAAAATACAAGCTAGCTCGTCCTCGACTTAAACCTAGACTACACACCAGACCTGGACCAGACCGGTCGGGCTTTCCCACTCACCGTGGATGACAGTCCTCTCTTAAGGACAATTATCCAGCATCCTGGCTCCCCTGGTGTCAAAATCTGTACTAAGAAGCTATCAAGGTTAGTGCGCACCGAGTGGGGCCGGTCCGTGTCCGTGCGGGTTGGAGGGGCGCGGGCTGTAAGGGCTGCCCTGGTGGCGCTGTCACGGCGCGGATTTATGGGAATTCACCGGTGAAACGGACGAAGCCATTCTTTTGCTATTCTATTCCCAGCGTGAAGACATTTCTACGCAGACAATTGTCTTGACATTTCCGCGTTCCCTCTGTTCCCGGGCCACGACGGCGCACTGCTGCCCTCTACGTTCAGGAGGACCTGCCGCCGTTTCCGGCTTTTCTTCTTCCCGGCTCCGTCCATTAGACACATACAGCCATTTGTCTGTGGCTCCATCCCACCATGGGGCACCAGCGCCCCCGCACGGTGGGAGGCGGAACTCACATGTCAAAACCTGCTCCTAACTTGATGGAGTGTAATATAAATGGTTGAATATTTTTCTACTTTTGTTCATCCCGCAGAGAACAATCAGCTGATGATGAGTAGGGAATGGAGGGGATTATATCACGTGCCCTACTATAACACCTTATGGGTTTGGAATCTGCCAAAGATTCATGGAAAAATATGACATCAATAACAGCAGAATTCATCCTAAACTGAAAGTGAGGGGCTGATATTCTGTTTTCTCCTTTTTCTGTCCATCATAATTGCAAGTAGAATGGTTCTCTGACTGTGGCAAACAAATGAGCTTTTTCAAGGGAGGTTTAATTCTCATAGAGCCTCTCTTGATGATGGACTATTTCTAAATAGTCTCCAGAAATCTTTTCCAACACGCATTAGGTCATCTACCATATATGTGAAGAAGCCTCATTTTTGCTGCTCCAGTATGTCTCCATTAGATCTGAAATACTACTATTTCTTTATACTGTTGTTAAATACACTTTTAAATATCAAAACTTCCTAATGAGGGCCCACTCTTACCCAGCAGTTTCAACCCCCGTACAGCTGTACACCCATAAACGCTGTTTTGGGTGTGATTGAAATCTATTGTCCTCAAAGTACAGTCTGTGAATAACCACACGTTGTCACAGAGCTTTATCTCTGTCACAAGCTTTATCTTTGTCAAATCTTCAGGTCGTTGTCGGGAGTTTATAGGAAATCACAGCCACGCAGAGTAAATCTAAAACTTTTATTTATTTTTTGTTTTACTTAAATCATCTGACAGCGAGAGAAAAAGACACATCCTGTTCTTCACCGCCTTCTAGTCTACTGAATAATACAAATTCCTAAAGCAAAACCTGTCTAAGGTAAAGGGTGGTCAGACCGGCGTTCCGGCGGTTCTGTGAGCCGCCGGAACGCCGGCAACAGTGCTCGATAGCTAATGACATGGAGACCGGTTTGGGTCCTGTTGTGCCTCTGTTTGCAGTCCAAAGTGCCTCGAACGATGTGGAGCGTCTCCAAGTGGCCAACGGGCTTCACCTCACTGAAAACCTGCCCGCATTCTCAGTTAGTTTACAACTAAAGTGGATGCTCAGGGCTCAGAAACGGAAGCTGTCCCAGTTTAAGGGAAAGAAGAAGAGGAAAAATTGAACTGGGACCCAGGTCCCAAAGTGTCTGAATAAAACGCTTTGAATAGTGTTGTCATCCTTCTGGAATATGCAGCATAAATCAGACACAGCTAAAGTGTGGCTTAGAGAAGAGCGGTCCCCGATGGGGTCGGTAACTCCTGATATCAGGGTCAATCTGAGGCTGACACCATGAGCAGTGCGGGACTGAAGACGAAGAGGCACAACAGTCCTAACTAACAGTACATAGCAGTGTTCACTGACGCGTTCAGCATTATTCAGATACGAGCTTACCTCAATAAAAAATAAACAACTATGGGTCTACACACTACTCGTGCTTGTTCTGACAAAAATAAAACTCTACACAGATATTCCTCTGTAGTTAGGTGGACAGTCTCCTGTCTCTTCTGAGGTAGTAAATAAGTAGAAATGGGATTAAAAAGAGAGTATACAGAACAAAGTATTCTACCAGTATAAATGAGCTGTGTCTGCTTCTTCCATAAAAAGGTACCAGTCAAAAGTAGGAACAAAAACTCATGCAGTGAGTTTTTTTTTTTTTTTTTTTTTTAAAAAAAAAAAAAAAAACCCCCCCCCCCAAAAAAAAAAAAGACAAAGCAAAAAATGGGACTGGTGGGGCAAACGGTTTCTTTGTGATGTTTTGATGACAGGTCCAAACTGCAGGTCCACGTTACGTCACAGACACGTGGGCCTGTGACAGGAGGGGGGAGGGGTGGGGGGGGGGGAGCTCTGCTGGGGGCCTCCACTGCCCCCCCGGGCCCTTTTTGAAGAGACGTGGAAGCGCGGCCTCCTGAAGGCGAGGGGGGGGGGGGGGCAGGGGGGGGTGAGGCTGTCACCAGAGCAAGGGGGGGCGGGGAGAGCGGTCCCCCCCCCGCCCCCCCAGGTCAGAGTCCGCAGGCCTCAGCACAGAGACCGGCCCGGGGGGAGACCGGTGGGCTTTTGGCTGGTTCGGTACGAACGGCCGACGTGGCCTCCGAAAAAACTGCCGGGGATATTTTTGTTTTTTTTGCATAAAAATATATGACGTGGTCGAGGTAGACAGTTTTAATTAGAGCCTCACAGATTTTCACAGATAGTAACGCCTACATAAATGTGTCCATGTTGGTCCATGGAGACAGATATGTATAGATGAGCACACTCCAAACGAATGGGCAGGTGTATTCATATGTATACTTACACACTTACACACACACACACACACACACACACACACGCACGCGCGCCCACACACACACACACGCCACCGCCGGCAAAGTTCGAGTGACAACAGGGGGCAGCCGAGGGGGGGGGGGGGGGGGGGGGGGGGGCGGGGGGGGAGCTCTGAAAAATGCCACAATACCGAAAGGCAAATGTAAATAAAAGCCAAAGCCACAATTCCTTGTGTTGGCGAGGTACAGGTCAAATTCATTCTTTTAGAAATGGTAAGTGCTTCAGCTCAGTCCAGAGAGTGGACGCTCTTAGAGAGGCACAACAGTAGCATTTTAAGACATCGGTGCAACACTTTTGACACTCCTTACAATGTCGACAAAATAAGTCCTTCACCGAGGAGTCCGTGGAGGCCGCTCTCAGGCGGTCAGCCGCTCTCAGGCGGTCAGCCGCTCTCAGGCGGTCAGCCGCACGGCGCGACCCTCTGCATTGTGAGGAAGGGCCTTAAGAATCCATATTGTTCCACGAGGCACCGTAACACTGCGGAAGGGGGGCGCGGGGGGGGCGGGGGGGGGGGGGGGGGGGATCTGCCGTTGGGACAGGAGCTCCACAGAGTCCCGCTCGCAGGCGCACGGTTTGGGAAGAACTGAGGGAGTAACAGGCACTTTTAGCTTTGATTCCGGCGGGGCCCCCGGGCCAGCCCCCCAGCTCACGCAGCTTTAGCAAAGGCACGGGCGGAGCCGGGGGGGCGCCGAGGGGCCGCCGGTCAGAGAACCAGGCTCTGGAGGCACGCGGATGGACGCCGGCCCCACCGGCCAGGCACAACGTGGGATCAGGACTCCGACTGGGAACGGGTGTGAAGGGACAGGCTGGTGTAGCAGGGTCAGCATTAGCTGAGGCCCCGTTCGGACACGTTAGACCCCCCACCCCCCCCGGCTCGGCCCACCGCGGAGAAACTGGAGCCAGAACTGGACCTAGACGCGACAAAAGGCCTCAGGTGGGCGGAAGGGGCTGGGGACGTGGCAGATTTCCTTCAGTACGCCGGCGGAGCAGATCCTGACCGGAGTGGGAGGTAAGTGCTCTCTGCTCTGTCCACTCCGCGCTAACGGTGGCACCAGGTCACCCGCCCGGTCTGAGGGTTAGGGTTAGGGTCTCCCTGGAGCCCCCGGGCAGAGGCCGGCCACACGGGCAGAGCTCCACGCACCGACAACACACGCCACGTCCAGCACAGCCCGGCGCACGGGGCCCCTGAACCCCTGGGCGGGGCCGGGGGGCTCCCGGGGGTCCCCCTCCTCTGGCCACCCGCAGCCAGAGCTGACACTCGTCCTGAGATTGGCCCGCCGTCAGAATAAGAGAGGCTCCGTTTGCAGCAGTAGACGACGGGCCGCGGTGCGTTTCAGTTTGGTTTCTAACCCCCGTGAGGCGGACCCCCGCCCGCGTCAGGCCGTCTGGGTTCAGCATCCAGATGTGGAGGACAGAACATGCCAAACACATCTGGCCGAGGCTCTAAGGCCCGCGATGCTTAACGGGGAACGCCGTCTCACCTTCACAATAAGGGCCTCTGTGGGGGGAGGAGCCGGGGTCTGGGGGGGCTTTCAGCATTGGGCAGCTGTGACGAGTCCGGGGTCCACCAACAGGTCTGAAGGAGAGAGCTCATTTGGTTAGGAGGCCGTCGAGGGCTCCTAAAACATTCAGTCACTTCTTAAATTATGAGGTAATACTGATGAGGTGGTGTGTTCCACGCGTCCGGTGCTTTAGCGCCTTGGTGGGGGGGCGCGGGCACACTGGGCAGCAGGGCTGAGAGGGGGGGCCGCTCACTGCTGAAAGGCCTGGTAGTAGTGAGGTAGGGAGCTGGAAGTGCTCATAGCAGGACTGTAGGCCTGAGGTAGCTGGCTGTGGCTGTGGCCCGCGGGGCCCTGCGGCACGTGGGGCTGCGGGGGCTGGAAGAAGGAGAAGGGCCCCGCCGCCTGGGAAGACAGCCCCGCGGAGGGGGGGGGGGAGGTGGCGGCGGTGGAGGCGGCGGCCGGCGGGTAGCTCATCACCAGGCCCCCCATCCCCATGTGAGGGTTGTAGGGGGGCAGGCTGAACGGCAGGAAGCTCAGCAGGGGGCCCAGGTCCATGTTCGTGGTGCAGGACAGCTCCGGGCTCCCCACGCCCTCCCCCAGGACCTCCCTCTGAGGGGAGCCCGAGGAGCCCACCGAGCCGAGCGGAGGGGGGGGCGCGCTCTGCAGGTCCAGCAGGAAGCTGTCCACGTCGGAGCGGGGGTACGAGGTAGAGCCGTGCTGGTAGCGGGACACGTTGGCGTAGGGCTGCTGCAGGGCGGCGGCCGGGGGCTGCATGTTGTGGTGGGGGGGGTGGTGGTGGTGGTGGTGGTGGTGGGGGGAGGGCTGCGGGGACATGTGGTGCCCCATGCCCATGCCGGAGGACAGGGAGCCCTGCATGAGGCCGTGGGGGGGGGCCATCCCGGAGACGGGGCTGGCCAGCGGGTAGGAGGCGCCCCCGTCCCGGCCGAAGGCCTCCATGGGCTCCTTGGAGACGGGCGCCATCTCGGGGCCGGCGGGGCTGGGCTCCTCCTTCACGGGGCAGTGGGCGGCCACCGGCGGGCTGGGCCCGCAGGGCGACACCAGCCCCGCCTCCTGGGCGTGGCTCTTCTTCAGGTGGCGGGTCAGGTGGTCGCGGCGGCCGAAGCGCTGGGCGCAGCGCGGGCACAGGAAGTCCCGCCGGCCCGTGTGCACCACGGCGTGGCGCCGCACGTCCTTGCGCGTGTAGAAGCGCCGGTCGCAGCGCTCGCACGAGTACTTCCGCTCCCGCACCGCCACGCCGGCGCCGCCCTCCGCGGGCGGGGGGCGCTCGCCGTGCTCCCCCAGCGTCTCCAGGAGGGACGGGGGCTCCTCGGGGCAGGACAGGCCCGTGGCGGCGGCGGCGGCGGCGCTGTGGGACGCCACCAGGTGGCGGCGGTAGCCCAGCTGGGTGTTGTACTGCTTCCCACAGTCCTGGCAGCGGAAGAGCTGGCGGCCGGCCGGCAGGCCCTCCGGCAGGTGCGCCTTCAGGTGGTCCTGCTGGTTGAACATGGTCTACAGGGGGGGGGCGGCGGCGGGTGCTCTGCGGCTGCGCGGGGATCTGGCCAGGAGCCTGAGCAGACGGGGACAAGACTCATGGGGACAGACCCGGCTGCGGATCTCCAACCCCCCCGCGGCGAGCTCAGAGCGTGCGGGCGACGGGCGCGGGCTGGCTGCCGGACGCTGCCGTCCGCCCGGCCTCTCTCGGGCTAGCCTGTGTCCAGCGCTTGTGTCCCGTCACCACAGCTGCCATAACAACCCCAACAGGGCTGCGTTGAGGGGGGGGGGTCCGGAGGGGTCCAGTGGGGGGGGGGCTGCGTCCGGGGGGGGGGGGGGGGGGGGACTCCTGTAGCTTCAGAACTCGGCAGCCCGGATCAGCTCAGCGACACAGAGCCAGCTCTTCATCTTCACAGACCTGAGGAGGGGGGGGACAGAGAAACAAGCCGATGACACATCCTGCTGTCCATTACCAACCCTACAGAGAAACCACAGGTGTAATGTTAAACCACAGGTGTAATGGTAATGAAAATAATGTCCTGCAGCATCCAAATGACCGAATGCAGCCCGTCTGTCACAGGAGAGAGGCCTCGCTTTTAGCTCCTTGTGTCAACCCAACTCTTGTCATGGCTGCTTTATTAGACTTTATTTTTGCTGTTTTGAGTTTCAAACTGAACAGGCCCCTTTTAGTAGCTGCATTTCACTTAAGGTATGACTTAAGTATAACGTTATAATATCACAACTTGACATTTTCGTGTTTTTAATTGATACTAAAAGGTTAATATTGTGTTTTGCCGTTATACATGTCAAGCCGAGGGGGAAAAGTTTTTTTTCTGGGGGATTTGGCCATTTCTTAGTATCATTAAACACATATATTATACATGCATACTTGTGAAAAAAAGTAAAAGATCACAAAGCATGGTGTGAATGTGAATGCAGTGTGGTGAATCTGCACAAACTAAGAATCTGCCAGGTTTCAGACGTGTGTCCTTCCAAAGTTAGACTCATTCCAACGAACTTTAGCAACATTTTTAGGAGTGCGGCGTATTTTAAACTGGACTCAAAGAATTTATTCATCTTGAATTAAGTTAGCTCCCACAGCACTGGCTCATCCTTTGAGTTTAAAGCCTGTCTGGTTCCAAACTCTGTAAGATCTTAACAAGGAGAAGCACATTCGTGGACTGGACTGCAGATGGGCTTAAACCACGTCTGGCCAGCCCCACGGAGCGTGTTCCCTCGTGGGTTTGAACAGCATCTCTGCTCTCCGTGGAGCCACCCCGTCCTGTCAGCTATGCACCCCGGGGGGAGAGCCCCCGTGGCCGGGCATCAGGAGCCCAGAGCCGGCCCGCGCTTCTCCGGCTCTGGAAGCCTCTCTGAAAAGTCTGCCCGGCGGTGAGCCGGCAGAGGAGCAGCGGCTCCGTGGGGCCAAACGGCCCCGGAGAGACCGTGTGAGCGGCTCGACTCGGGCTACTTTTCGCTGCTAGCCTGCCCGTGTGGACCCACTTCTGAGAGTACGGTGAGAGTACGCCTGCTGCTTTACTATCCGGGACCAGCGACCCCGACACCGGCGTTGGTGTCGAAGTCGACCCAAAAAAAAACGAGAGGGGTTACCAGGGGCCGCACGGCAGGAAAAAAAACAAAAGATGAACGCTTCACCAAGTTGTTTCGGAGTTTGTTCTGGGGGAGCGAGCTGCCGACTTCCAGCGAGCGGGAGCAGTCCGGCCGGGGCCGGCGGGCGAAAGCCCGGCAGTACTCACCGACCGCGCCTCAGTCCTGCCCAGTGCCCAGTCTCCTCTCGGTCTCCACGTCGACATTTCGGAAGCCTTTAAAATGTTTCTGGAGTTGGGGCCTGCGGGACGGCTGGGCGCCGCGCTGGAAGCCATGCATTCTGGGAGGGTGACGTCACGGCCTCGAGCTCAGAGGAACTCCAGCGTATGGAGTCCTCCTCCCGTTCTGAAAATGGCACCCCCCGGCCTCCGTAGACCCAACTATTTATGATTGTTTTCATCTCAGTTTAAGCACATGTGTCACACCAAACATATTTCTTTCGGAAATCTTTTCAAAAACTGCTAAAAATAAACAATTTTATGATTATTTAGTTATTTATCTCATAAGTAGCAAAGTGAAGCAGCTAAATGTTCTTTTCCCCCTCTCAGAAAAACCTTAAATGTCATCTCTTTGCTCTTGATAACAGCTTCCAATCCTCCTGTGTTTTTTTCCCTCCTTTTCCTCTCAGAATCAGCTTAAACGTCACCTCTTTTCTCTTGATAACAGCCACCTATCCTCCTCTATTTGTTAAAATCTCATTTCCAACTGTTCCTCTTGTAATTGAGTTGTATTAAGAGTTTACAGCTGTTCCCACAGACTTGCTCTGGATAAAACTTTTGTGTGATCAGTATTTGAATCTCCTGAATCCCACATGGACTTTGCCTTGGCTCCAGTCCTTCAGGTGTTGGTGCATGTCTGGAGGCCTCAGAAACGGCTTCTTAGCAGCTCTTCATCCGTTTAAGGCTTACCTTATCAGTCTTTCTGGAGACTTTCTCAAACTCTGATCATCTCTGACTGAAGATCAGCAGTGGTCTTTCTTCTGTCTCTGTTCCTTCAGATCTGTTGCTGCTAACTTTCTTTCCTGGCCCATGTTGGAAATACGGCTCTCTACAACAGACTCCAAATACACTGAGGACAACGTGTGTCTTTGCCTTTGTGTCAGAGAGCATCCGGTATCAGGAGGAGCTTTAATTCTGTTTTAATGTTCAAATACCATTTGAGTTAAAGAGCGACTACAAACTGGTGTTTTGACCATCACAGAAACATAAAGAGTTACTCTGGGGACTACCAGTGCTGCCTGTTCAGGCCGGCTGTGACCCAGACCTTACTGGTATGAGTTTGGGTTCTGGACTTAGATTTAGTTCCCTCCTTGTGTTTCCAGTTGTTCCTGCTTTAGTGTTATTTCAGTTTCTATGTGCTTTGTCTCCCTGTGCCTCAGTGAGCTTCCTGTGTCTTATTCTCGTTGTGGTTTCCTTCCCTATTCACAAGCCCCAAGTGTGTTTCGATGTTATTTCTTGGTTTTTGAGTTCCTTTCTAACTTCTATGTTTCTGGTTTTGTTTCTCAGTTTTGTTTTAGTACTTTATTTGTCTCATATGTGCTTACTCTTGTCACAACAACACCTCTAATCATTTGTTGCACCTGTAAAGTTAGTGAAGCAAGTGGTACAGTCCTTTTTATATTTGATTATATGTTCTAAACACCAGTTGTTTACAATCTTTTAGAAGGATGTCAGGATTGTTCCACTAAAGTGTAAGACTTAATTATTACTACCCCCAGGGTGACAGAAAGAAGGTAATTGTAATACTTTTGTGCTTGATATTTGGGATAATAAATACCATTTTGAGAATTCAATATTGTCACAAAAATTCTTCTAAATCTTACCACCGTTCATCCAGTGTGCAGGGCTGACAACTTTTGGAGATATACTGTAACTTGTATTGTCTAATAAATACATTTTTATTGCAATTGAACAAAATTTGTGAAAAATCTATAATGAAATACGAAACCAAACACCTGATTTACATTTATGCAATTAGCAGGCGCTTTTATCCAAAGCTAGGTACAAAAAGAGTGTTTACCATTCAACTACAACACCAGTTGTAGTTAAATCCTTCATAATCAAAACTATCAATACCATCAAAAGTGTCAATTCTTCCAAATCAGAACTATAATAAAAGACATAAACTGTGTAACACCTTAAGAACAAATACATTTAAAGATATGTGCTCCTTTGGTCTTATAAGCAAGTGTTTGATTAAATATGTGGCAAGGTGATATGTAGCGTCACACATCTGTAATTCAGGCTTTTCTCTCTACATTTATCATTCTACAAGTAGTTCAACTAGGACTAATCTCTCTGTCCTGTTGACAACAAGAAACAAACAATTGCAATGCAATGCACCACATATAGGGAATTTCTTACAAAGATTTTCCACTGAGCTTACACTAAAAGCAATACAGGCGGCCCCACAGCAGTAACTGTACACAATTACCTTTATACACTGTGAAAAAATTAACTGTGTAGGAATGTTTCAACTTTAAAATCGTTTTAAACGTTGGGATCAATGAAATGTGATTAAGTTTAACTCAAATTTCATTATGAATATAAGAAAACAACCTAAGACAGCTATGGCATAAATCAGAAGACATAATCCAAACTAAAGGATCAAACCCAGGGAGAGCTTATTGATGTGCACGCAGGTGAGTTGGTAAGAAATACTATTTTCAGTCTGAAAAAGTGTATTATCTTTGCCATTTATTCGTATTTTGTGAGCTATTTTTCACACACACAGATGTTCAAATTACCCACAATGTTATTTTTTTCTCTTTTACATGAATTGTTCATTTATTATTGTTATAATTTGCCTGTACATATATACATGTGTTAAACATTTAAAATAAAATGTGTGATTAATTTCTGTTCACGTTTATGGAGTAAATATGCCGTGGAATCTTTTTTTCTACTGCTAAATGGAAAGGTCTCTATAAACCGTGAGAGTATTTAATCACGCGTTAGAAGGGAGCAGCGTGTTCAGAGGGACTATTTTCAGGCGGAAGGGTGGACCGGCCTGCTCGCATTCCTGCGGAGGATTTGACCTCTGACCTGGTTGTTGCATTCCAGAGTGGCTCGTCCTGCAGCAGCACCACAGCTAGCCCTGCAGTCAGCGACACGATATGTGTGTACGGCTACTTTAGTCCATGCAGCACACGTTAGCGGCATCTACAAAACAATAGCGTCACCCAGGGCTAAAGCAACGCCTTGTGTCAGGTCTACGTAGCTAACTTGAAACCCAGTTAGCCGTGGTGCTCCGCAGCTAAAACCGCCATCATATTGGGTTGCTTTGTAGTCACACAGCAGCAGGCTATCCGCAGAAGGCAACGCAGAGGAAATGAAGGACAAACAAAAGAGAAAGAAGGAGCGGACTTGGGCTGAGGCGGCTCGCATGGTAGGCTTTCGTTTCTGCTGTGAATTAGCTGCACAAAGGCTGAATGTGGTGTGGTTTGGTGTGGAGCGACGGGGTCGAAGTGTGTTGGTGTGTTTGGACATTCTCCTCACGACCACACACTGGGCTCTGCTCTCATATTAGCTAGCTATCAGCAGCTCAGCGCTACGAATTTGTGCGTTAACCCGGCCGATAGTCGGCTTTTTGCTGGGTACGAAGGCAGCGGGGCGGGAGCGTTTTACGCTTTTATTTTCCTGGCGTGAGGCTCGGCGTAATGCAACATGCTGATGCCCGCTAGCGCCGTAGCCACCGACGCAGCTCTGAGCTCTTTGTTTGCTAGGCAGCTAGCTGCTCGCTAGCTTAACGCCTATCACAGTCGGGTCGACCCCGAGTAGCCCCAAAGAAACGACTGGTTTGTCCGGATGGTGTGAGGACCCAACAGTATCAATGAACCTGGTCCACGCACACCGTGGATGAGACGCCTGCTTGTAGGGGTCGTTGCAAATGCAAAGGTTTGTGATGCACATTACCGTATGGGAGCTAACAGCTAGGTTAGCTGGGGACTACTGTTGTGAGTATCCTCACTGGTAGCGGTCCATGAGAATGAACGGCCTGTCTAACTTCAACGAAACCGGACCAAAAAGAAGACCCAAGAAGGACGCAGGACTATCGTGAGGTGTTACCAGCACCCGTCCACCGGTGGTCAGGACCATGGGAAAAGGGTTTGGGCTCAGGGGCTACATGGTCCTGCTGGTTCACAACAGACTGACAAAGGCCCACTTTCACTTTAAGCATTGCATGTTGAGGTTTTTACTAAAAGCAATACTTGATTAAAAAGAAACAGCTAATCCATGGAGCAGGGCGTATTCTGAGAAAGTCTTCAGTAAAAAGAGTGTTTTGGTTGTGTGGGACTCCTTAATCGATGTGCGTCGCATTGGGGTCCACTCGTGCCATCGGCCTCTCTGGACAGCTCACATCTCAGTAATGTCCCAGCTCTGGACCGTCTGGGTTAAAGGTGCAGATTGGTGCCAGACGGTTCTGGTGATTCTGGTGCAGAGACTTCTCCAACTGGAATAATATGAGGGTTGTGGGACAATACTGTAGGGAATTTGTAGCTAGTTTTGGCTTAATGGAATGCCATTTATTCTCACTATACAGTCTATGGTCATTTTTGGGTACCTGTATTGAGCAGGCTTTTTGTTTTGTATTAATTCCCAATTGGTCACAGCCTTAGCCACTCTCCTGCACAAGCTTTCCTCCACACGTCAGGCTGGTGCTGGGGAGTCAGTTGAGGACAGCAGGATTGGTTAGATGGCAGGTTCTGCTATGGCAGCCCAAATGAAGTAGGGCTGTTTGGGTGTGACTCTTCCCCCCAGTGGTATCAGTACAGGGACCCCTCCCACCTGCCCTGCCCTCTCTCCACTTTGACTCATGACTAGATGCCGACCGGTTCTGTTTATGGTGCAGAACTGAGGGCAGCTGGATGAGCTTTAAGCCCTGTTCTTTCTCTTTTCTCTTGACTCCTCACCTCTCTCGGGTGGTGCTGTCTAGACTCAGGCCAGGCTGCAGTTGTCCTGTGTTGGGCCCAGAGAGCAGGGCCATCACAAGAAGTAAACATAGGTGTTCGGTTCAGTACCAAAAGTGTCTCATAATCCACGGTTGACCCGTGTGTGTCCTCCAGTGGTCGTTGGCTTTGTCCGGGCTGACCGCCAGCTGTCAGCCTCTGAAGCTGTGCTGGACATCGCTCTGTCTGTATTACTGGCCTCTGTCTGTCAGTTCCAGGTCCGCTCCAGAGAGACCTGGCTCTGGGCCCTTTTTCCACTAGTTTCTACTCGACCCGGCTAGTTTTTTTGTGTGTGGCTGCTCCTGTTTCCGCTCACAGCTTCGGGGATGCTGGCTGGAATGAATTATTCTCATTCAGAAGTTCTGTGCTTGAATTTCTGCTTCCAACATCCTGCTTTTCAGGTTCTGGAGAACTTCTCTGATGCACCCATGACTCCCAAACAGATTCTCCATGTGATCCAGACCAAAGGGCTGAAGGAAATGCGGTGAGACCCCCCCCCCCCCCCCGTCGTCAGAAGAACGACACATCAGAAAAAGCTGTCAATCGGTGCATTCTTTACTAACCTGTGTTTTTTTTCTCCATGAACGCCGTGGCCTGCTGTCGCCTAACAGAAGGTACGTGCACAGATTTCTCCTATCATCTGGGCCCACCTGCTCCTTTCTCTGTGTATTTTATTATTTATAACTGGACCTCTCACCCCACCCGCCGAAGCCACGCCGTAGCAGTTCTGTGCTCATTGATTCAGTTGAGTTGGACCGTGCCAGTGTTCTCAGTGCGTGTGTTTTTGTGTGTGTTTCCACAGTGGCACAGCTCCCCTGGCCTGCCTGGTCACCATGCTTCACTCCCAAGTGAGGGGGGACCGAGTCAAGAACAGCATCTTCTTCAAGCTCCCCGGACGAATGAGCCTTTTCACTCTCAAGGTACTCAGCCAGAATTTCTGAGCCAGTTACTGACGGTAAACACTGCGCTTGTATGGTGGGTTAGTGTTAACAGCCCTGGATGCAGACTGCGTTTGGGATGGGTAGAGCCCGTTGCAGCTGTAGAGCTCAGTTTTTTTCTACTGCCCCACACTGAGCGTATCCGCAGAGGCAGAGCCGTTACACACCCCAGAAAGACCAACCCTAGCCCCAGCTCGCTGTTTTAGGGTAGAAATCCCCTCCCAGTGCACATCCCAGTCCACTGTGGTGCTGCCGCGATAATCGATGATGAAAATTTGTCGACGGATTTTTTTTTTTCGTCAATCACCATTTTTTTTGTCAGGCTGTTTATTGCCTATTTGTTTTTGGTCTGAGCAAACGGCTCATCTGAGTTCAGGTGAGTCGGCTCCACACCACTAGTTTCCCTGAGCGCTTTCATAAGCTTCTGTTGCTGTTGGTTCGGCTTTATATAAGAAAATGGCAACAGCCAGTGAGTCTGAATCAGGACCAAAAACATCCAAAGTATGGGATACTTTAGGGCAGCCGGTGATAGAATGGTTTGTACACTGTCAGACTTTGTTGGCTCATCACAGGAGCACAACCTTAAAAGGAAACGCACAGGAGTTGTTGAGGATGCTTCAAAATGCAATTATTTGTTATTTGTTGTGACTGGAAGTTCAATAAGGAATAGGTTTCTGTTGATGTTTATATATTTCCTTTTATACTAATAGGATTATGCAACATTTTTATGGTACTTGAATGCTATGTTATTTTTGTAAAATAGACATTCTTACATTTTGCACTTTTTTTATTTATTCAGTTTTATTTATTCAGTGTTTATTTATATTGTGTTTACATTTGACACACTGGTGACATTTTATGTTTTGGCCCTTGAGTTGCAAAATAAAAAGCTCAAAATTAAGTTGAAAATAAAAACTCCAATGAAATAGAAATCCTTTGATTTTTGGGAGGGAAATTAACCGTTAAAATCAGTCGACTAATCGAAAGATTAGTCCTTAGTGGCCGCTCGAGTCCACTGAGGACCGTTTCTGACAACCGGCTACCCCTGTGCTTCTGTAGAAGAACGCCCTCCAGTGGACAAAGGCCACCTCAGAGTCAGAGGCTCCATCAGAAACGGCCGGTGTGGCCACCCTTCCATCCTCCAGCGCCGGCGGCCAGGTGGCCGAGTCGGGCGTGGCCCCCGTGGACTCCAACGAGACCAACGAGCAGGAGAGCTGCGACTCCACAGAGACCATCGTCACAGCCATCGTAGACAACGACGGTAAGGCTGCCCCCTGCACGGCCCCGGGGGGGTCAGAGTAGCAGAGTAGCCCATGAGCATTATCACGCTCCACTCCCACAGAGGAGGGAAATGGAGGCGTGGGCCCACTCTCTACCACATAGGAAAAGCATGCATGCATTAACCCTATGAATTCCAACCCAGTTAGTATCAAAAAGACCCAGAATAACTCTCCCAAATTAAGACGAGAGTTGAGTCGTGTCAGAAACAGTGCGGATGATAAAGTGAAGAATTCCACAGGATGAATAACTACCCGTGTCTTCATGTGACAGCAGGGGTTGGTAGTCACCACCACTGGACAGGATCTTCCTTTAAAAAGTCACATGGTAACCAAATGATATAGAAAACAGACATTGAAATCAAGTTTTTCATCTGCTGGCAGCCCTCACAGGAGGCTAAGCAGCGTCTGCAGCTCGGCTGGACCTCAGACTGCTTTAAGAAAAGGTTCCAGGAGGATATTTGTTGAGACCAGTGGTTCTCAGCCTGTGTTCTGTGGAACCCTCGGGGTTGGATGGGTGGGTCTCAGGGGTTTGGTGGAGGTAAAGACACACTTGTGTAAAGTGGTGATGACGTCCCGCTGGGCCGTCACAGAGGATCACGTGACACTGCTCGGCCAATCAGGGCTGCAGGGAAATTTAGCGCCTGCAGTGGTCAGCGGCTGTTGTAGTCGTACGTTGTGTGGTTTCTCTCTAAATATTTTAATCCATGCTAAATATGTCCTGCAAAAAAATAAAGTGTTCGGACGAATATGGACAACGGGACGGGAGTCAGGGTCCTGTCTGCATGAGATGCAATGCCATGTTGAGCAACTCTAGTCTTGCACCGGCAAAACTAAAATTAAATTAGATTTAAAAAAGTTATTAAAAAATGTTAAATTCTTTAAAAAATCCAAATTTAGTTTCAATTAGTAAAACGGTTAAAAAAAATATATTTTGGGGGGCTGAACTTCTTTTATTGGGCCAAAATGATTTTTGGGGGCCAGAAAAAAGCAATATGGTAATTTGTTGTGAGTTGATGCACTGTCTTGGTTTTGGTTTCTGAGCAAGGTGATGTTCATGTACAGCTCATTTTGTGCACCAGTAAAAAAACAAAACATATACTTATGTCTTGAATTTGGAAAAATAATCTACTTTATTTATCACTAAAGAAGGGTTCAGTGAATGGGCATCTGAAACTGGTGGCTTTGGTACCCCAACAAAGGTTAAGAACCTCTGGATTAGACGGTCATGAACCTGTCCTCTTTTGAATGATACGGACATTACTGATGCAGCTGTACTCTAAACCATGCTGCTTCATAATTTGTTCGTTCCGGCCATGTTTTTCACAGATCTTGTCCAGGACTAAAGTGTAATGTTGACTAAATCCATTTTCCTTCTGCTGACGTTAGCATGACTTTATATTAAGGTTGTCACGATACAAAAATTTTCAACTCGATACCGATACTCAGGAAAATACTCGATACCATTTTCGATACCACAAGGATAAAAACAAAGACCCTAAAATTTAACTGAATTTTGACAGGTTAGTGTCTTTCATTTCAAACTGACCTGTTACTGATGTTATCGGGAGTGGTGGCCGGCATTAATGACCCTAATCCTGACCCTGACCCTGACCCTGACCCTAACCCTCCACCCTTCATAGATGTGAGAAATAAATATTTTTTGGTTAAACCTGTTTGGACTTATTGTACAAACCTATTTAACATCCACTATTTTAACATAATAATATGTATATAGTTTAATTAAGTGTTTGAAAGATTAATTTCACCATATTTAAATTAATGTCTCTATTGCCATGAGGCAATTACGATTTTCTTGCCTGGAATCATCCTATTGGTGACATAATCAAAATGGCCGACTTGGATGTGGGTGGAGTTTGCAGCCAGACGTATTTGATTAATGTTGCCGTGTTATTATTAGCCATTAGCCGCAGCTAGCAATTCAAGGCCAACGTCTTGTTAATGGTCATAAACAACGTAAATAAATGCATAAATAAATAAATAAGAGAGAAGGGGTGCAGCGACGGCAGGTCAGCGTTGCGCGCGGGGTGGGGGTGGGGGGTGGTATCGATACTTTTGAAAATGACTATTGTATCAGGATACAACATTTTAGTATCGATACTTTTTTGAGTATCGATACTTTTGACAACCCTACTTTATATGTGTTCCCTCCTCTCCTCCCTGCAGCATCAGTGGATGAGAGCTCCTCCAGTGCCTCCACTGAGCCGCAGACTCCCAGCACCCAGCCTCAGACCCGCCTCAGCAGGGCGTCGGGCCAGCAGGGCCGCACGGACACACAGCCAGCCCCGCACACCCAGACCAGGCTGAGCCGCTCCAGACAGGTGAGCCCCGCGCAGGCATTCCCCTGCACGCTCGCTGCAGAGATAACTGCAAATAACAGGCTAAATGAACATTTTTCCCAAGAAGCTTTGTGACTACGCTGACCCAGCCCTCCATCTTGTGTTTCTGCAGTCAGGAAGACAGAGGAAGAAAGCCGTCATGATGCCTCGCGTCGTCCTAACTCCGCTCAAAGTCAACGGAGAACATGTCCCCTCAGGTAGCGTTATAGTGGAGATGGTGGTCTGGCTGAAGTGCAGATGCTCAAACCTGGACGAACACAAGGGCAGCCTTAGTCTGTGCAACCAGCGCAGAGCGCCGGAGTCCCTGGCTTAGATTTCTGATTCAGAGAGATAACGTTTCTAAAAGGACACAAAGAACAAAACAAGGCTCCCTGCCCATGCCCTGTAACGTGATATGCTGCCCATTTCCCCCCTTAGAATAAAAAAAAAGACACCCTTTAACATGCACAGCTCTCCGTTTGAAACGGGCTGATGCTGTTTGCTGAGTGAGAGGCGTTTGCTGTTGCAGGGCCCATGAAGAGGAGTCGAGGGGGGGTGGATGTGGACTTTGAGACGCCCGGCTCCATTCTGGTCAACACCAACATCCGAGCTCTGATCAACGTGCGGACGTTCTCGGCCTTCCCGTCCCACTCGCAGCAGCAGCTGCTGCAGCTGCTGCCAGAGGTGGACCGGCAGGTGAGCCGTCTCCCCCCGCCCCGGGCCTCTGGCACCGCCCACATTTAGCCCTTTTGGAACCATGTCACGTTCTGAATCGGCTTTGTTTGAAATGTTCTACCATCTGAGGCACCGTCCCTGGCCAAATCCCTCTGAAAAAGCCTTATTTTTGTCAGTTAGAGCCTAATCATTCCTTTGTGTGTGTTTATTTGAACCCGTAGGTTGGACCCGATGGCATGGCTAGGCTCAGCAGTTCGGCCCTAAACAATGAATTCTTCACCCACGCCTCCCAGAGCTGGAAAGAGAGGCTAGCCGAAGGCGAGTTATGGGTCAATCATGGAGCTCACACCTGAACCGCGTTGCTTTAAGTTGAAGTTGCATGACCTATTTTTAGTCGTCTGATTGTGACGCCAGCAGACGTCTTTTTTTTTATTTTTTATTGTTTTGAGTGAACCAATCCAGCCAAATCCTGCAAACCTGACAGGGAATAAATGTGCCACTGTGTGTGAATGGATGGAAGGGTAGAGGAGAAGAGAGGGTGGTCATATGCTGTATGTGTTCCTTGCTCATGTCTCACTGTCAACACTGCTTTAAACCTTTGTAGGCGAGTTCACCCACGAGATGCAGGTGCGATTCCGACAGGAAATGGAAAAGGAGAAGAAAGTAGAGGCATGGAAGGAGAAGTTCTTTGAGGAGTACCATGGTCAAAAGTAAGAGCCAATTGGTTACTTTGAAATGTTTTATTTGAAGTACAGTAGAACCTCTACATGGCAGTTTAACTGGTTCCAAGATCTACTTCTCATGTTAAATATTGGTATGTTGGTTCAATTTGTTCCATCAGAATACACTGTAATTCCTAGAATTGGTTCCAAAAACATACGATAACTCCTTAATAAATACTGCAGATAATTACACGTAGCAATAAAACAAATGCATTATATAAGAGAGATGTAAAAATAAATTAATTATAAAGAAATAATCAATAATAGGGTTTTCATTGGCACTTATTGGTGAACAGGTGTAGGCATAGCGATGGAGGAGACGGTGGGTGTGGAGGTAGAGGTGGAGACTGAGATACAGGACGTACCCTAACTTACTCTAACTTTAACCACGTTAACTTTAAACTAACTTAGCTTGAGTCTTTTTATTTCATTTTTATATGTAAAACATTTTTCTATGACTTTGACGTCATACGCAGTTGGAAATGTTGTGAATTTACTTTGGGCGTAGAGTCGAATATTTGATGGAATTTCACTTTGGATGTTGGAAAATGTGTATGTTAGGCCATTGTCAGTAGAGGTTCTGCTGTACTTGGACTGGTAGCTGTGGTTGTTTAGGTCCTCTCAGTGGACTGGGCCCAGAGCCTCTGGTCCTGGCTGGTCTGTTTTCCTCACCGCGTGTGCTGCTTTGTGCTTTGTCTGCGTAGGTCTGGCCTGACCCGGGAGGAGTCCCTGAAGCTGACCATGAGCGAGGCCGCAGAGGTGGCGGGCAGCGTGCTGGAGGGCGACGTGGCGGTGGTGTCCGGCGGCGCCCCCAAGAGGCGCAGCGTGGGCCGGCGGCGCCGGGACGGCCGGATGAGGAGACGCACGCGGGCCGACCTGCGGCGCCGCGCCCGCCGCACCCTCTGCAAGCCGGCGGCCGCCCTGCCGCCCGCCGAGGCCCCGGAGCCCCCCGCCGCCGACTCCCCCCTCTGCAAAGAAACGGTGGTTCACGGGGAGGTGGTGCTCCAGGCGGACTGCGGCTTCGAGCTCCCCGCCGAGGGCGAGCCCAAAGCCTCCCCCGCCAAAGAGCCGGTCCCCACGCCGGCCCCCACCCCCGCCCCAAGCCCCGCCCCCAGCCCCAGCCCCGCCCCCAGCCCCAGCCCCAGCCCCGCCCCCAGTCCCAGCCCCAGCCCGGCCTCCACCAGCGCCAACGAGGAGGCGGAGATGGCTGCCCACCTGCTGCCCAAGGAGCCGGAGCCCGCGCTGGCCTCCACCACCTCCCCGTCCTCCTCCTCCTCCTCCACCTCCTCCTCCTCCTCCGCCTCCTCCCCCGCGTCCTCCCCCTCCTCCCCGGACAGAAGGGGGGCTTTCGGCGCCGGCCTGGACTCCTCCTCCTCCTCCTCGGCCTCGTCCAGCGCCACCATCCCCGCGGACCCGCTGGACGACACCGCCTCGGTGGTCACCTCCATCACGGGCGGGACGGCCACCAGCAGCCGGGAGAGCAGTCCCTCCGCCAGCCCCGCCCCCAGCGGCCAGCTCAAGGAGCAGAAGAGGAGGCCGGAGCAGGCCCAGGCGCTCTCCAGCTTTCCCGAGAAACGGCCGCGACTTGACGACCGTCAGTCCTTTCGTACCACAATCGACAGCGTGTGCGCAGAGAAGCCGCAGCCGACAACCGAAGAACCCAAGGTGCCACCTATCCGGGTAAGGCTCTGGAGTAAGACCCTGTAGTCTGAGGCCGCTGTCCGGCAAAGCCTGACCCCCTGACCCCTGCTCCTTTTCTCTCTCCTAGATTCAACTATCAAGAATCAAACCTCCCTGGGTCAAAGGGCACCCCACCTACCAGATCTGCCCCCGCATCGTGCCCCCCGGCGAGGGCTCGCGGCGGACGGGGACGGGGGGCGCCCGGACCCTGGCAGACATCAAAGCCCGGGCCCAACAGGCCCGGGCCCAGCGCGAGGCCGCTGCTGCTGTTGCGGCCTCTGGCGACGGCCCACCGCCGGCCGGTGTCCGGCTGCGGCCTGCTGCTGGGCTACCGGATAGCAGCAGCGGACGACGAGCGCGAGAGCACCCGGGACCCGTCGAGCCCGGAGGAGGAGGAGGAGGAGGAGGAGGAGGAGGAGGAGGAGGTGGAAGAAGGGGAGGTGGTGGACTGGAGGAGAAGGGATCGTCTCCAGACGCTGATCCGCCTGGAGCACAATTACAGCTTCTCGCCGTAGAGCCCGCCGCCCTGGCCTCTCCGGCGCCGTCCCTGGAGTCCCCGCGGGCCAGTCCCCCCCCCGACGGGCCGAAGCTGGACGGGGAGGCGGAGGACCCCCCCGCGCCTGTGCAGAGCTCCTCTTCCTCTGGCGGGGGCGGGGCCACAGACGGGGCCCGTTCCCCCCCTCCGGGCCACGGCTCCACGCCGGACCCGGTCCAGGCCGAGCCGGCCGCCCCCCCC
>CAJRST010041110.1:19328295-19359879 GCA_907169785.1 Menidia menidia | reverse complement strand
GGGGGATGGACGCTCTGACCCGGGGGTTTGACGCTCTGACCCCGGGTGTTGGACCTACGACCAGGGGGTTGGACGCTCTGACCCCGGGGTTGGAGGGGGCTGACTCTGGGTTGGACGCTCTGACCCGGGGGTTGGACGGGCTGCCCCGGGGGTTGGATGCTTTGACCTATGGGTTGGACGCTCTGACCCCCGGGGATTGGACAGGCTGACCCGGGGGTACGACGCTCTGACCCGGGGTCGGATGGTCTGACCCGGGGGTTGGACGCTCTAACCCGGGGGTTGTATGCTCTGACCCAGGGGTTGGACGGGGCTGACCCGGGAGTCGGACAATGTGACCCGGGGGTTGGACGCTCCGACCCGGCGGTTGGACGCTTTGACCCATCGGTTGGACACTTTGACTGATGGGTTGGACACTTTGACCCATGGGCCAGGGTCCCATGGGCTCTGACCCGGGGGTCGGACGCTCTGACCCATGGGTTTGACGCTCTGACCCGTGGATTGGACGGGGCCGGTGCGGCCCCCCGTGCTGATGGTGGGGGGGTTGTGTTGTGTGTTGGCTGCAGGATGGACGCGAGCGGGCGGCTGGCGGTGTGGCGGCAGCTGGCGGTCAGCTGCGGGCTGAGCACGGCCCAGCAGAGCCTGCAGCAGCTGTGGGGGCTGCTGCTGCTCTGCCTGCTCTGCAGACTCTGCTTCAGACTGGGTGAGCTGGACCCCCCCGGCCCCCCCCCCCCGCCCCCGAGGGGGGGGGTTGTTTTAGGGCGTGCTCTGATCGGCCTGTGCTCCTCAGAGGTGGCGCCGGCCGCCAAGCACCTGGCCTCGCTGCTGTGCGGGACGCTGGGGCTCTTCCTGTTCTTCGGCCTGCAGCTGCTGTGGGTGCTGCTGCTCAGCGGGCTCTGCTACCTGGCCCTGCTGCTCAGCCCCCGCCCCGGCAGCAGGGGCCTGCTGCTCTCCGGGGTCGTCCTCCTCTACCTCCTCATCGGGTGAGCGAAAAAAGGCCTCAGAGGGGGCCTCAGCGGGCTGCCGTCCCCCCCAGCCAGCGTCGGCAGGTTGGGTTGGCGGCTGCTCTTTCTGAGCCCACGCTGCTCCATCTTATTTATTTATTTATTTATTTATTTGAATAGGGACAGAGCACATTAATGGACATCAGTGAAAACAAATGTAAATATGCCGGATTGTAGCTACAAAGCTAATTTTCATCCGTAGTCCCTAGTTAAAAAATAAGATATAATAAACAATACAAGCATCGCAATTAAAAATTTAGATTTTAGTGGTCACATGACTGGCTTGCTTTCTTAAAAAAACAAACAGAGGGAAACTGCCCCCTTCCAGCCCTGACCCATGACACTAGAGCCGTGCATCCTGAGCCAGTCTGTGCAGAATTGCCATCCATTTCTGTCCTGTAATCCCACGTTTCTCCCTCTTTTTTTCTCAGAGAGTTGCATTTAATCGACATGGTGACCTGGCATAAAATCCGAGGTTGGTATCTCCTCACTTTGCAGCAGATTTGTATTTTTCCAGATGTGTGAACTTTATTGGACACAGTCTCCTTGAATTCAGACAGATCGAAAAAGTGGTGCGCAGTTGTTCTGGCTGTGTGTTTTCCCCTCCCCCTGTCCAGCATTACGGAAGCTTCAAACACTCAAAGGGAGGCTTCATGGGTAGAAAACCCCCCCTCGATGATGTATTTACTTCTGTTAAGGCCTTATGGATCAGTGGCCCACAGAAGGACAGCCGAGTCCTCTCCCCCCTCCGTGGCTGAGCAGAGGGGGGGCCAGGCTGGGCTGCACCCGCTCCGTCAGACTGGACGTTGAGCTGGACCACAGGCCGAGTCTTAGAAAGTGTGGGCCATTTCCCCTTCTCTGTGCAATGACCCGTACCGTTCCTGTCTGTGTCAGGCTCTCAGATGGTGGTGGCCATGAAGGTCATCTCTCTGGCCTTTGACCTGGACAGAAGGGCCGTGGGCAGCCTGCCCTCCCCGGCCGAGTTCCTGGGCTACGTTCTCTTTGTGGGCACTGCCGTCTTCGGCCCGTGGATCAGCTTCTCCGCCTATAAGAATGCCGTGGACGGACCCAAGCTGGTGAGCGTGTGTGTGTGTGTGTGTGTGTGTGTGTGTGTGTGTGTGGGCGTGTGTGAGTTCTCTGGGGGCGTGCGTGCTTGTGCTGATACCGGGTCTGCTTCCTCAGAGCTGGGCGTGGCTGCGGCGCTCCCTCCTCAGCCTGCTGAAGAGCCAGGCGTGTCTGCTGGTGTCCACCTGCGTGGCCCCGTACCTGTTCCCCGTCTTCATCCCGCTCTACGGAAACGCCGCCACACAGAAGTAAGGCTCTCCTCCTCCTGCAGCTGCCCGGTTACAGTCCCTCCCTCTGCTCCCGTGACTAATTTTCCAATGATGCATTGGAAACTTAGCAAAAGAAACTCCAACAACATGATGTTATCCTAACAGAGTTCCTACCTCAATTCAATTGTATTTCTATAGCGCCACATCACAACAACAGTTGTCTCACAGCTTTCCAAACAGAGCAGGTCAGACTTACTCTGAAGTTAATTACAGAAACCCAACTATTCCCACCATGAGCAGCACTAGGCGACACAGGCAAGGAAAAACTTCCTTTTAACAGGCAGAAACCTGGAGCAGAACCATGGCTCAGGGTGGGCGGCCATCTGCCTCGGCCGGTTGGGGGTGAGGGAAAGACCTAACACCCCCGTCTTCAGACCGGACTCGCCTGGACCAGGTCCCTCAGAGGCATAACCACTTCCCTTGAAATACTCCAATGCTTGTGTTTACATTGCCCCCCCACACATTTTTTACCTCCATGGGGGGTGAGGCCGGCTCTTCTCGGGCTGTCTCAGTAGCGGGGGCTGCTAGCGTGCTTAATGGCTGGTGTGGTTGCTTTAGCCTCGCAGAAAGGCTTAACGTCAGGCCAGGTGTTAGTTTGGTGATGGATGGGGCCTTTCTGAAGGGACTGGGCAGCTGAGGCTGGACGGGTCAGTTGTGGGTGCAGCCTGGCTGACGTATACCCCCCCCCCCCCCCCCCCGACAGGTGGCTCTACGCCTACGAGAACGCGGTGTCCTTCCACTTCAGCAACTTCTTCGTGGGCCACCTGAGCGAGGGGACCAGCATGTCGGCGGGGGCCGGCTTCACACAGGAGAAGGACAAGACCCGCTGGTAAATGAGGCCTGCTCCGCTGCTGTGACGCCCCCCCGCAGGCCGCCGGACGGCTTCTAAAGCTGTGTCCACTGTTAGGGATATGAAGGTGGTGAGTCCTCTCAGCGTGGAAATGCCCCGCTCCATGGTGCTGGTGGTGACCTCCTGGAACATCCCCATGTCCAGATGGCTGAAAACATGTGAGTCTGGCTGTCATGCAGCACTTTTCCCCGGAGAGGGAACACCTTCTGGGCCAGCTAAGCCTTTAGGCAGACTGCTTATTGCCTTTCTTCATTGTGTGAGCATGTTATGTGGCAGAATGCCCCCACTTTCTATGCACTGTTGTCCACCTGTTCACGTTGTCTGAACTTGAACTCGTAGAGTAGGGTGACCGTATTTTGATTTCCAAAAAGGAGGACACTTTGCCTCCAGACAGATTCAGACAGGCTTCCCAGATGTTAATGGACAGGCTTTATTAGACGTCAATGGTACCAAAAGAACTTGGGTAGTAAAACCCAATCTGTAACAACCAGTAACAAAATTGTAGCCCTCCTTTAAAGAAATCAATAAAATCAAATAATGGTCTGAATATGACCTCTTCTGGATTAGAAAATGCAGCTTCAACAAAATACCTCTAAATACCCTCTGAATGTAATAAATTAAACAGTCTCACAACCACACAAACTCAACAAAAAGGATGTATACTAAGTTTAGATCCTTTTTATCCCGCTGGTCTAAACCGGGACGGTACTTGGAAAAAGTTTTTGCACTTTATTTTTGGCATTCTGCTCCCTGTGTGTGTGGGTGCCTCGCTAGACCCCCCCGCAAGGCTCCCCTTGAGAATTACGTTGGCCGGCAAGGTACCGTAGTATTTTGTGCAAAGCACCAGTGGATTAAAGTGATTCTGGTCCCATGAAAAACAGTGAAAACCTTTTCATAAATTTCTACTCCCCCTCCAGACTCCCCGGACAGGATGTAAAAAGTGGACCTGTCCGGGCAGAAGAGGACGTTTGGTCACCCTACCGTAGAGGAAACGTTGGGGTGTTCAGATCCCTGCAGCCGTATTGACGTGCGTTTGTTCTCCCTCAGATGTCTTCAAAAACACCCAGAAGCTGGGAACCTTCCCCGCCATCCTGATGACCTACACGGCCAGCGCCCTGCTGCACGTGAGTGGAAGCGTCTGTCCACAGGCCCCGTACGCTAGGGCTGTCATGATACTAGAATGTTCAACTGGATACCGATACTCAGGAAAATATTCAATACTCAATATCATTTTTAATACCACAAGAATAGAAACAAAGACCCATAAAATGTAACTGAATTTTGACAGGTTAGTGTCTTTGGTTTCAAACTGACCTGTTACTGATGTTATGGTGGCCGGTGGCCCGCATTAATGACCCTAACTGTGCTGTGGGTCTCCCGCAGGGCCTGAGTTTTCATCTGGGAGCGGTCCTGCTCTCGCTGGGATTCATCACCTACGTGGAGCACGGTATGGGGAACACGCTTCTTTTTCTGTGTTAGGAACCCAGATCAGACCAGTGGTTCTCAGCCTGTGTTCTGTGGAACCCTCGGGGTTGGATGGATGTGTCTCAGGGGTTCGGTTGTCGGCTGTCGTAGTCGTACGTGGTGTGGTTTCTCTCTAAATATTTGAATCCGTGCTAAATATGTCCTGCAAAAAAAAAAAAAAGTGGTCTGACGAATATGGACGGGAGTCAGGTCCTGTCTGCATGATATAAAAAAACTAATGAAATTTAAAATAAAATAAAATAAAGTTATTAAAAAATGTTCAATTCTACAAAAAAATCCAAATTTATTTTTTGTTAGTAAAATAGTAAAAAAATATTTTTGGAGGTTGAAATCCTTTTTTTTGGGGTCAAAATATTTTTTCGGGGGGCCAGAAATAAGGTATATTGTAATTTGTAGTCAGTTGATGCACTGTGTTGGTTTTGGTCTCTGAGCAAGGTGATGTTCATGTACGGCTCATTTTTTAGCACCAGTAAAAAAACATACTTATGTCTGGAATTTGGGGAAAAAATCGACTTTATTTATCACTAAAGAAGGGTTCAGTGAATGTGCATCTGAAACTGGTGGCTTCAGTACCTCAACAAAGCTTAAGAACCTCTGGCTCAGAGCGGTAAAATTCCTCTGGGGAGTCCTGGCTGCCTCAGCCCGGAGCTAACGGCTGTGAATGTGTGTTCTGTTGGCTGCCCTCAGTCCTGAGGAGGAGGCTGGCGTCCATCTTCAGTGCGTGCGTCCTCTCCAGGCCGTGCGCGTCCGACTGCAGCCATCAGCACCAGAAGGTAGGTCCCACAGGGCGGGGCCAGCGGGGGGGCCCAGGGCTGCACATTCTCTGGAGCGGCTCTCACTGTGTCTCTGCTCACTAGAACCTGTGGGTGAGGCTGCTGAACCTGCTGTTCAGCTGCCTGGTGGTTTTCCAGCTCGCCTACTTGGGCTCCATGTTTGACTCCGGAGAGGACGAGCAGGAAGTGGAAGAGGTACGGTCAGGGCTGGGTCAGACGTTTATCCACAGAGGGGAGGGGTGGAGTGGTCCTACATAGGACGGAGAGCCTCACGTCCTGTGGGCTCAGCAGGCTCACGGTCCAGCTTGGGACATTAGAAAATGGCTGCCAGGCGACTGGCAGACCGCAGGGGGGGCCGACTGACGCTGGCCGCTCTCTGTCCGCAGGGCTTCGCTGCCATCCACACCATCCAGAGGTGGTCAGACCTGGGCTGGGCCGGCCACTGGCTGCTGTTCGCCTGCTGGGTCCTGTACCGTTTGATTCAGTGAGGCCTCCCGGCCCACGGACCCGGGAGAGGCTCTGGTTAAGGTGGGGTGGCGGCCCGGGCCTGGGGAGGGGGGGGGGGGCTCTCTGTCAGGGAGCAGCCGCACACACTCACACGTTCAGACGTAAAAGGCTCAGAAGCAGCCGTAGAAATGTATTTTAGTAGTTGTTTTTATAAGCATTTATCCTCCTTTCATTCTTATTCATTAAAGAACTTTGATTTTCTACGAGGTCTTCTGGTCTTTTTACGCCGTCATTTTTCACCACAGGTCACGGGGAAGCATTTTGAACAGGGGGGGGCTGTGATTTATTCATTTTTTACAAAAGACCTATGAGCCTATAGGCCTATTTAAAATACAATAAATGCAAATAAACAAGATAGATTGAGATTCACTACTTCATTGTCATATACACTTCAGTGCACGCAACCAGCTCAGTTCTCTGGTGAATATATATGCGCTATTAATTAAACTTAATTTAACTTGTGTTAGTTAATTAAACTAACACAAGAACAACGTAGATTTGCTCAGCTATCATGAACCTGTGTTGATTAGGCCTCAAACTAATCCTATTAAAATCCAAATACATGTAATAATAAAAATAAAGTCAAAATAATTTCCTAAAATGTGTAAAGTATTTTTAATACATTTTTAAAAAATCTGCCTTTCGCCACCAGGGGGTGCTGCAGCACTTCCTGCGGCCATGCCACACGTAGACCTGCTGCACACACATTTCTCACCTCTTGGTTAATCACATGAAATAAATGGATTTTTAGAATGAACTGTTCTTTGCGACCAACGTCCTCTGCCATGGACTTGCCCCCTTCAGGAATAAAAGGAATGTTTTTCTTGTTGTCCTGCAGGTAGATTCAGTAAACCTCAACCTGTATGTGAATGCCATCATCATGTATCAACCTTTGTGTCCTTTTATGGCCATCTTCTATTTTACAAAGCCACCAAGTCTTACAGGGCTACGGACTGAGAGCAGAGTTTGTCTGCGTCATCGCTGTTTTATGGCTTTGTGGTCTGCAGAGCAGCATCCCAGAGACGCTGGGGGCTCTGGAAGTTATCCCCTGCACACCTCCATTCTCTGTCTTGGCCAGGTCCCAAAGTGAGTAAGGGCAAATTTCAGCTTACAGTCTTTGTAACTAATTGTCCACAGAGACACAGATAACGTTGTAACAATGGTATCATAATTATTTAATAACAGCATGTCTGCTTTTTAAAGATGCTATACATATATACATATGATTATTGATGTGGATGAGCCTTTCAAAAGAGGGTTCTCATGCCTTGAAGCTGGTTGGTCTTTCATTTGTTCATTAAAAGCATTCAGGAGGACCCTATCGTGAAGCCTTTGAATGCCACCTAGTTTCCACAGATGGCCTACAAATTCTGTGAGGAATTCAGCTGCAGATTGCATCTAAGAGAGTCGATGCAGGAGCCAGTTGTAAGGAGCCAAGGCTGGAGAACCTGCCGAAATCACTGGAAGAAGACAGGGTTTTGTAGGGAGCCAGCTGAGTCCAGGCTTAGCCCGATTGTGGACCCGTACATGAGACTACCCTTTAGTTGGTGACCAGGAACTGGATGCAGGATTCCAGTAACAACAAATATGGGAAGAAGAAGGTGAAATTATTAAAGAAAGTCTTGATTATTCCATTAATGATGGCCTTGAAGGATCCAGGAGGGGCTCAGGATTGGCTGATGGAATCAGAATCAGACCAGTGTTTCATCTTTTCAAACTGGGACCACAACCATTCTTCTGCTATTTAGCATGAGGGGCTTTTTTGGCATTTCGTGACACTCGTAGTTAAGCTCTGGGTCACTAGTCCTTACGATTCTTCCATAAGTGGGCAACAGTTCAGCCAGCCTGAATCCACAGATTTCATTGCAGGTATCCCTGTGGTTAGTTTCTGCTGAAATAGACTGCATTCACATGGCTCTTAACCAAAGCAGTTTTACATAAAAGCCACTCCACGGGGGAAAGTCTGACACTGAACAGGTGAACAT
Organism: Menidia menidia; assembly: GCA_907169785.1. Taxonomy (NCBI): domain Eukaryota; kingdom Metazoa; phylum Chordata; class Actinopteri; order Atheriniformes; family Atherinopsidae; genus Menidia; species Menidia menidia. The sequence continues at coordinate 19,351,944 of CAJRST010041110.1, read as the reverse complement.
GAGAGCGTTACTATTTCCATCACAGGGATGACCAGTAAGTATTGTATTTCTATAAGTGCCGGAAAATCCAACGGGACAGAGGGAACTAGGTGTGCAGAAATTCCCAGGAAGAGCTTTTCATGAGAGCCCAGGATGAGGGGGCTCCATTACAGTAAGGCAAGGGAAAGTTTTTTGGATAGCACATTTTGTGTACATGACCATTCATAGCGCTTTACATAAAGTTTAAAAGCAGACAATTAGAAATTAGTTCTAAAAATAAAAGTTGGTCTTCCTAATAGCATAATATTTTTTTTGTAAAATATAAATTACACAAAAATAGATGTGCCCTATCGAAAACTTTGTGGATAGTTAAAAAAAACACAACAACAAATATACCAGGATGTTCACTTCTCAAAAATGAATGGGTATCAATAACATATTGTAGATATTACATTGAATATGATTTTGGAGGTAACATTAGATATATTATTTTAATTTTAGCATTGTTTTAAACAACTGAGTTTGTAACTGTTCATTGTTTCTATAAAAGAGTTCTTTAAAAAAACAAAAACGCCATGACGTCGGAATTGTTCCGCTGCTGCGCGCTGACGTTTCACCGAAACGGCCAATCAGCGTCTCCATTTGATCTGTCTTCTTCCGGTTTACATCGCACCAACACGACTGGAACCATAGGAAAAACGTCGATGGGCGGAACCAACAAAACGCTTTTCAGCCAATGAACGGCGTGACAGATGAGCAGCGTCCAATCAGCAGCCACTACAGCTCGCCCTGCCGAACGACTCCCTGCTTTGTGTAGTTCCTCCTATTTTGGCGGTTGCGTTTAAAACATGGCGGAAAATTTGAAAGGTACTGAATGAAGAGTTATTTGAAATTGTTCTTTAATTTAATGAGGCTTACTTGCGCAGTGTAAACTTTTTAAATGCCCTCCACACCCACGCTAACTATTTTCTTATTAACGTTAATGAATATTTTGTATTCGTTGTGGTTTTAGGAGACGAATTTGTTATCCAATGGTCTTGTGCTCTTTAACTGAACGCGTTGTGGGAAGCTGCTTGTGAATGGAAAGTAACCCCGAGGACGTTAGAAGTACACGCATTGTATACTTCAGTACGCATAGCGGTATTGGATAGTGAAGAGGGTTTTTAAGACTAGGACCGGCGGGCAGATTAACACCAGATAACGCGAGCAGCACGCGCCATTCAGCAGCTGCATGTGGGCAGATGTGCGGATAATTTGGTGTGTGGCCTCCTGTGTACGCGTTGCAGTCAGGGCGATTGTAAATGCACATCAAATCTTTTTTCCTTCTCGGTTACCGAGCTGTTCTCTCTGAATGACTCCCGTTTAAAAACGATCAAGCTGCCCTGATGGGGCCTCTGGCTTAACATTTAGGCACCCATACAACGTCAAACGTAACTACTCCATGTTTCATTTCCTTTCAGCAAGGGTTGTGCCTGTAGCCATATGCAAACTTTGGTGAAGTGTCTCGTAGCCTGCGTGCATTTGACTCCTAACTGTGTCGGTGTTTTGTTGTGTCAGGTTGCAGTGTGCCCTGTAAAATGTCCTGGGATGAGTTGGAGGCCCTGTGCCGGAGTGAGAAGCTCTACTGTAAACGCCTTGGAGTGAACAGAGCCAACGTCAATGAGTACGAGGTGGAATTCCTCTGCGACTACAAGAAGACTAAGGTATGATATGAGTGTCCAGCACACGGCCGATTCCACTTAGACTTAGACTTGTACTTTATTGATCCCTTGGGAAGACTCCCTCAGGAAACGAAAGACTTGTTGTGATTGTAACCCTTGGGACGAAAGCCTCTGCAGCAGTCCCATCAGGTACAGAACATCTACTCTGTAAGTCGCTTTGGATAAAAGCGTCTGCCAAATGCATAAACATAAACATCTCTGACTTTCAGGCCCTCCAGAGGCTCTGCAGTGAAGCTAGCCCCCACTCTCCTGGTTATGTTCCCATTGCTTTGAGCTGACTGAGGAAGCTAGCACCTCTTAAGGAGATGTTGGATTCATGAATGTGTGGCTCAAGTCCTCACCTGTCAAATGACGCTGCGGCCCCGGTCCTATCGTTCTGAAACTGTCACTTCTACAAGTCTACAAGAGGCCCGAGGCTGCTGACTGTCCCTAAGAGAGGAACCAGTTAGAAGTAGAGAAGAAGAGGTTGTGGACAGCCAATAGAAAGCAGCAGAGCAATAAGTTATTGGGAAGTGCCTCGTGGCCGATTCCCACCAGGCAGTCATTCCTTTATTCAGAGCCAGAAAGAGGGATTAGTGGCAAAGTGATTCATTTGGTTGTGTTACTAACTACACACAACTACGTCAAATGATCCAGATGTTCTTTTCATGATGCTTTCAGAAGGGTTTGGGTTGGACAGTGATGCAGTGGGATGCCACTGTGGGGGGGACTTCTTTGTAGGCTTTTGAAAATGTCCCCGGCAGTGCCCACTCTTTTTACTGTGCCTGGGCTCCATGGAGCAGAACTTCTGATATTACCTCAGGAGGGCAGTTTCCTTCTGAATATTTATCAAATTTCAGATACTAAAAATGAAATATTCATTACAATTTTTTTTCTCTGTGTGAACCTGTAACATCTCTGATCTTGTAAAGGCTAGGGCTGCAACTAACAACTATTTTAATAGTCGACTAGTCACCGACTATTGAAACGATTAGTCGACTAATCGAATAGTTATTCACTTTTTCTTAAAAATAGCATAAAGTTGCTTTAGTTAAGTGGAAAATGATAAACACAAGAAAAAATGGGTACTTCAATGAAAAATGCATCTTTTATTCAACTTTGCAGCTGATACAAAACGTAAATAAGAATGCGTTTGTCAGGCACTGTCAGGCATAACGTTAAAGCTCTCTTTTAAAGTGAAAAAACGCTTAGAAAATGTATAACGCACATAAAAGACAAAACATATTAGCATTATTGTTGCTTAAATCTTACCGAGGCGAGTCAGACTCCGTTTCATTTAAGTGCCCAACATGCTTTCTTTTTAAATGCTCATGCATCACCGAGGTGCTGCCGTGATACGCAAGGTCTGTTTTGCAAACCTTGCACGCAATTTTTTTACTCGTTGTATCAAGGATAAAATGCTCCCAAACTTTGGAAGTTTTTGTAGGCGTGTTGGACGCCGCCATTTCTGTAACCGCGACGCTGTTGTGCAGGTGACTCTGGGCAGATTGTAATTAAGTGAGATGTCTCACTCTGTTGGAAAAACACGTCTGGCGACAATAGTCGACAATGGAATTCATTGTCGACTTTTTCTATTATCGATTTTTGTCAACAACGTCGACGAATCGTTGCAGCCCTAGTAAAGGCCTTCCCGTTTAGATGACTTTGAAACACAGTGGTCTGCAGGTGGGTTCAGAGTGGCCGATGTCCACTTGACTACGGTTTGGAAAGAATGCCGTGCTTTCTCCCAGTGAAGTTTGCGGTCTGTTTCAGGAGGAGGAGCTGTACTTGGTGAAGTGGAAGGGCTTCCCTGAATCCGATAACACCTGGGAACCCAAGAAGAACCTCAAATGTCCCAAACTGATGAAGATGTTTCATCTGGACCTGGATCAGGAGCTCAAACGCCATAAGAGACGATGCATTCCTAAGAAGTTAGATAAGGAGGTTGCCTCGCTCCTCGTTCAGAAAGCGAAGCTCCGCCAGAGCCTGCAGCGCTGGGAGGACCACCTGAACCAGACCCGCAATCACCCCGGCCGCATCTACGTCACCAACGACGTGGACCTGGAGGGCCCCCCCAAAGGCTTCACCTACATCAACAACTACAAAGTGGGCCCGGGCATCGTCCTGAACGAGATGGCGCTGGGCTGCGAGTGCAAGAGCTGCCTGGAGCGGCCGGTCAACGGCTGCTGCCCGGGGGCCTCGCTGCACCGCATGGCCTACAACGAGCGGGGCCAGGTCCGGCTGCGGCCCGGCCAGCCCATCTACGAGTGCAACTCCCGCTGCAGCTGCGGGCCCGACTGCCCCAACAGGGTGGTGCAGAAGGGCATCCAGTTCGACCTGTGCATCTTCAAGACGGGGAACGGCCGCGGCTGGGGGGTCCGCACGCTGCAGCACATCAAGAAGAACACCTTCGTCATGGAGTACGTGGGGGAGGTGAGGCCCCTTTGCTTTCCTCCTCCACCATCCCTCCCAGACCCGGGAGTTGAAAAGTATCGATACTCCAAAAAGTATCGATACTAAAACGTTGTATCCGGATATGATACTCATTTTCAAAAGTATCGGTCCCCCCCTCTCTGATTTATTTATGATCATTAATGTGTCATTAGCCTTGAATGGCTAGCTGTGGCTAATGGCTAATAATAACACGCCAACATTAATCAAGTACTGCAGGAAGCCAAGGATGGAGATCCAACTCCCCCACATCCAAGTCGGCCATTTTGATTAGGTCACCAATAATAAGATCCCAGGCAAGAAAATCCTAAATGCTTCATGGAAATATAGACATTCATTTAAAAATAGTAAAATTAATTTTGCACACACTGAATTAAACTCTATACATAATATTGTTAAAATAGTGGATGGTAAATAGATTTGTACGATAAGTCCAAACAACTTTAACCAAAAAATATTTATTTCTCACAATTATGAAGAATGGAGGGTTAGGGTCAGGGTCATTAATATCGGCCACTGGCCACCATAAGATCAGTAACAGGTCAGTTTGAAACCAAAGACACTAACCGGTCAATTCAGTAAAATTTGGGGTCTTTGTTTTTATCCTCATGGTATCGAAAATGGTATCGAGTATCGAATACTTTCCTGAGTATCGGTATCGAGTTGAACATTTTAGTATCGTGACAACCCTAGTGTTATGCATTCCTGCCAGCCCCAGAACACACCTCCACCTCAGGCACCACAGACGTTTATTCTGGATCTAATATCACTGTTTCCCAATCTTGGTCCTCAAGGCACACTGCCCTGCTTTTTTCCCAAGTTTCCCTGCTCCAGCACACCTGATTCTAATGAAGGGAACGACTTTTCAGCTATGCAGAAAGCTGCTAAAGTCCCATTCATTAGAATCAGGTGTGCTGGAGCAGGGGAACTTGGGGAAAAAAGCAGGTTCAGCCTCACAGTCACCACGTTAAGCCACTCGGTCCAGGACGAGCTGTCGTGGCTCTGGAATTAGTCCTGGTCCTCGCTAATCGTTCACATGTTTCACTGGGGTCTGCGCTGTGATTTGAAATGTAACGTCTCTCCCAGATCATCACAACAGACGAGGCGGAGAGGAGGGGCCATTTCTACGACTGCCAGGGCTCCACTTACCTGTTCGACCTGGATTATGTGGAGGACGTGTACACGGTGGATGCAGCCCACCTGGGAAACATTTCCCACTTCGTCAACCACAGTGTGAGTGGCCTCGGAGTCCAGAAAAAGCACCTCCAATCAGTGTTTTCAAGTTGTTTCTCTCTATATAGCTTCAGTAAAAATGCTTTGCTCTCAGAATGAAGCTTTTTCAAATGAAAGATTATAAAGAGAAAAAAAAGAAAAAAAAGAAGAAGAAATCAAGTCGGTGCCCTAATGCAAGCTTAAACACTATCTGAGGTTTCTACTACCAGCTCATCCTTTTGGCTCTGTGTTGTGACTGGATTACAATGGGCTGGACTAAGTGCTGTGATTTGGTGCTAGATTAATAAAACTGAACCAACTTCAGATGGAACAGTGAGTGTGGATGAAAAGCTTCTCATCCCCATCTGGTTTGTTTGTTTTGTGGTTTCTGCAGTGTAACCCCAACCTTCAGGTTTTCAACGTCTTCATCGACAACATAGATGAGCGGCTTCCAAGAATCGCTCTCTTTTCAACCCGCTCCATCCGGGCCGGGGAGGAACTCACCTTTGACTACAAGATACAGAGTAAGCATTTCCCTTCATTTCACTCTGAACCTGTTAGACACATCCGGCTATTTCTGCCGGCAGTTATGACACGGACAAACGTCAGACAGCATCCTGACCTCAGGACTGAAACGTTGCCATGCTAATTTACATTTTCAACACAGCATATCAGTTGTGTTCAAAAGTCCTGTTTATAGTCAGTCTGCCTAAACCCATTCAGCCAGCCGCCTGCACTCCCCGTGTCTTTCTGATCAAGTCGGGCTTTTTAGCTTCTGTAATGATGGCAGAAGGGTTAGAAACCGAAGCATCTATCAGCAGAAGGTGCCGACAGGTTTCAATCTCCAGCTTTCTGTTCTTCATGAAGGAAGGACAGATTTCCTCTACTTATAAGTTCCTCCCATATAATGCTTGTTCCCAGCTCAAACGTGTTCTATTGAGTTTGGTTTGGTTTAAAACTCATTTAGTAACCCCCAAGAGAAACCAGCTAATAATGCAAACGCATAGCAGCTTTCTTACCCCCCCTGATGTTTCCACTTTCTTTGAATTCATTCCTAACGATAGAGAAATGGCTCCAGATGTGGCCATGCCTGTCTCCCATCTGGAGCTCACAGTCCACTGTACACCCTCTCCTCCACTTGGGCTCTGATTGTTTGTTTGTGTGTTTCCAGTTGACCCAGTGGACACGGAAAGCACCAAAATGGACTCCAGCTTCAGCCTGGCGGGGCTCCCGACATCCCCGAAGAAGAGGATCCGAGTGGAGTGTCGGTGTGGGTCCGAATCCTGCCGGAAGTACCTGTTCTGACCCGGGCTGTGGGAGACCCTGTAAAAATGTAGAGAAATGTACAGATTCTATTTTTTTAAATGAAATCCTGCTAAGGTGCAGAGTCCAGCCCAGATGGTGTTTCGCCCCCACCTGGACTTCCGTCTTAATCACAGCACACACACACACACGACCCCGTATCACTGTGTCCTGCCATTTTTACAAAGGTCTGGACCCTCCACTGTCCTCCCTTCTCTCTGTTGTCTTTCTCTGTATGTCGTGCATACGCTGGGCTGGGCCCCTGCTGCCCCCCCCGCATCACCAGAGACTGACGCGGGTCTGGAAAAGCTGTGCCCAGCTGTGGGTCAGTCTGACTCCTCGGACTATGAACACATGAGCGCGTAGCTGGTGGGTGGCCTCAGCACGCACTGCAGAATGACTGGGATGAAATGCATGTTTCTGATGTACCACAGAGTTTTTAGGACTGTCTCATCCACCGTCAGGTCTCCCACCAAAGAAATGAGCTCTGATCTGAGCAACCAGTAACGCCTACTCAAGAGGCCCATAAACGATAAGAACATTTTACTTTTAGCTGCAGTGAGCTGACCCTTTCTCTCCCAATTTGAAGCCATTCTTATTTTTTCTATCAAATGACGCGTTGCTGTTGCTGTTTTTACATCATGGTTTTTTTACTCTTACTTTTTTTTACATCTCTGTGACTTTTAGAGTTTTATAAGAAATGTAAATGTTCATAAAGCCGTTTTGTTCTCTACATTGCCAGAGGAGCTATTATGCCTTGTTTGAAATCATTTGGTAAGCTACACAACTAAAACACAGATGTAAATAAATGACATTATATTTGAGGGATGAAGACATGGATGTGTGTATTCCACTTGTGTGTATAAAATCTGTATGTATACATACATCTATATATGCATGTGTGTATACATAAAAATGCGTATATGTGTGTATATTTACACATATTTGTGTATATACATATGCATGTATGTATACACGCGTATTTGTCTAATATGGCCAAATTCCCACAAGGAGCAGTCCTCATATCTGGATGAATTCATTTATCTCGTATTGTTTTGTGAGATCAGTGAATTAAACTGCTGCTGAACTATGGCAGCAGAGGGGGGAGAGATGCATTATGGGACCCCCCCCGCAGCAGTCTGGGCCTATAGAGGGAGGAGAGGTGCATCATGGGAGCCCCCCAGCAGAATTATGGGATGTTTCAGGGTCCCTGAGCATCTTTAAGCATCGACTTTATTGAAATAAGTCTGATCTGACAGGTTAGGGTGAAAGGTCACCTCAGGTAAGGGCGGTCCCTGACCGGTCAGTGGCCTGTGACCACCACGGCTTGCTGTTCACCCAACGCCATCATGAAGACCTGAGGAACTCGGCCTGAGCAGACCTTGTAAGTATTAGGATCACGTTCATTTTTCCTCTTTTGATTAGAAGGATGTTTATTATCATTGTAGTTTTATTGTATCATTGGTGGAAAAAAGGCTTCCTCTGTAAATGTTAGAAAAATGTTGTGATGATACACACAGAGAAAGAACATTCTTTGGGAGGCGCTGAACCAGCCACACACAATCACTATTTTATTTCAGTTTCTCTCAGTCCAGCAGCCCAGAATGACTCCCCTTGTCTTATCTCCCGCTAACACGCCTGGGTTTGACTGCTGGAAAGAGAAGTATTCCAATCCGGGCGGTAAAGAAATCCCTCAGACTGCGGAGTCGAGCGTCGCCGGTGTGTATGTGTGTCACACACACACACTACGCAGCTCCCAGGGATTCAGCAGAAGGGGAAGGTTCTGGAGTCAGGTCTGTCCTTTGTGTCTTCTCTGTCTCCGCTGCCTCTGAGAACTCATTCTGCAGCTCTGTAAACTTAGTATAAACCTTTAGACTAAAATCTTGTCAGTCATTTTTAGAGTGTTTTGACCAAATCCAGCTGACACAGCAGCGTCACCATGAGAAACCGGACGTTCACAACTCTTCCTTGAGCAGCACTTGTTTTATTTTGTTGGCTATTTACGACTGATGACAGTTGATTACTGTTAAAATATTCTTTTCCTGTTAGGAAAAGTCAAGCATGCTCCAGGTTGGCCTTGCAGTGAGGGCAGATCACAGTCCATTCTTCGCCCTGTGGTGTGTGAGGCTTTGGAACTAAAGGCGCCAACACGCCATGCACCGCCCCCCCCCCTCCGGTCACGTGAGGCTCCGGGGGAAGCTGGGGTCTCGTCCTGCAGCAGGCTGGTAGGTGCCAATACAGGGGGGACATTCCCCTAAAACCAAATAAAATAACACTAATGTCAGGAGTCAGCCTCTTAGACTTAGACTTAGTCTTGTACTTTATTGATTCCTCAGGAAATTAAAGTTACCAGCATCTTACAGGGAAAAAAAGTGGCACACAGAGAGCAAAATGCAAAAAAATACAGATTAAGTACAGGTCTTCAACAACTCATTGGATTGTTCAGTTTCTGGAGCTGAAAAAAGGCCAAAGAAAACCCAGTTGGACCGACAGAGACAGGATTTCTCAGGATCCCCAAAGAGCTGCTTTGAGCTACTTTGGCTATTGTCGCTTACAAACACATTTCTATCATAGAACTTGTGTCTTTTCGATCCCGTCCCCATCCAGTAGGGGGCGCTACAGTCTTTATTTACTCTGACCAAAGACACAGAGATTCAACACCGTTACGGTGGTTTTCCATTACAACTTAACAGAAAGACTGATTACTATACAAATATACTATTACTAGTGTATTTGGTTGTTTTTGCTGTTAAATCCTTCAGATTCCTTCTGGCATCATCCCCAACAATAACAGATCTGGCCCAGCCATTGGATTTCCTCCATTGGTCTTTGTTTGAGTCAGAAAATAAGGGGTAAACTGCACTGGGGAGTGAAAATCCAGCTGATTATGTCAGAAAAATAGGCTTAACTTCTCTTTTTTTTACCTCAGTGTTGTAAGGAAGGGGGCTTCCTTTGAAGATTTCATGATGAATGTATGGGAAACGTGCTCTCCCTTTACTCTGGGCTCTCCTGCCTCTCCTTGATTAGCTCTCTTTTTGGACCCTTTCTCCGGGACGACACTTTGATCTGTGCAGGTGCCTCAGCAGTGTTAGTTTGAAGAGTTTGGGATTGAAAGTGATCCCATCCACCTACTCAGGGGGCTCATGACCTCCACAAAGAGCCCAGCCACTCATTTTAAAACCATCCCAGAAAGCGGCTCTGCTGATAGTTCCTAGAAAACCCAGAAGTGGTCAGAAAGACGAACACATCAACAGACTAACAACATATGCTCTCTTCCTTTTTCCGTCTGATCCCTCTGAGTCTGTTCCAGCAGCTTTTAAGATGTCACAGATTAAGGATAATTTTCAGGATATAAAATAAGAATACAAAACGTATCCATTATTTTCTGTGCAACAGTCTTACAACCAGCTCGTAGATGGAAAGGGATGTAACACAAACCAGATATTCTTGGTAATGACAAAAAGTTATTTACTAACTAAAAGAACTATTCAACCAATGAACACAAATTGCAGCAATGCAATCCCTGGTTCTCCCGGGACTCTAACCCAGAACCCTCTGGTCCTGGTTCGCCCGGGACTCCAAACTAGAACCCTCTGGTCCTGGTTCCCCGGGACTCCAACCCAAAACCACCTGGTCCTGGTTCCCCCGGGACTCCAACCATGAACCCCTCTGGCAGAAAGGTCCTGGTTCCCCGGGACTCCAACCCAGAACCCTCTGGTCCTGGTTCCCCCGGGACTCCAACCATGAACCCTCTGGTCCTGGTTCCCCGGGACTCCAACCCAGAACCCTCTGGCTGTGATGGGATGGTGCTATCCTTGTATTCTGTTTCATCCTTCTGTTTTTTCTGCTTTCCCTTCTCCCTGCTCTCCTTTCCTAATCTCCAGCCTCTGCTTTGGACAGAGGCTGTTTCTCTTAGTCTTTATGAATGCATTCAGTTTGGTGAAGGCGTTTTGTTTTCAGTTTTTTGTAGCCGTAGGTCTCACAGGAACGATGCTGCTCTTCAGGCCTTTTCAAGCCTCCTTTGCTTTTCTTTGTAGGCAGTAAAGAACTTTCAGTTTGTTTGAATACGTCTGAAATGCTTAGTTTGAACTACTGGATCTCAAAAACACAAGGTGTGAAAATCTGTGGGATTCATAACTGAAAAGGTTCATAGAAAAACAGCAAAAACTGACAAAGCGCTTCTCCCATTCTGCATAACTTGTCTTCACGTTTGCATCTGCACTATTCGACATGTTTCATGAGGTTTCCATCCGAAAGAGGGAGGTGAACAGAAAGTGCACCAGATAAAGTCCCCACAGCGAAGCCTTCAGCCTAAGCTTAATAACAATGGCAGCCTTTCTGAAGAAAGCGGAGCTCTGAAAGCCTTGAGCTTCCGCTGCTCTCAGTGGCATTCTGTTGAGCGATGACCTTTGCCAACAGAAAAATAAGCTCAGAAGTCGCTGTTGACACCTGTCAGGGCTTCCCCACCGCTCAGGCGGCCCGGCCTCCTCCACAAAGCCTAACATTTAGGCTTGTTGACATGAGCCATCTCTCACACCAGGAAGCCTATTTTTGAGTTTTGGGGACAAAAGTCATAAAGTATTTAGTCCTAAACACAGTTTACAAAAACTCCAAATACACAGATGGTGAATTCACTCAGAAATAGGAGACAGTTGCTTTAGTTAAATGTACTGATTTACTCCAAGGAACTTGAAATGGTGTGTAAGAGAAGATAAGATGTCATTTAGCCATGAAATAAATACTTATTGCAGCAGAAATCAAAAGGATGGATGACTTAATTTAAATGTGACACTGAATCAAAACAATCCTAAAAATTCTTGAATATCTCAAAATGTATCAGTGTAGATAAAGTGTTTGTTCTTCTCATTTTTTTGGACAGCCAGACTAAGCAGATAGAATCTTTAAATGAAAGCCCGGGTGGAAATCACCTAAATATAGTTTCGTATGTACAGCAAATGGCAATTTTACAGTCTGGTGATCCTGCAGGTTACAGAGGAAAAACACATGCACATTATCTGAAGCTCATTTAAATGTAGTTTTCTGTTCATTACTGTAAACTGCACGATGGGGGGGCAGACATTTACTATTAAATAGGAGCATTATTATTTCCTGTACTTAAGGTTTCATCTTCAGTCAGTCAGAGATAATAAATAAAAGAGGAGGGAGGCACAAATCTTTTGACTGAGCACATTCCACTTACATTAGATTTTTTTTAGGTCTTCAATAAGAAATGGATGTGTAATGTAAGATATCATAACTGGATGATTTTGTTTCATTTTTGAGTGAATGACATTTAAACACATTTGATGGATGACAGAATTATTTTTCCTCTTCAGCTAAATGTCTCCACACACATCATCAGTGAGTCCTGCTGATTCACAAAATGGTAAACGTGTGTACAATTGTAACATTAGGAAGACGGAAATGGATTTTATTTGAATTGCATTTAAAAAAAGAAACTCAATGAAGTTTAATGCTTTGTAAAATGTTCTGACAAATCTATTCTGGTCTGAGTGACAGGGAGCTTGTGCTTACATGAGTAATTCCTCCTCATAGTAACAGATTTTAGATCAGCTGAGCACGTCTGTGAATATGAATGTTTGAAACGAATTAAACGGGAGATGCCGGGCTCTTTCAGGTCCACCGTTGTTGGACCAGTTTGACACATAAAGCTACTTAGACGCCCAGTTAAGTCTTTCAGATTCAACCAAAGGAAACAGTTCAGACGCTAAAAAATGCCCAGGGCAGGTTTCAGAATCCACAGAGAACAAACCCGGCGTCAGCTTTAGTGACAAACCCTCTAAACCTCTATCTTTAGTGTTTTTGATTCAGAACAGGACTGTGTGGCTCTCTTTCCTAAAGCTGGAACCACCCTGTCTGAATCTCCATCATGTTTTCTGTGTGACCCAAGAAACACTGATGGTAACTTACAATCACATAATATCTGACAATTGTTTTTACATTTGATTCGAGCACTATTCACACAAGTCATGTGACTTCAAACTGCACTCATGTCATGCTCCTCTAATTACTGGTCGCATTTTGTGGAAACAGTGGTGGTTTTTAAAGGTGTTTCTGAAGAATCTCTCTGCATTCGGCACATTCTGCCTCATAGGAATCCAGAAATGATTTAAGTGATTTGAAACTTATGTTCTAAAACGAAGTAACCCTCTGAAGAGCTGAGGCATGTGGGATCATGTTGGTTAAATATCTTTCAGTTAATTCAGTTTCACTTACTTTAATTTGTAATAGAAACAAAAAGAGATTTGGACGGAAAGGTCAAAGGTCACCGAATGAAATAAGTTGCCCCTTCTGCATTTGAATGTATCCATCCATCCATTATTGTAACCTATTATTACCTAATGTGGGCACGGGGGCATTTGAATTTAACCTAGTATAACTCTAAGGGGACCAGTTTAACCAGTTTCAAGGTGTCCCTGCAGCCCTACCAGGAACAAGACAGGGGAGGGATGATGGTGATGGATAATGCTGGTATCTTTAGGAGCGAGCTGAAACGGGGCTTTCAGCAGCCCATGCCACCCGGCCGGGTGGAGCTGAGGCGGCGGTTGCTCATCTGGCTGTGGCCCCATCAGCTGAGTAGGCTGAAAGGCTGAATCACGCTGTCAGCTCTGATTCACACACACTGAGAGGGCGCCGTCAGCTCCGCCGCGCACGCCGCTCACAGCCCCGTCAGCGAAAAGCCCGTCGGCCCCAGCCCCGGCTCAGCCCGCCGCGGGTTCTGACTCTCATCAAAGCTTTCCCACACAGGGGAGCGGCGCTCGCACTGCCAGGGATGGCACACACACACGCACGCACGCACGCACACGTGGAGGGTTAGAGCTCGCTGCACACTTCTGCAACTCACCACACCTCAGATGTTCAGCTGTGACCCAGCGGGCACACACTGCTGCTGGTCTGGAGATAAGGACAGTATGAGGAGGCCTCCAGCTTTACAAGCACACAGTCTTAGCTGGCAATGGGATTAATAAAGTCTAATTATCTATCTATCTATCTATCTATCTATCTATCTATCTATCTATCTATCTATCTATCTATCTATCTATCTATCTATGGTCAGTTTCAGTAAAAGAACCTCGTAAATGTCAGGAATGAAACCACATTTGCTCTCAGCAGAAATGAGCAGATAAGGATGTTTTTTTTCATACGGGAGGAAACGTAACATTTTATTTCTGAAAAATGCTGTGCTTATTTTGCCCAAGAATGGCTAAAACGTTGCAACCCGAGACTTCGTGTTTCTACCCGCCGTCAATTCTGAAGCTGCTCTCAGAGTGGAGTTTTTTCCCCATCAGAAGAGCGGATATTTCTGTTTGAGTCCAATAAAAATGCTATAAATACTACATTATTTATATATATATATAGTAATATAAATATAAATAAATATTTATGTATATAGATAGATAAAGATGGACACATAAAGAGTGCTGTGCTTGCAGAGTTCTGTATTTTACTCCTACATGGCTGCAGGGCAACTTGTTTTTTTTTTTACAAGTTCCAGCAAAACGCAGCATGTGACATCTGTCATCCGCAGCAGAAATAATCTGTCAATATAAACCTAATAAAGAGGTTTCCTCTGTGCTTTTCTGCAGCTCGGCCCGTGCGCTCAGGCAGGAAGCTGAAGAAAATAACGCACTGCTGCGTGTAAGCCTTCCCAGGAAGCCTTTCAGATCAACAACACGCCCTTTGGATGAGCCTCCACAGCTCTGGTATGTTTGGTGTAAAAGTGTGTCTTTCTCTGGTGGTTTGGGCCGTTCTTCTGCCCTCCAGGACTTCCATTTCTGTAGTTTGGGGAGTTTTCTCCTCCCTCTGTGTGACTTCCAGTTTGAATTCATTCAAACCAAACTCAGTTAGATTTAAAGTTGTACCACTGAATTGATTTGGCGATGCATTGACGTTACCTTTAGGGACAGAGCAGGTTTTAGGAAAACTGAACCGAATGCAAACAGAGTTAGAGGAACCATCTCAGAGTGAGACGACGGTGGACAGAGCTATCTCCTTCTGCATCAGCCCACAGAGCTCCCCTGGTCCCCCCCCCCCCCCCCCCCCCCCCCCCCCCCGCGTCTGCCCCACACCCCGGGCTGACCCCCCGCTGCCCCTCCGGGATCTGCTGGGGTCGTTTCCAAAACCCCAGCAGACACCGTGTGCTCCGGTTAGGGAACCGATATCGCTGTCCATTTGTTTCAGATCGGCCTGTGAGACGCCTCGCTGTGTGTGTGTGTGTTTGTGTGAGTGTGTGTGTGTTTTGGTGTGATGAAAACACAGGACAGAGGGAAGAGTTATCTCCATATTTATCAGACGAAACCAATACCATATCACTCTGTACTTAAAATGTATTTTTTTATATTTTTTTGCATTTTGCTCTCTGTGTGCCACTTTTTTGCCCTGTGAGCTGTTGGTAACTTTAATTTCTTCCCAAGGGATCAAAAAAGTCTAAGTCTGAGTGTAAGAGAGGAGCGCTGCTTTGCTGGGGCTGCCGGTATAAATACTGGTGAAGCTTTCACAGCCGCCTCTTCCTCCGAGGCTCCTGACAGGTGTGTGCTTCACTACCTATGTTTTAGCTTCTACACAAATGCCGAGTGTTGTTTTTTCTAGAAAATATGACAGTTATTCGACTGCATTTTACACAAATTCGTTTTTTTTCTAAGTTAGAGTGATCAAACTTTAATGAACAAATTATATCAATTTGGCGGAATGCAACTTGAATTATTTCAGTGTTTTCTTGTGATTTAGAACAAATGTTTTAGCTTTTTTCAGAGTGAGATTTGTCTGACACGCTTGCTAAACTTGCTGAAAACTCTATTTCCTATTTCCTACTCCCCCTCTGAATTATTTCAGTGTATCTCATCTCTCTCGAAGAATCTCAGAAAAGGAAGACTGAGGCAAACAGGAGGTGCTGCCGGCGCTGCCACGGTAGGCAAAAACCTTTATCCAAACTTTAATTCCTTTCACTGGGCTCAGCACAGAGTCATTCGCACAGAAAACTGCATGGAATTATATACTATTATCTAATGTGCTGTAAGTACATGTGAAAATATTCTAAATCATCAGATTTTCCACTAACCATAAAACTGCTATCTAATAAAAAATGAGAGCAACAACTGTAATAAATAAGTTAAAGGTCATTAGATCTATTACGAATTTAACATGTTGCTAAATTAGATGAAGATTATTCTTTTATCATTTCGATTTGGATCTACAAGGAAAATTAAAAGTTTTACCTTTCCTCTCACATATTCCCCAAAAGATTGTTATCAAGCTGCTCTTAAAAAGGGGATTAAATATCTGTTGTAGGGCAGACAAACGCTCGCCAACGGGATTTTGGATGTGGAGATGTTTTTTGGAGGCGGTGGACACACATCTGATGAGATAACAGGGCAGAAAGCAGAAAACACTTTCGCTTCTGATTGTCGGGCCTTTTGTTCCTCACTCGGCCAGATCCACGAAAAATGTGAAGATTGCAACAAAAACTGAAAAACATACATCAAAGTTGAAATGTCAGATTATGCAGACTTTCCGTGCGACCGCAAACACACTCGCACAAAGCTTCCGTTTTCACCGATGACACATTTGTCCCGTGGGCCTAAAAACACCACCTGCTCCAGATGTGGGGGCCAGAGGCCGGCGGGGGGGCGACCCTCCACCGGGCTGGAACCCGGGGGTCTGCTGGGGGCTCCTGACCTGCTGCTCACTGCAGGAAGTCCCCGGTTTCTGCTCCCGTCTGGTTTTTCTGGGCCGTTTTGCGCCTTCTGCCCGTGTTAGCTTTGGTTCAAACGCTTGCATGTTTGCGTGATGGTCACCCTGTAAAAGTCCGATCACCTGGAGAATTGTCAGCGCATGATGTTGAATCAAATATTTGTACAATTTGATTAGAAAATTACATTTCAACTATCTATATAATGGAGTTTCATTTCTTTTTTTGTGTTTCCATAAGAATATTGATTTTTTTAGTAGGGACAAAACATTTCATTTCAAGTTCAAGACCTGATACTGGACCATGAAGATGAGCCAAAGTGGCTTTTTCAGCTGATGAAGCTTAATCTAATTTAGGTTTAGAACCTGAAATGCTAATTTTATGGTTTACATAGAATTGCATATGTTTAATCCTTTTTATTTGAGCTTAAATGTCAGCCTTCAAAGGCCTGTGTCAGCTAATTTATATGGATTCTAAATGACACAGAACGGCCCTTTACTGTAGAATTTAAGCAGCTGTGAGACGACAATATCGCTCTTTTTATTTGAATAATTAAACCCTGAGCAGAGGACATGAAAGCTGGAGTCTCCCACTCAGAATGTGTCATAATTTGGATTTGTCGTTTTTATATGTGAAAGTTGAAACCCCGCAACTTTTTGGTTGTGCTGTGTGTGGTGCTGCAACTTTCCAAACAGTAATATAGCCGGTTGCATTATCAATCACTTCCTCAGACCCATTTATTTTAGCAAGAGCCCAGAAATATGAGACACATATTAAGTGGCTCTCCTCTTTGAAGGTGTAGAATTATGACTAAAACTCTCCCTCTGAGACAAAAACCTGAACCTACAGATTTCCTCCGGTGGTGATAAAGTCAATTCAAAGGAAAGCTAGAAGCAGAAGTGACTCTGAAAAGATTTAGCGCGCTCTCACTTTCTGCTGCATTCCTGATTCCGTGGGTGTGCTTTTCTGCATGGGACACATTTCCTCTGGTTTACTGCACAGTTGCGAGCAGCGGGTCTGAGGTGGTCTGCACCAGGTTACTGTCACCTGACTGCCCTGATCAGCCAGCAGGTTCATCATTTCAAATAAACTGCAATGAGAGCCTGAAAAAGTCTGTATTTTAATTAGGGGCTGCGTACATGGTACATATGAAAGTACATAATTATCTCAGCCATCTCGCTAAGTCATTAGCATGTCCTCAGGACTTAGAGCTGTATCACGCAGATGTAAAAGCACAAATCGTTGGCCGGGTCTGGCTCTGCTGGCGGCCTGAGCCCTGGCTGGGATTCAGGTGGACTGTGCTCCTCTGGTCAGGCATCAGTCCTTCATCTTGCACACAACATTCATGAAAAACATGAGAGGAGAGGTAAATTTAAACTAAATTCCTCATCATTTCTGTGACATTCTTAAAGCGTTTGTGCTGAAAATGAGGCTCTGAGTTGAGATGAGAAAAGCCTTCTCAGGGAGGTTGCCATTCATGACGAAATTCAAAATGTGCAAAATGTCCTGCACCAAACTGGACAAAAAAAAGCTTGGTATTTAATACATTCACCTGCTAGATGGAAAAGAAGAGGAGCTGAGGCTTCAGCTGACCTTCAGCCAGAGACCAGAGCGCTCGGTTTTATGGTGGAAGCTGAGCAGAATGGCTGCCAGACCACACAGGTCCAAGATGCTTTTGTATTTTCATTTAAGAACTCCGAAACATGAGAGCGAAAGAGCTGTTCAGCGCTCTTCCTCTGAGGGTGGAAACAGCAGCGAGAACCTGACACCCTGTGAGGTTGTGGGTGGGGAGCAAAGACCGAATTCTGCCATGAAGTCAAACAAACAGGCCCTGAGGCACAGAGACCGGGGCGGATTCCAGGGGTTTGGCTCCTCTGAGGTCACCACCAGAGCTCCAAATGAATGAAATAAGGAAAGGGAAACAGACATGACACGATATCAGCCTTCACCCATCGCTTTAATCCACAGAGAAAGGCATTTGTGAAGGTTTTTCCAGGTCTGGAAACACCTGTTCTTATGGGCGGCTGGAGCTGTGGGGACAGCCTGTTGTCCAGCTCCGGTCTGCTCGGCTGGATTCTGGATGTTTTCAGGTGCTTTTCAGGGCGGTCAGTCCAGCATGCCGCTAAGACCGGGCCAGGTCGGGGTCCAGGCCCCTGGATTTTTCTGGACCGAACCTTTGTGGGTCACAGCTTCCCGATTAGTTCAAACTGAGTACTTTACAGTTAGCATGAAAATGCTGCATTTACTTCGCTCTGACTACTGTGCTGGCATACTGTGCAGCCGGCCTGGACTCGGTCACCTTTGGTCATGTGACACAGCTCCTCCTCCACCACCTGCAGCATTAGGTCACGCTGCTGCTAAATAGTTTGTCAGGCCACCTTCCTTCTCCTTTTTTTGTGTATCTCGCTGTGTGTTCTCCCTTGAATGCGTTGGCTAATAGCAACAAACTATCCTCGTAGAAAACTGACCATTCGGCATTATTCATCGCATTGCCTGGAACTTTATCAGACCCCCTGCATGCTCAGCCAGCTGCCCTTAGTTCCTAAAGACTCTGGGGGTGGACTGACACGTTCACTGGACTAGGGAGATCCTCAAAGGGCTCCTTCCCAGTCAGGCCAGGGCTGAACGGACCCTGTCCTCCCTCTCAGTGCTTGAATTGTTTGCCAGAACATTGAGGTGGACTACATATTTCCCCCCCTTGCTCTCCCCACTGGTGGTTTTTCAGCACCACCAGTTCTCCAGCCAACACAACCAAGCCTGAAATGCAGGCATGAGCCATCCTGAGGGCCAGTGGTGGAGAAAGTACTCATACAATGTACTTAAGTAAAAGTACAAATACACAGACAAAAATTTACTCAAGTAAAAGTCAAAGTACCACATTATTATTTTACTTAAGTAAAAGTAAGAAAGTACAAGCTTTTAAAACTACTTAAGTATTAAAAGTAAAAGTACTTGCCAACCATAATACCTAACGGCTTATATAATGTCATTAAGTGTACCTATCGTATTTAGTTTGAATAAATCAGTAATGTACCATTTTAATGAGCAATGCTGCAGATAAAGCATGTTTTTCTTGTGTTTACCCCCTGTGACAGTTTAGATTTAGATATTTTATGCTGCTCTTCTTGAGGGAGGGCCTAATGGTTATTTCCCGCTTTGGATTGGTTCAGCGGACTGATTCAGCTCTCGCCATTGGATACTTTCAAACTAACGAACAAATAAAAAAACCGAAATGCGTCTTGGATGTAACGAGTAACGAAACGCTGTATAGAAATGTAGTGAAGTAAAAAGTACAGATACTTACTGTTAAATGTAGTGTAGTAAAAGTAGAAAGTATCCATTATTAAATCTACTTAAGTAAATTAAAGATACACGGAAATTGTACTTAAGTACAGTAACAAAGTACTTGTACTTGGTTACTTCCCACCACTGCTGTGGGCCACGGGGCCTGTGGTGGAGGTCCTGATGATGTCCACTCAGATCCTATGCCCCAGCCCCCCTTTGTATGTGAGAAACGTTTGGCCAGAGGTCAGGTTTCCTCCTGTGGTCACTGTGGTCAACCACCCTGATCCTCTCAGACCGTTCGTGTCATCGTTTGAGTTATTTAACTGCATCTAACTGGGCTTTATCTGCTTTCTGATCTCTTTTTATAGCAGTTCACTTCTCATTGTTTCCTCATTTTCTCGTCAGATTGCTGGAAGGAGGTTTTAGTGACTGTGGTGCTGCTTCACTGTTTTTAATCTGGCCAGATGAAGGAAACTGACTGTGTTCAATATGGTTTTTATCTAGAAGTGACGAGCTTTGGATATTTCGGAGAACATCTAGCTCGTGGCCTGTGCGTGGTGAGGGGGGCGGAGCCAGAAGCTGGCTGTTGTTTGGTGAATGCAGACTGTGATGCGCAGAGCGCAGAGCTTCTTTGTCTTCTTCTGTACTTGGCTGAACAACAGCGTCTGCCAGGGAAGTGGTGTCACCACACGCCTCAGGAAGTCAGGTGCACACGGCGCAGCGTCACGCCGAGCAGGAGCACACTCACCACTTCCTAAAAACACACCGCCGGGCTGGAGTGGAGGAGGAACTGTGCTGCTTAGCATCACAATCATCAAGGACCAATGTTTACCCAATGTTTGTGGAGCACGCAGCTTTGTGACGTGCTGAAAACAACCGCATGTGTTTGCACAACGCGCGCATGTGCGCACGGCAAGAAAAATCTTAGCTGAGGCGGAAAATGCCTTTTAACCCTTGTGCGATGTTCATATTGTTGTTACTCAGCCAGCGTTTGTGGGTATGATGGACCCGTTGCATTTTGTGGCTTTTAATGCCTCACAATCAAACACCTTTATGTCAAAATACTGAACAGATGTTTACCTTATCTTAACCACTCTCTCTCATCCAAAATCACCTCCAGGGCCCTCTGGGCAGAGAACCTTTTGGCCATCTTGATCGGTTCTGATAAGAAACCACACTCATTGTATCATTTTTCTTTTAATAAAAGATGAAAACGAGTCACTTAGACCCGAACACCACACAAGGGTTAAAGGGATTCTCTGGAATAAAGGGAGAACGCTTTGAGGTGGAGTCAAAATTCTGCTGGCGTTCTGGAACCGTTTCCGACCGCTGTGAGGAGGCTCAGGGGCTAGGGCCGGACACCTTCACTCTGCGGTCCAGGTTTCTTTTTTAAGCGAGCATTCGGTTTTAGTGGAGAAAAAAATTCCTCCCAGCAGGCTTTGGGAGGATTCTTCAACAGGAACATCATTGAAATGTGTCACAGCGTTGCATACAATCAAGCCCTGATGAAAACAGATTATTCTCCTCTACTTTTGGAGGTGTGCTGCTCTAAACCCAATCTAACCTTGTGGCTCTGAACTGTCCACAAACGTCCTCTGACCCAGAGGACTTTCAGCTCTCTGTCAGGACAGACAGCACCCGGAATGCTGTGATGCCAGGTTTTTCCAAAGGATCTGAAAAGATACAGAAACTAAGTTTTGACTCATATCATCTGCTATCGATATACCAAAAAAACAAACTAACTAAAACTAAAAATCCATCCATTTCACACGGAGGGCTGGAGCGTATCCAGAGGAAGAAGTCCCTCCATCACAGGAGCACAGGCACCAAGCCATATACACCCCCCAGTCCTCCACTCAGTTCAGTCCCCAGTGAAGCTAGCATGCATGTTTTTGTACAGAGCAAAAGTCATTTGATCACCAGCTCCTTCATGGGGGTAAGAAGCATTTTTCCAGGGTTTCCCTGTCATTCCCACAGCGTAGAGCTCAGTCTGAGTCCCAGCAGGCCGCTATCATGTTGAAGTTTTCCCCCCCCAGCACGGAGAATGTGCAGAAGGTGACACCTGTGATTCTCCCTCACAGTGTTGAAGCAGGATGGAGGACACGGTGATGCAGAAGCAGAAGAGGCCGTCAGTTCTGCGTCAGGCTGCCTCCCGAAAGCATCCCGGTAGGCACACGTTCTGGTATCTAAGCTCTATGCCAACAGCAGGTGGACCTTTTCTCCTGTCTGACACCTTTAGAGCATCTCGATTCTAAATCATGACGTATTACAGTTAATAATGTTGAATACCATTATTTAAAGTATTAACAGAAGGCATAGTTTGACTCTGTACTCGTCCATTTTCAACCTGTACTCAGGTTTTTTCTCTTTTCGAACAGGATTTATTTTCCCCCTGCTCTACATTTCACTATAGTCCAAAGTAGCTTCACCTGAAAGCAAAGCTTAAAGGCTCCAAAACTACAAAAGAAATACCTTTAAGAACCATCCAACAATATCAATCTACACATAAAAAATACACATAATGTTCCCTGTCTCTACATACAGGCAATAGCATGTATTTCATACTGGTTTGAGTTTGTTTACCACCGTAAGCCGTAAAAAAAGTTCTGATTTTCTGTTTGATTAACCGATGAGCTGATAAAAAAGAAGCTCATTTTGGACTAAGTGAGAGAAATGTCCCAGGTTTCCATGTGGGTCAGAGTAAAGGCCTGGAGGAGGTTGGTGGGAGCTGGATCCGGAGTTTTCCGGAAACGGAGTGAACAGCGGTGCTTTTCTCCCTCCAGAGAGCAGTGGAGCCGTCCCTTTTTGCAAAGAAGAGGCAGACGCAGGCCCCCGCTCCCGTTCCACTTCCCCACGCAGCAGCTCCATCCCCAGACCAGGTCTTCCCCAGGTGCCAGTGAGGGGGGGCGACGCAAAGCCCGCTTCACCAGAGGCCGGCCTTCACGAAGGGTAACAGTCTCACCTCTACAAACGATCATCGTCTCAATCATTTTCAGTCTAATTAGTGGATTTGACAAAAAATCTTCCATTTACCCAAATGAAAGGTCCTTTCTGAGTGGGTTAAATGAGTGGACATTCCTTTGGGAAATATGGGGCTGAGCTTTCCGTTAGCCAGCTGCCCTTATTAAGGATCTTATGACGTAGTCTCGGAGGCCCATATTTTGATTTCCAAAAAGGAGCACACTTTGCCCACCCCCCCGAAGGATTCAGGCTTTTGGTACCAAAAGAACTTTGGTAGTAAAACACAATCTGTAACAACCAGTAACAACATTGTAGCTCTCCTTTAAAATACATCAATAAAATCAAATAACGTTCTTAATATGACCTCTTCTGGATTAAAAAATAACTTCAACTAAAGACCTAAATACTCACCTCTGAATGTAATAAATGAAACAGTCTCACAACAACATAAACTCAGCAAAAAGGACAAAAAGGGGGGAAAAAGTTTTGTTGCTCCATCCTTGTTTTTTCTGTTTATGACGCAATTCAAGCACCCACATAGATTTTTCCTTTTTTTTCTGCCTTTACTAGATTTGTAGACGGTTGGTTTAATAAGCTAATCCAATTGTGTTTGGTAGACATCTCCACTCTGAGCAGAAGCACGGTGACAGAAGCATTGCCCAGTGGAGGGTCCAGCAGGACATCGTCCACTACATGGAGCGTCAGGTGGGACTTCAGAAGATCAGAAGTTACACCACAGATTATCTGGAGCAAAGCTCAAATTCTGACCTTAACTCCCTGGCCCTCATAGCTGTGGGGACCTCAGAGAGATTCTCCAAGTCTTTTGATTTAGCTAAAGTTACTTTTCAGCGTTTTGGACTTTGGTACTAGAAGCTGAAAAAGTGATCTATAGCCGATATATTGTGTCTGAACTCTTTGGAATATAGATATTTACATGTAATTGTGTTGTCTTGGGCTGTCCATTTCAGCTCGTTCTGGAAAAACAGAAACTCATTGCTATGCAGCTTCATCTCACTGAGCACAAATACTCTGACCTGGTACGTTTCCCAT
>CAJRST010041110.1:19314380-19328285 GCA_907169785.1 Menidia menidia | reverse complement strand
CTCTCTCTCTCTCTCTCTCTCTCTCTGTGTCCAGTACGTGGCCTTCACCTGTGGTCTGGTGAGAGGAGCTCTGTCCAGCCTGGGGGTGAAGAGCATCGTGACGGTGGAGGTGTCTGTGATGCCGGCCTGTAAGACCCTCCTCATCCCAACACCGTTCAGTCTGAGAGTTTAGTGCCTTTGGAACCAGCCTCTGGTCCAATCAGAGGCCTAGAGAGTTTCACCTCGATTCAGCCCATTTTTAAATTCTACTGATGGTTTTCCAGCAGCTAAGAAAAGTTTTCAGAAAGATTCAGTAAAAGACAAAGAAGGTGTGCTTTAGTTTCTTTTGTATTCCTCGCTAAGGTTCAGATGTGTGTCTTCTCTCTCCATTCCCTCTGCAGGTAAATTCCAGGTCATGATTCAGAAGGCATAGTGTCTCTGTCACCGTGGGCCTTTGTCAAAGGCTGATTCACACTAAGGGCAAATCAGAAGAATTTCAACTCCCACATCTGCATTTGCTTTTGTTGGATTTCGAGGGAAAGCCTGCTGCTAACAAACTCACTGTTATCATGAGTGGGACAACGTTTTCCAGTGCCATGAAGATTATGTCGGAGAATGACTAAATGTGTCCTTTAAATGAAGTGGTGACATGGAACGCTAATGCTCCGGTCCCCCTGGTGAGACACCGTGTTAGATTTTCCAACACTTACCAGCTTACAAGCACTTTTCTGGAACCTGTTTTGGCTGTTGATTGAGTCATAATAAAATGTTGACCAAACATTTCCCATTTCTTTAACAACCCCGTGCTAAAAGACGCTCCAGATCAAACCTGGTCTCTGCTAGACCGTCCACATCCAGAGGACAGTAGCATGTAAACTCCTCTGCATACCCTTCCGTAAAGCAGATACCAGAAGGTGCTGTCACCCACACTTTAGGGTTAGGTTTTTCTCTCATAAAACACTTGGTGGAGGAAAAGAGGTAGTAGTGGGGTCCATCCATCCATTGTTGCAACCGCTTATTCCCTAATGGGGTCCCGGGGGGACTGGAGCCTATCCCAGTAGTCAGTGGACGAGAGGCTGGGTCACCCTGGACGGTCCTCAGTCCATCACAGGGACACACAGAGACACACAAGGACCAACAACCACACACACTCACACTAAGGGCAGTTTGGAGTCCAACCAACCTAACATGCAGGTTTTTGGTCGGTGGGAGGAAGCCGGAGAACCCGGAGAGAACCCACAGACACAGGAGAACATGCAGAACCACCCAGAAAGGTCCTGGTTCCCCCGGGACTCCAACCCAGAACCCTCTGGTCCTGGTTCCCCCGGGACTCCAACCCAGAACCCTCTGGTCCTGGTTCCCCTTGGACTCCAACCCAGAATCCTCCACCCAGAAAGGTCCTGGTTCCCCCGGGGATCCCTCTGGCAGCAGGGGTGTTAAACTCCAGCTCTCCAGGGCGGGACATCAATTCCACTTTGGCACTTTTGTGTAAATCTTAATCTTTTGCAGAAATCCTTTAATCAGTCGGATTTGTTAAACCAGCTCAAGCTGTGGGAGAATGGCCCTCAGCAACCAGAGTTTGACCCCCCCCCCCCCTTTCCCTGCTTTACAGGTAAGTTAATAACCACCACCATTGTTTAAAGATAGGATCGTTTTAATTTGTCCATTTTGGGGAAAGGAACTTTAGGAAGAAAAAACAATTTACAGATCTCATGGATCTCAGGCTAAAAAGTGTCTGAGAGTCCAGGCAGATCCAATTTCTACCAGTACACATGAACTCTCCACACTGGGTTCACTGGTTCGATAATATAGTGGATGTCCTGAGTGGATCAGCTCTTTTTAAAGTTGTTCTTAGGAGTGTCCTGCTGGAGGACATCTCTTGAATCCTGAGCAGGTAGTTGAACTACGGGACCAGCCGGCGTGTCTTTATGAGGTGAAGTACGGCCTGCCGGGTATCCTCATGACTCTGTACGTGCTGAGGGCCGGGGAGTCGAACCCGGGGGACACGCCCCTCTGGTTGAAAGGGTAGAAGTTGAAGAGCTGTCTGTCCTGTGTCTCCAGGGAGGCCGAGGCACTGCTGGTCCTCATCTTGCAGGGGTAGGGTCTCTGGAACACCGCCCTGAACACCCGCTCCTGGAGGTAGTGCAGCCCGATGTTCCGGTACTTGGGGGGCACCGCCGTGTCCACCTGCGGTCCGAACTGCTGCAGGGTCAGCGCCCCGGCCGAGTCGGCCAGCACCTCGTAGAAAGTCATGTTCTTGTACGTGAAGAAGCCCACGTAGGGAGCCGGGTCCGGGGGGGGTCTGACCGGTGGCTGGGCGTCCCGGTAGGCGCTCTCTACAGCGGGGATGAGGTATCCGTAGGCCTGGCTGACCAGCTCCCGCTCTGGGGGGCGCACGCCGGCCATCAGGAGCACCAGGCCCAGCTGGAGGCGCGGCACCAGCGCCAGCGTGGCGGCGAAGCCGTCCAGGTCGCCGTCCTTCCTCACCACGTCGTAGCCCAGCTGCTGGTTGACCTCCCAGGGCGTGCCGGTGGAGCTGGCGAAGTAGCCGGCGTGGCAGCGGGCCACCGGGGTCAGCATGGTCCTCAGGGCGTCCGGCCGGAGCAGGCGCCGCCCGCCGGCCGCGCCCAGCAGGGCCATGCTCAGTTTGGCCATGTCGGCCGGCGTGGAGTACATCTGACCGGCCGGCCTGTACCAGCCCAGGTCGTAGAGGGGCGCCGGCTGGCCGTTAGCGTACACGCCCACGGCCATCCGCCTCTGCACCGCCGGGGTGAAGTCGAACCCGGTGTTCTCCATCCGGAGCGGGACCAGGATGTTGTCGGAAACCCAGCTCTCAAAGTCCGAGCCGCCCGCCGCCCGGGCCAAGACGTTGGCCAGTAAGGAGAAGGCCACGTTGCTGTAGTGGCATCTGTGGGCAGATCGACAGCAGGACAGTACAGCACAACCTCCACTTACGATGCCTAAACATGCACATTTTCCAACATGAAATATTCGACTCGACGCCCGAAGTAAATTTCCAACATATACCGTATGACATCGAAGGAATAAAAAGTGATAAATTAAGTTAGTTTAAAGTTCAGGTAGTAAAGTCAGAGTAAGTTAGGGTTCGTCCTGTATCTCAGTCTCTACCTCCACCTCCGTTATTCAGTCTCTGAGCTAAGGTAAAGGTAAGGTAAAGTGCCAGTAAAAACAGTAGAAATACTGATTATTTCTTTATCATTTATTTCTTTCTACATCTCTCCTCTAGAAGTAATTTGTTGTATTGCTGTGTGTAATTATCTGCAATATTTATTAAGGAGATATCGTAGGTTTTTGGGCTGTGGAACAAATTATACAAGATACCGTCCTCCTAAAACCTCCAGTGAGCGTCTGCCTCTGTGGGTGGGGGCTTTGGGACCAAAACCAGAACACATGGAGCTGGATCTTACTTGGTTCCCGGATCTGCCACGAGGACATCGTCCTGTAACAAACTCAGGGCTGTTTCTGTGTCTCCGTTCCAAAGTAGGTTGGTTGAGCGTAACCTTCTGGGTAACCCTGGAAAAGTTTGAGAAGTAAAACAGAAGGAAAAATTAGCTGTGTGGATGAATGGATGACTGAATGAATGATGTTCTGTCTCTGCTTGATTCCAGTAGGAGTCACGGCCTTTATCAGCCCGCTTAATGACAGTTACAGACTGTTGTTAGGTGGAATTGAAATGTTCTTCAGATAAAAGGAGCTGTTATCCTCTGTGACAGCAAAACTCTAAAGAGGACCACGTCAGCAGAGGGATGGATGGATGGAGGTAGGTAAGTAGAGCTGAATATTGAACAACCCAACATGAGCAGTTGTATGACCAGAATCTGGACTTGTGTGGAAACCGAAAATGTGAGAACTTGTAAAAAAGAAAATCTCAAACTTACTCAGAATGTGAAGTCAGACTAGTAAAATCCTTATTTAAAAAATAATTATTTTCTGAAGAATGTGGAAACCATTTATTTGTGGATCCATGTCCACTTTGTAACGCACACGAGCCCCTACATTTCATACTAAATACAATATATGGATCTGATCCCACATCAAAATGGGAATCTTGCTTGGTTTCATATATTCTAATGATTTGTGAGTGTGGTTTCAGATGCTGGTGTTTTCAGCCCAGGCTGTCACAAAGCACACTGATTCAAATCAAATCAATCAGAGTCAAGCTTTTCTAAGCAGTTAGTCAAATTAGGAGAGGAAGTCAGCAGTGCCTTGAAGTGATCTTTAAGAGAACTTGTGCCAATTTAAACTTCCTGCAAAAAAGACTTAAGGGTGGCCTTTAACCATTTGAGAAGCCTGAAGCGCTTAGCACTTTGAGCACCAGGAAATCTAGTTGTTCAGGGATAACATGGACCCATAAGCAAGATTCAGAGGACCAGACCAAGATAAAAACCAATGAATCCATACACCGCTCAGGAGAACAACACCACACCACCCATCAGAGCAGCCCTCTCCCCAGAGAAAGAGGTTCAAATTAAGGGTTAAACCAGCTTCAGACTGCAGAGCTACTGAAGGTGTGTGTGTCTGCCACAGGCTGACCGCACGACAATTAGACACAGGTATGCTTGTGCCGCCATCTTGGATTGAGACATCAACCCAGAATGATGCATGGTTTGAAAGGTCAGCTGTGTCTCTTCTGTGAGAGTATGAAAAGTGTAACCAAACAGGCTAAATGGGTGTTGTGTTCAGATCCTGAAGACACACACTTTGTGATGCTTTGCTGTCACATCTCTCACTGAGTGTCTGGGGTCAGAGCAGAGGGTTTACCGGAGAGCTGGCTGGCCAGCCTGCGCAGGCTCAGAGCGGGCAGCCGGCTGCCCAGCGTGCGGGCGGAGGAGGCGGCCGGCCGCCCGCGCACCCCCAGAGGGTTCTTGATGGTGAAGTTGCTGGCGTATTTCTCCAGAGGGTCATCCAGAGAGTCCACCTTTCCGTCCTCCCAGAGTTTGTACAGCATCAGCGTCGGAAAGATCTTGGAAAGACTCGCAATTCTGAAAACAAGTGCTGAAAGTCAGCAACACGTCCCCGTTTCTGCTAATCAGACAAGAATATCCTGGTTTAGCACCCAAGTTTTACTGGTTTACCATTATTACAGCAGAACCTCGACTTATGATCGCCTTAAAATGCAAAATTCCCAACATCCGAAGTGAAATTTGATCAAATGTTCAACTCTACACCTGAAGTAAATTTCCAAAATACGTATGACGTCAAAGTCATAGAAAATATACATAAAATAAGATTAGATAAATAAAAATAACAAAATTAGATAAAAATAAATAAGATAAGTTGGTGTAAAGTTCCTGTAGTAAAGTCAGAGTAAGTTAAGGTTGGTCCTGTATCTCAGTCTCCACCTCTATCTCTAGCTAAAGGGCCAATAAAACCCCTTTTTATTGCATATTTCTTTATAATTTATTTATTTTTACGTCTCTCTTATATAGTGCATTCATATAGTCCATTTATTAAGGAGTTATCGTAGGTTTTTGGAACCAATTCTAGGAATTACAGTGTATTCTGATGGAAAATTTGAAACAACATACAAATATTTTTACATAGGAAGTAGGACCTGGAACTAATTAAATTCCCCTGTAGAGGTTCTACTGTCCCAGAGCTGTCTCACTGTTATCAATCTCAGGTCCTGTTGAAGGTTTAATACAGTGAAGGCTGAATCCTAACCCAAACTCATCCTCCTACATCCCAGCCCAGCACCCTCCTGCGTACCGACTGAAGACTGCTCACCTGTAAACCGTGAACTCATCGGGCGGGTCCGAGGCCGGGTCGCTGATGTTCCGCTTGCCGAAATGCCCGTTCCACAGAACGGAGTCGTTTAAAACCACGATGGCCGACACGGCCGGCAGCGTGGTGGCGTGGACGCTCGACTTCAGGAGAGCATCTACCTGTGTACGGGAGCATAACGGGGAGGTGGGTAATCTGAACCGTACAGAGTGAGGGTGAGAGAAAAGCTCTTCACCTGCTCTAAGGCCGCCCTCAGGGCTGAGATGGGGTGTTTGAGGGCCACGGGCTCAGGGAAGCGAGGACACATCTGCTCCGGCTCAGTCTCCTCCACCACCGCGTCTGGAGAAGAGCAGAGTAACCTGCTGGGATTTTCAAAGCAACCGGCCCCAGAAAAGGGAATCCCATCAGAGAACCAGAGGCTGTGGCTAATCCAGAGTCATCTGGAGCGTCTGCTACCCCCCGCCTGACTTCTGAATGAGATGAATGCCCATCCGACAAGCCGACCACTGTCCAAATCCATTCCTTTACAATATCTATTCTTGTTTGACTTTCTCCCAAACCTGCTTTTAATACACGGGTGTAAAGAATAGCCGTGCTAAGGTCTTCACTTCCACACTAATTGGAGATCATCCTTAATTTAGAGATCATTCTGACTACTGACTAATACCCTTCTCATCAACCAAAGACTACTGGACAGTCTCCTTTTACAGAGGACAACAATGCATTTCTGGATATGTAATATATAAATATAAATGTGACAGACAATTAGTTCAGAATCAGCAAACTACATAAATCCAGAGAAAAGCCCATAGGCATGGGCTGAGACTCCTGAGGGTTTGTTGTTCAAGTCATATATTATCAGCTTAAATAAATCAAGTAAAATGAGTTTTAAATACATTGGAAGCAGATATAGTGGGTACGTAAACAGTTCTAGCTTTATACAACTGTAAGCTTAAGTTTAAGGAGATATTTGTGTCTCATACTTATGTTATTTTTAACTTCTGCTATTTGCATTGTTTCTTGTAATATCCATGTGTACTTTATTCCGAGTTGTTGTTGACCAGGACACTTTTGGATAAAATATTTAAATGTCAAGAATGTTATTGCTTAGTTATACAAATCTTAATCGAGATAATGAAATACTGATTATAGTTGTGAGGAAGAGGTCACTCTGGCATCCATTTAATGCAACAAAAAGTATTTAGGAGTAAAATTTCTTATGCACAATAGACAGATTTGAATTTGTTGTCCTGACATGGACACATTCCACTAATCAACTGTATGAACGAGCAGCCATGCTGCGACTCTACAAATTAAAACTAAAAAACAGAGTGGGGTCCAGTCAAACTGCACTGACATCTTCAGGGACTGTAAATGTATCCGATGCTTAGGGGCAGCTTGGGGGTAAAATGCTGCCTTAAGGGCAAAACCAGACCTTTGTCCACTGCCTTGCTTCTGTCCGTCTTTTCGGCCTGATTAAGTTGACTTCCACACGGGGGCTAATCCCACTGCTATTTCAGTCGGTGTGTAATCCTGCTGCTGCTCCAGCAAATAAGCAATTCTGCCCAAGTGGCTGTGAAAAGCCGAGGTCGGAACCCAAGTTAGCAAAGGCCAGGCTATTTCAGGCAGCTTCTCCTTACCCGCCTTCAACTTTGGCATCTTAAACTGCCAGAGGAAACAGCAGGTCAGGACCACAGAGAGCAGGAAGAAGACTATGACTCCCAGCATGGTCCACTTCACCTTCATCCTGCCTCCTCATGGGTGTTAAACTCTAGAAAAACAGAGGCCTCGTTAATAAAATGATTAGCTAGTTTGTGACACTTAACCCTCTTCACAAGCAAAGGCAACCTGACAAACAGAAGCCCTCACCAGATCAGGAGAACCGGCCTCTCTCAGATTCCTGTCTTTAGCTTCTGGGTGTTCATGTGCAGGCGGTAAGAAGCAGCCTTCATGGTGGTGGGATCGGCAGGTGTCTGAGCGGTCAGCAGCCTCTGACTGCTACCTGCACGCGGCTCAGAGTGACATCATAATCTGCAGGGGCCTCCGGCCACGCCGAGGGAAGGAGCAGGCTCAGCCCCGTCTGGACATCCGGTGGGGAGGGTTTCAGCTTTTGAGACGTTAAAGGAGGGGGAAAGGGAACCTGCTTCCCCACACAATAAACAATTTGAGTGAGTAGATTTGATTCTAATTTTTCAAGATACTGTTTATCTAACAAAAAAAAAGCTAATCTGGGTGGAAATAAATGTATAAATAAATGAAGAAATAGTACAAATATCATACTACCACACAACACATCAATTTGATTTTATTTACGGCTCTATCCCAATTTTTTAATTTTTTTATCTAACTTTTATTTAACCAGGAGGTCCAATTGAGATTCAGAATCTCTTTTTCAAGAGAGACCTGGCCAAGGTAGCAGCCAAACCACAGGAACAAAATACATATTTACAACTTATTACATTTTTCATAATAAAATCAGAGCAGTGTGTTAAAACACATTGAGCATCTCAAGAAAAACCAGCACATATCTCCAGCACTACATTCTTCATGGTTGCTTTGAATTCATTAATGGACACAAGAGTTTCTATTTGAGCTCTTTCTGGAGGTTATTCCATCCCCAAGGTGCAGAGTAGGAGAATGCAGTTTTCCCCAACCCAGTTGAAGCTTGGGGTACATTAAAAAGTAAAAACTGATAACTAGCAGAACTCACAGAGAGGAGGTTACAGAGGTACGGTGGGAGTTTACCAAGTATTGCTTTATAGATAAAGATATACCGGTGCTGTTTTCTACGAATTGTTAGTGATGTCCAACCAACTAGATCATAAAGAATGCAGTGATGAGTAAGGGATTTAGAATTTGTAGTGAATCGTAATGATGCATGGTACACCGAGTCAATATGACGCAAGATGGAGGATGCAGCGTGCATGTACAATATATCTCCATAATCAATCACAGACAAAAAAGTAGCTTCTACAAGTTTCTTCTTAGCACTGAAGGTAAAACAAAATACCTTACCCCCCCCCACTGTGACCACTCCTGTACAGTTACATATTATTGTTATCATTGTATTATTATGAGTTATTCTGACATATTACTGCTGAACCAGACTAACATTTGAGCCCTATATTTAATTATAGTGTCTGTGTTTGTTGGAGTGGCTTCTCAGCCTGTAGATGAACAAGAGGCCATGTTTGGTGACACATTATGAGAATAGGAGAGTTTTGTCAAACAGAGTAAAGAAAACCAACTTGCTAAGACCAGTGTCCCAGTTGCATCACTTGTGAATAAAAACTAGTCCTCATGGTCCTGATCTCCAGAATGAAGCTTTAGGAAGTTTGGGGGGTTTATTGTTTGGGTTAGTGGGTATTTATTGTTATATAATATTTTGTTTTTTAGTTGATATTCCAAGTTTGAATTGGTTTAATCTTTAGTTGCGTTCTCGGTTTGTCTTTGTTTTGGGTGACCTCAGGATTTCCCCGTCTGGTCCAGAGGGAGTTCATATATCTACAGTCCATGAAAAAGGCTTTTCGCTGTCACAGAAAAGTCCAACAGGAGCACACTTTGTGATTTAATGGTAGCTATCTGCACCATATACTTACAGTAGCAAATATCTTCTGAATCCACAGGAAATGCCTCCATGGGGATAGAAAGGAAGATTTCCAGGAATGGTGCATTACTGCCTCCACCTGGCCAGTATCAGGATCACACTGGGTTTGATTTACTTTAGAAATAAACATACATCAGAGACCACAATAAGATACAGAGATAACTGTAACAGTGGTGGCGTTATTTGTCCCGTTTGCAGTCCGTTCTGAATGATTAGTCTCATTCAGAGCAGTTTCCAGCGTCAGGCTCAAACTCAGAATCAAAGCATATGCGACGGAAACAGAAATGTATTCTCTGGTGAGAACTGTAGTTCATGCCTAAACGAATGGCCTTCACAGGATATTTATCCTAACTGTGCCATATGTCTTAAAGCCTGCAGACGGAGCCAGGTCACACATGCACGGCTCCTTCTGCTAACTACAGAGCAGAATAAGTCCCGACTGACAGTAAATCAGTCTTTTTCCGGTCTTTTGGGACATAAAAAACAGCTATCCAAACAGCTCTCCACATATGTAAGCCGCATTTATAGAAATTATATGTTGAATTTATCATTCTAAGTTTAAGACACATTTCTGTTCTTATTTGTTTGTTTATCAGTACAGTTTGAGTTAGACATACTTTGACAATATTTTAGGCTACCGTAGTGTAGCCAGGAAGTTCAGATAGTATGGAAACAAACCTGTAAAATCCTCCATCATACATGTGCCATCAGACTGAGTGATAGCTGATGATAGCTGTGATGGCAGACATTAGTGAGGTTTCATAAGGGCTGCGGAGATCCCAGGAATCCCTAAACCCAGCCTGTCTCCACCTGCCATGCTGATTTTTCATTGCATTTGCTGTTTTTCTTTTAAAGAAGCTCCAGAAATGGGGGATCCGGGGTTTTTGGAAGGTCCTGGTGGGTATCTTTGCAGCAGAGGCTGCAACAGAACTGGAGTTTCCTGATGGATGAGCGTTTTTTCTGGCTCTGCCCGCTCCTCTGGCCAGCGGGGAGCACTTCACAACATCCCACAACTGTCAAAAAATCTGAAAAATGTTTGTTTTATTTTGCTGTTTCATTCAAACTGCTCGTTTGTCCCATTAAGCCTTCAGTTGTGGGCCTCAAAAAGGGAGAACCGCCAAAGGGACGGTTGCTTTAGCCTGGCTAAATGCTCGGGAGCTGGTTCTGGGCCCAGCTGACCGCTGACAGCCTTTTTAACACGGCATGCCAGGTTCCCTATTGGCTCTTTATCCGCTCACACCAGTGGAGCGTCGGCAGCCATCCTGGGGTTCAGTGTTTCACCCAGAGAAACGTGCTGTGAGTCAGGCCTCTGGACGTCTCCTGTGAGAGCTAAAAGCAGGTTTAACGCTTGCGTTGTTCATTTAAAGGGTCTTTTGTCCATGTGTGTGATAAAGGAGCGAGTGTTTGGCACGGGGGGGCCGGGGGCTCTGCTCTGCTCTCCAGCAGGAAGCGGAGCCCCGACGGGGAAGGCAGCTCCGCGGAGGGCTCAGCTTTACCGCCGAATCCCTGACCTACAAGTCAAGACAGATTACGTCTGATTGGATCGCTGATGCTACGTCTGACCTACAATCTGCTGCATTCTCATTGCTGTCTCCCCGAGCAAAGGTTTCCATGGGAACAAGCCCCTGGCTCCTCTAATCTGTTGTTTTGCAGCCCTCACTCATCTGGAGACAGGCTGGATTCCTTTTTGTCAAGCCCATATTCTTCTGCTCTATTTCCTCTCAGAGCCCTCTCTCTCCATGCTTCCCAGGGCCTCTCTCGCTCTAACGCCGCATTACCTCCTCCTTTCCCCCCCCCCACCTCAGAATCTTCCATCCACTCCAGTTTTCTGTTATGAAATGCCTCAGATGGATCAGCTGTGGACATGCTGGCTGCTGAAGCATTTATGATGCAGAAACACGTTATCATGCTTTATTTGAACGTTTCTTGTGAAAGATAAGAATAACGTGTGTGAGTTATTATGGGGCAACAGGCCCTCACAGAGGGCAACCATTAGCAATGCTTCTGACTTCAGGGCCTTCCCGTTTGTCCACAGAGGCCACTGGCCGTCCGTCGGCATACATTCGGTGGTTATGTCACAGAAAAGAGGCTGAGCAGGAACTGTGGGAGACCTAAAAAAAGACTTAAAATGGTTGAATGCTCTGTTTATTTATTTGAAAGCAAAACTTGTCGATGGCCCGACAGCTTAATTGACAGTTTTTTTAAACATTGCTATATAAAATAGCGTCTAATTACAGAGAACTCAGTATGTTCAATTTGAAATATCTGATTCTATGCGACTGTCCCCATGTTCAGTAGTTTATGTGCACGTGAGTGAGGAAATGATGTGCATGGGCTGAAAGTGTGTGTGTTAGTGTGTGTGAAAGCGGCCTCTGGTGCCACAACGCCGAGAAGTCAACAAGGCTGATTTAAACAGAGTCAAAATGGAGTCCTTCTCCATATCAAATGAAAAGCGGAGGTCCGAATTCTAGGAAAAGGAATCCAGTAGAATCCAGAAACAGGATCTGGAGACAGTGAGGCTGGCTCTGTATAAGCTTTCTCTTCCTGGGTTTGTTACCATTCCCTCCCTGTATTCTGTGGGGGGGTTTTGTATAAGTGGTCTGAAACTTTCAAAACCCTGTGTCAGTGTGTGTGTGGCTTTCCAGGTTTTTTCCTGTTCTTATTTTCTCTCTCTTCACCATTTAATGAGCCGGTAGCTCTGTTTTTTTTTCTCCTGCCATGTTGGTCCTTATTCTCCAGTGAGGATGTCATCCTTTAAAGCTGTGTGCTGACGCACAGAGCGCACGTGCACAACACAATGAACCTCCAGCAGAAATCTCCCATCAGTCGCGTCCACGTCCCCTTTTTTTTTTTCCAAAAATCCCACCTTTGCAGTCACGCACACACTCGGTCCATCAACGCGCGCGCGTCTGGGAAGCTTTGGTGAGTTTGGTTCCAGTTTGGGCTGTGGGGACCGGATCCGCGGGCACCGGCCGGGGGGCGCGCGGCCCGCCCCCGTCACTTGGTTCCGCCCAGCCTGGCCGAAGCGCCGCGCCGTGCCGTGCCGTGCCGCGCCGCGCCGTGCCCATTATCCCTGCTGCTGCTGCTGAGGAGGGAGCAGGAGGATGCTGGCCGCCCCTCCATGAAGCCTGAGCCAGTGTCCGGCCGCCGGACCGCTGCCCTGCACTACGGATGCTCAGAACCCTGCTCGCCATGGACGTGCTTTATCTGGTGTGGATGCTGCCCTCGGTGCTGGCGGTGGAAGGTAGGCTGAGTCTGAGTCTGAATGATGGGGTTGCGTGCACAGAGGAACCACCGGGCGCCTCCTGGATGTTCTAAACGTCCAACAGACGCAACCCGGGTGTGGATGGAGCTTCTTTCTCCTGCAGGGAGGTGTCGTGTGGATGTTTTTCTGAGTTGGGCTGGAGCTGGGAATTGTTCACATCCTCCAGAATCACTTTGCAGTGGGTGCTGGGCTGTTGTTGTCATCATGTTTAACACTTCCCATCTCCCCCTCTCTGAGCCTCTGCTCTGAGAGGGATGCTCGGGGCTCATGTCACTGACTAACAGCAGAAAGAGCTGCTGAAATGGAAGGCTACGCTCATATTTGGTGGGATTTAACCATATTTAGCAGGTACAGGCACAATCCTGAAGAATATAGACTCAGTCTGGCTTTTGTTAATGAGATGGATTCCAAAATGAGGCGGTTTCTGTGGGCTGGACAGCCCCCGGTGAGGCAGTGAGGGATCACACAGCCGTTCAGTCCAAAATGTCACCGCCTGAGCCCATGTGTTGGGTTCAGTTAGTGGAGACCTCTGGAGATCAGGGAAGACAAACACCTGGCTGTGTGTGTTTCTCACCTGAGCGAGAGGTGGCTCGGCAATACTGACAAACCCCCTGAATCAGCCCTAGTATGGGTAAAAACGTGTCTGGTTCCTGGTGCAGAGCACGGCTCAGAGCGGCTCTTTGACAGATGTTCCTGCATCTGCTGTGCAGCTCCTGGACACTCACCTTTGGCTCTTTGTTAGCCCTGATCACTCCTCCTCTTCCTGTGTGATTGGGTCATATTCTTTCCATTTTTCTAAGAATGCATTTGACAGTATTAAGAGCTGGTATTTGTGTTCATGTCCAGGCTCTTCTGTGCTATCCAGAAGTTTGATGTGGAACTGTAGAGCTGCTTGGCCTACAGACTGGAGTCTTCCACAGCAGATTTCTACTGTTATATTTTTAGTAGTGTTAGAGTAGTTTTACCAGAAGGAATTACTTATGAGATCTAGATATTTATTAAGGACTTTCTAGCACACACTACTTTTCAGGTGCTGTATTTATCCATTTACTTTATTTTCCTTTAAACTTCACCTGATCAATTTGGGTTATGTAGTCTAGGCTCTCTACCTACATTTCAACAACATATTCATCAAAAGTGCACAGTGTATTATTAAAATCTGATATTGTCAGGTGTGTTCACACTGCTTTACCAAAATGTGGCTGAACTATTGATGTTCTCTGTAAATCTACTGAGCTACCAAAGTGGTGGTGTCTGTCTTAATATATATATATATATATATATATATATATATATATATATATATATA
>CAJRST010041110.1:19291541-19314370 GCA_907169785.1 Menidia menidia | reverse complement strand
ATATATATATATATATATATATATATATATATATATATATATATATATATATATACAGTCCCTGTCTTAGTATTTATACAGCCCCTGTCTAAGAATATTTACTGTCCCTGTCTTACCATATATTATACCTTTTTATATTATACCTTAGTATATATACAGCCACTGTCTTACTATATAAGACACTATATGAGACAGGGGCAGTAAACGTACTGCCCCTGTCTTAGTATTGCATTTGTACATCTATAAAAGCAATTCTTAATATAAAAATAATTGAATTAGAAAATTAGAAAAAAAAATTAGAAAAAATAAATACACAGAAATGAATAAAACCATTTTTACCTCTAAATGTACATTTCCAAACATAGGTATTTCAGTATCTGTTTATCACGCCTGGAGGTGTCTGCTTTTGTTTTGTCAAGTCTTGGTCTCGTCACTTCCTGTTTTGTTTTGAAAACTAACTCTCCTCTCGTTTCAGATCTCTGGCCCTCCCTCGTGTGTCCTCCCTGATTCCTGACTGTGTCCCCGGGCTGTTCGGTTCTCCTCTCGTGTTCTTAGGGTCTGCTCCTTGTCTTGTTCCACATCCTTGTCAGCTTTTGAACGTCATCCTGTAGCCGTCCTCACCCCCCCCCCCCCACTGTCTGTCACGTCCTCCATGCTCTCTACCTCAGGTCTTGTCTTTGTCTGTTTTTTTGGTTTTCTATCTCTGGGTTTTGTTTGGGGTTTTCCCCACAGTTTATCCACATTTTTCCCCAGTCTTATAGGGATTTAATGCATTTTTACCCAGAACCATAATCATTCCAATAAGCTCCTTGAGGTCTGTGTCGGCTTTAGTTCAGACCTCCAGTTTTTGGCGCTGAATCTAATTTCCTAGACCGTCCTCAGATCAGATAGCAGGCAGCTGGTGGGCACCAGAGCAGCCAAACAGAGATGGGGCTGGGTGGAGGGGATGTAGGCCAGTCCGCTGGCCTACATTCTGCTCCTCTGTGACGCACACAGCTGAGTTATGGAGAGGGTTCATCTCTGTTGTCTGTAAACATCCCTAACCTCCTCTCACATTGCTGGACCCTGCTCCGCAGCAGGATGCCCACACTGGAGAGCGGTCTCTCTCCGGTGACCTGGCAGAGGAACACGATGGCGGGCTGAGGCTGAGCTGACTCCCAGTGATTCAGACTCTCAGGTCTCAGACCTGACATTTGCAGCCATATCACAGGCCACTGAGTCAGCGGCGGCCTTTCTCATCAGCCTTTTCTGCCTCATCTCTCCAGGCATTCGCACACTCTGCCGGTTTTAGGATGCAAAGGACGTTTGGAGCCATGCAGCGGACGCATTAGCAAAAGGAGCTGTTGCTGCTTCACAGTTGTGTCTTTCACCAGACCAAGACTTTATTCAATCCTGTTCCTAGAAACCCCATTTATCTCTCAGGGAGAAATCGTCTAGCAGATTATAACAACCTGAGGTGGTATAAAGGCGAAGGATTAAAGCTGCCCAGGGTCTGAAGCATATTTACTAAATGAGGGAATTTGAAATCTTGGCTGCTTTTACAGGTTTCCTCACCACATTTATATTTAAAATATAAATTAAATCCATTTCCAGGGGAACCCAAGTGGCAGACAGTGTGGGCTGATGAGAAAAGGCTATTTCCTTATTGCACTGTACTGGGATGAGGTTGTATTTGTTATTGTGGATATTTATTTAGAAGATTAAGGGCTTCATAAGGCGCCATTGGCTGTTCCTGGTTCCTGGTTATTTTCTAGCCCTATCATCACTCTTCAGACTTATCACTATCTTTGCTTTCACTTGATCTAAGACACATCCTCTCTGTTGAATCTCCAGGGCACATTCTTCTGTTTCAGTTACCTGCGTCCTGTCACCCACTGAAACACAATTGCTAATATTTAACGAAAAAATACACAAGGACACACGTTTGGTTGCAAAATGTAATTTTTCATCATCCTGTATTTATTTTCCCAAAGGGAAAAGCTTAAGTGCACATCGCCCTGGTAGATACGTTTGTGTAGTATAAATACAGTAAAGCATATTTCTTTTCCAGGACAGGAGGTCAGTAGATCGTGTTGGCATCATAAGCGTTCTAGCTAACTGTGCGTAGTGCACGCTGTGTGTCTTTGAGTTGAAGCTGTGGTGAACAGGCTGAGAACATGAAGCTGGATGGCATTGTGAGGGAACACTCCCCCTGAACTCAAACAGAACCAAATAGATGAATTCTGCTGGTCCGAGTGCCAAAGGAGTCCCATTCATTCCAGAGTTAATCATGTTCAGGGGGCTTGATCTGCTCCACTCTGTCAGTATTTTCTTAGCTCAGCCTCCTCCATGTTGCTGTGTCATTGCTATGTGATGCATGCGACTGGTTGTGTTGCCTTTGTTTGTGTCACCACCACTGGTCCTGGCAAAAGAGAACCCAGAAGCACGACCACGAGGCGGGCGAGTTGTGAGGGAAAATCCCTGAGGGGTCAAAACCAGGAGATCAAATATACAGGCAAACACATCCGATAAGGGGCAGGCAGTGCCAGACAATCTGGCAGGGATGAAGTGGAAATGGACCGGTATAAACACTGAGGATCAAATGAGCTAACGAACTGCAGGTGAGGAGACGGGAGGAGAGAACCAGGTGAGGGGAACGAGTGACCGCATGGAAGGGAAGAAAGACAGGACCTGAGAAGACGGGAAAATGAGTGACCAAAACAAAAACAAACTCAGTGCTAAAGTAACTACGTTACAGTTTGTCTATGATTAGTAAAACTCCCTTATTGCAGTACGTTTGCAAAGATCTGAAAGATGACAAAGGCCTTAAAAGGCACCAAGAACACTCTTCTTCTAATAGCACATGTTCTAATATACAGTCCAGCTACTACCCCCATCCTGAGCACGTACAGGGTGACTGTGGAAGGAAAAAACTCCCTTAACAGGAACAGGGCTCTGGCAGGACCAGGCCCGGGGGGGGGGGGGGGGGGGGGCCGCCATCGGCGGGGATGGGCGGGGTTTGAGAGCACAGGGAGGAGGGACAGCCGGGGATAGCTGAAGAGGAGCAGAAGCACAAGCTAGTGATAACAGCACGCATGTGGAACACCACCAGGGAACTTTGCTCTGGTTTGTGCGTGAATGTTTTGTACAGGATTCTGTCTTTGTTGAAGCTGTTATGTCTTTTGTGGAGCCCTAAAAAAGTTTTTTGTGTTCATCTTCACATATTCTAACTGTGGAGTCAGATTAGGTAAATAACCACGAGCAGATTTAAATGGATCTGGGAGTGAAATTCATATCCTGACTTCCCAAATAATAACCTCAAAGTAATGGGACTAAAGCACTTGGCATGTGCTGCCAGCTTCATAATGTGACAGATAACAAAGTGAATTTTTCTGATGCGCTCCTATTGGTTTAATCCAGCGTGCCACGCAGAGTGTGCTGCAGCCTAGTAGGATTATGTGTGCTGGGCTTAGTTGGCCCACTCTCGCCTCCTCTTTGCCCCAGTTTTTATTGAACCATGCTCAGAAAGGATGAACAAGAGCTATCTGTGCATACTACAGGACGGAGGGGACAGATGGAGCAGTGGGAGGAAAAGGAGTAAACAGAAAAGACATACAATAAAGAAAATCTACTCCTGACGAGTATTAAGTCACAAAGCCAACAGAGATTAAGGGGAAAGACTTGGATATTATGAGTTGCAGAATGAAGAGCACGTGATGAGAGTCCAGAGTTCCTTCCTGTCCAGAGATTTCCACGGCAGGCTGTGCGCAGTCAGCAGACGCCCAGGAGCTGCCATGATGAGTGTGTAGTCACGAAAGGAGGGCAACATATCCTAATGCACCCCCACCCTCTCAAGCCCAGGCTGTCCCCATTTCCATCAGGAGCTCCTGCCTCTGCCGGCCCATATTCATTTTAAATGTGCGACTGCGGTAATGCTCTTCATTATTAACCAACGCTCATTTCCTTCATCGGAGCTCTGATTCCTGCTCTCTCTGAGAGATTCCACAGCTGCCTGCTCAGCGTCTGGTGTCTGCCTGGTGAAAGGGGTCTGGAACCGGGCGATCTGAGGAGGCCCCCTGACTAAACCCACAAGCGTGTGCAGGACCAGGAAAGAATCTAGAGATTTCATATGTTAAACTCTTCTGTAAGAACCCAGGCAGCCTCGGTGACACCCAGCCTGTCAGAGCAGATGTGTTTATGCGGGGCTGATCCACAACACAGGTCATCTCGGAGCATCGACTCCTGTTTCTTTGGGATGGCCCAGTGGCGGCTGTCACAGCCAGTTGTTGTGGGTGTGGATTTCAGTTTTTAATCTACAATGAAAGGTCACTTCAGAGAGGCTGGTTAAAGTTTGTTGTTGTGACAGAAACAGACATGGTGAGGAATGCCCTTAATGCCACTGAGGTTCTGGAGACTCAGTTTCCAGCTCCTCTTTTCCACATGCGGTAGCAGCTTCGTCTTCAATTCCAACCTAGATATTGGCCGTAAGGACATTTGTCCATGTTGTGCTGTTAAAGCTTTAAGTGTTGTGAAATACTGCTCCACTAAGATCGTCTGGTCACACAAACTGGAGTGTCTTCCAACATTAAGGAGCTCAA
Organism: Menidia menidia; assembly: GCA_907169785.1. NCBI lineage: Eukaryota > Metazoa > Chordata > Actinopteri > Atheriniformes > Atherinopsidae > Menidia > Menidia menidia. Next base: position 19,309,793 of record CAJRST010041110.1, on the reverse strand, counting down.
ATCGTGCAAACACTGTTTCGTGTCTTGATTGGATGAGCCTCGGAAGGTCTGTCCACCTACGCTCTCTGACCAATGACCAAACCAGCTATCTGAAATGAACTGAATTAGCTAGATGAAGTGCCAAATCACAGCAGATATCACCTCTATGCACTTCAAAGATATACTTCAGATGGACTGTGATGCCCGCCCGCTGTCTGGTGCCCACATGGTGCCGGCCCGGTTCCGGCCTGGCTCCACCTGGGAACTCTCCGATACAAAGAGGAGGACTTTCCGGTCAGGAGACGGGTTGCAGCATGAGCTGAGGCAGGAGCTGGCGGAGTGTACAGACTCCAAAAGAAGGAAACTGGAGGCAGGACTGCAGGAGAATGCCCTGCTCAGTCTTGGTCCAGGATGAGTGGGACCTGATGTGGTCCGGTTGGGCCCCGACTGTGTTGACAACATTTCCATGTGAGAATGGTCTGAATGAGGGGGGAGAGCTGGTATCTCTGCTGTGACACGTCTGGACCTGGGCTCTGCCCCTCAGCTCCTGCCTCCTTCCTGCCTGAGTCAGGGGGACTTGCGTGATTGCGGGTCAGTGCTCATGGCCTCTTTGTTCCTGTTCTGCTGTGGCTCTGACACCTGGCTTGCCGCTCCCTCCCAGCTCCTCATTAACTGCTGCTGATACTAACAGGAAGCGATCACCCGGAAAAATGGGCCATTTGGTAGCAACAGTAGGGCTTATATTCCAACCCGTCTGAAGACTGACACTCCATAGCATCGCTAACAATCTTCACAAGGACCTGTTTCATGTCATTCATCTCATTTCGGAGACTTTGGGGCTTGAATGAAAAACATATTTGGATTCATTAGAAAGTAGGACGAAGCAGCAGCTTATATGAAAAACTCGATGCTGTATTGTTGTAAACTTTATTGGAGTCTTATCAGATTTGATAACCAACAGTAACATGGTGATGGACAGCACTGCTAAGGGGGCCAATAGGGTGGTTGGTCTTTTAGCAAACCACTGAGAGGAAGTCTCAACAATGAAGAAATGCCTCCTTCTTTGGCCACGTTTTACACAGACTGTAAAGTAAAAACTTTCTTTTTATAAAAACATTTTGTTGTTTCCATCCATTATGGTAACCACTTATTCCCTAATGGGGTCGCGGGGGGACTGGAGCCTAACCCAGTAGCCAATGGGGAGAGGCGGGGTCACCCTTCCTTCTGGGGGAGTCCTCAGTCCATCACAGGGACACACAGAGACACACAAGGACCAACAACCACAGACACTCACACTAAGTGCAGTTTGGAGTCCAACCAACCTAACATGCAGGTTTTTGGACGGTGGGAGGAAGCCGGAGAACCCGGAGAGAACCCACAGACACAGGAGAACATGCAGACTCCACCCAGAAAGGTCCTGGTTCCCCTAGGACTCCAACCCAGAACCCTCTGGCCGCCCCTTGTTGGTTCCAATTACCTTTATTTGAAAGTTGCACGATAGCAGAAGGAGCAGAAAGAGACTGTGAAAAGGGCCAAGCCTCAGCCCGAAATGCAAGACTCTAAAACATGAAAATTTGAGATGACTGTTTTAAATCCCATCCTTAGAGACTCGGCTGCTGTGGGACTGTCAGGAGCTAATATCTCTGCCGGTATGGGGTGCATTAGCGCACACAGCATGAGTAAGTTGAACATCTGAGAAAGCACCATTAATGCAGAACCAAATGCATTATGCAAGTTTTTAAGAATTATACTCAAAGCTGGAGGATGATGTTTTTCTAGAGAGGGTCTGGCGTATTTGAACTAGAAAGCTGAAAACCACATACTGCACACTCCAAATGGACTGCCCTTATATAATACTTGTCTAAGCTCATTGAGCCCTTAAATCATCTTACTCTACAAACCACAAGTCCACAAAATCCATGTGTCTGATTTTCTTTGTCACACTGCCCCGACATGGAGTAAAAGCAGATATTTATAGTAGAGACACAACAGCTTTTAAAGTTTAAACTCAAACTTTACAAGGGGATTTTTTTGTTGTTGCATTTTCTTCCTTTTAGTCATGCCAAGACTACAGGTTTGAACACTTGAAGAGGAGCCGTAAATAACAAGTTGTGAGGTCATATGTGGCAGGAGTTTCTGACTCAGAAGGATCTTCTCCTAACATGACATTTCTGGGTTCTTCAAACCCTCAGTCAGAGGCTGCTCCGTCCTAAGGATAAAACACCCAAACACAAACTTAATGGCCTTATATATATGCGGCACAGTGCAGTGTGGGGGGCTCTACAAAAGACACATCAGCTCCACAAAGACATGGAACAGCAGAGGAGGAACTCCAGGACAAGACTCAGTTCATCTGCCTCTCAAGGATGAGGGACACCCTCTTTAGGAGAGGGCTGTGCTCATTCTGGACACAGAAGCCAGGTGGTTTGAGAGGAGTGAAGGAGGCCAACTACGTTAAACTGTGAAAACTAGCTCTAAACCGAGGAGGGGAGGGGTCCCAGGTTCCACCTTCCAGCTTGTCCCACCTCCCAGGAGGGTTCAGCCATTCACACCTGGGACCCAGTGACCAGAACTCAGCCTTTAGACAATTAGACAATCTACTGGAGAACAGACTCTAAGCCAGAGGGACCTGCTCTTCTTCTTATAATCTGAGAGAGCAGTTTGGACCTGAACAGGCCCTTTGAGATGAGATTAAACAACTTCAAGATCCAGGAAGGTGACCTCGGATAGCTTTTCGTCTGTCCTCAGCCCGTAGGATTACCAGGACCTGCATGACTATCCAAACCAGCGTAAGGACAAAGCAGCTGATCAGAGATTCTGAAAATATGTTTTGGTCTGAAGAAAGTTCAAGTGAAATTAAACATGACATATTTAAGTTTTTCTGGACCTAAAAAATATTACCCAATATATTTCGTGAAGAATTGACATAAAATGCGATTTTGTGGTCAATTGTGTGTTCAAACGGGAGAAGGAGAAAGAGAACTATATCAGTCTTCCATAAAAATGTACTGGAATGATGCAGGCAGAGGTGATTTGTATCGACTGGCCCTCTGTGAGCATCTGTCTGTCCTCAAAGGGTAGGCTTTCCCCTCAGAAATGCTCTCTCACGATAATATGAATTATTCAGAATGACTTGGATACACAACCCTAACAGGCTGGTTTCACCTGGAATAGTTTCCTCTCTGAGGGGATGGGGGGGTCTGAGGCTTGTGGAGGGGACGGCAGACAGCAGAAGGCCCTGGTTGTGTCGTGAAACCATGAATCAGCCGGAGAGCGGTGCGTTAGCTTCAGTAGAGCCCTTTGAGCGTGTTCCACTGCATACAGCAGTTTGAATACAAAAAGGCAGCTTACATTACTCACTTTACAGAGTGATGGACAAGCCTTAGTCAAATCAGGGACTCTGTGTTGGTTCACTCGAATCATCCTTCTAACAGACAGCCTTTTACGTGAGTGTTCCTCTCTGCTGGCTTGCTTGCTTGTGCCAACCCAGAAATCCAGAAAAAGGTGTTTATGAAGACATTTCTGAGCTCACAGTTTTCACATTCTGGTTTTTGAGACAAACTGCTGAGCATCACACTTTTCAAGAATCCCATGGAATGAAATGAAAACCATTGCATGAATGTGGTTAAGAGAAATGTGGTTCTATTTGTGATATTATGTGCAAAAACCTAGTGAGGCTCCTCTGGAGCTGTTCACAGGCTGGAGAGGAAGGTGAGCACAGTGAGTTTGGTCTTTTTTACATGCCCTAAAAACCTTTGTCTTTCTTTTGGGCAGAAGTACTAATGGACTCAACAACAGCAACGGCTGAGCTAGGCTGGACCATCTACCCATCACAGGGGGTGAGTTAACCATCCAAAGCAGGCCACGTGATCTGGAACTGAACATATTGAGGCAGCCGGGCCCCAGAGACGGGACAGCAGATGTCCTGTACATGTATCTGCACCTCAAGGGACAGAAACATGCTGTAAAGACAGGAGTTCCCATCATACGGAGGGCCTACAAACAACACATTCACAGACTCACACACTATGTGTGTATCGACTTACTATAAGTAGCTTAGCTGTAATTCAGCATGCCATTCATTTGTGTATCAACCTGATGGAACTCTGATAGTTCTGGTTGAGGAGTTGTGATAGAATTTTCCCACCTCTGATATGACTTGGTGAGGAATGGCTGATGTCAGCACCTCTATACTAAAGAAGTCACAAACAAACTCTGGCAGCCTCTTTGTCTTAAGACTGAGCACAAAACTGAATTTTAACATGCCCCTCTTATAAATAATGTAGCACTTTTCAAAACGACTGATCCAAGTTGAAGAAACGCAGTTGCCTACCAGTCAGAAGTCGGTGCTTCGACTAGGCTGTCCTGGGCCCCATGTCAAAGTATCCTCGGGTACATTTTCCTGCATTCCTGACAGCACTTAGGATAAAGCATCTTCTAAATGTAATGTTGTGATAGGTTCAGGAGGGAGGAACAATCTGCCAGATGTTAGAAGAATCAGGAAACAAGATCCGGGTTGGAAACATCAGTGTGATGGAGAAAAGCTTGTCATTCCAGTCACGTTTTTTATCTCCTCTTTGTCTCCTAGTGGGAAGAAGTCAGTGGATATGATGAAAAGATGAACACCATTCGAACATACCAGGTATGCAATGTCTTTGACAACAGCCAAAACAACTGGATACGCACCAAGTACATCCGCCGGCGTGGCGCCCAGCGCATCCACGTCCAGATGAAGTTTTCAGTGCGCGACTGCAGCTCCATACCCAACGTCCCCGGCTCCTGCAAGGAGACCTTCAACCTCTACTACTATGAGTCGGACTCTGACGGGGCCACGAAGTCGTCCCCGGCCTGGATGGAGAACCCCTGGGTGAAGGTGGACACCATCGCGGCCGATGAAAGCTTCTCTCAGGTGGACCTGGGTGGCCGAATAATGAAGATCAACAGTGAAGTCCGAAGCTTTGGGCCCGTCTCACGGAACGGCTTCTACCTGGCCTTCCAGGATTACGGAGCCTGCATGTCTCTCATTGCGGTGCGAGTCTTCTACAGGAAATGCCCGCGCGTGGTCCAGAACGGCGCGGTCTTTCCTGAGACCCTGTCTGGGGCAGAGAGCACCTCTCTGGTGGCAGCCAGGGGCATGTGTGTTCCCAACGGGGAGGAGGTGGACGTGCCCATCAAGCTGTACTGTAATGGCGACGGGGAGTGGATGGTCCCCATCGGGCGCTGCATGTGCAAAGCCGGCTTCGAGGCGCTGGAGAATGGCACCGTGTGCAGAGGTGAGGAAGCGGTCCCTTCAGCGCTGCATCTGGGGGGTCATAAAACTGGCTTTTTGACATGTGTTCACACACAAAAATGGCTCCCCTGTCTGTAATTGTTCACTCGACACACAGAACTTGGTGACATTCAACAACTTTTGACAAACTTTGCAGGATATTCACATTGAACATGGAGACAATACAATACTCAGTTAAAGCTGGAATTCCAGACAAAAGCATACAGGAGGCAGCCATTGCTTAAAACTGTACATTTCAATTAGAGCAAGTCCATTCCCCAAATAGCAAATGTGACTTTAATCACGCATGACCTATATCTTCAGTTTCCTTTGAACAAACCCGACCGTGAGTCATGGCGTTGACTCATGGCTGGTGCGGCTGCCAGACTCAGTCACCTTTTCAGAGTTTCCATAACCCAGCCCAGCACAGGCCTTAGCCCAGGTTTATATCGCAGCATAACCTGTTGGCTTTGACCTTTAAGCTGCATTTGCGTGCTGAAAACTCTGATTGGTCTGAGTTTCCCGTTATTTTGTTCTGTGGTTTATTCTGGTCACCAAACTGCCAGCAGTGAATCAAAGACAGTTGTCTTAAACAAACGGCAACGATAAGAAACGCCCATCCTCTCAGTACCAGAGTCTAACTGACACACAACAGCACGGGACTCACTGTAAACTATTAACCCATCATTGGCCGGTCATGGATCATGGATGTTTGTACAGGAGTTTGTACAGACTGGTCTTTTTTTAGAAGCTGATTTTCAGGCTATCACTATCAACATGTGGCTTCTGGAAACACAGTCTATAATAGCTGCCACTAAATAAAAAACATACAATAGTCAATGATTTGGAATGAAAGCATCGTTTTCTCTTATTTTACTGTCTCTTTTAATGTCAAGCTAATCCCTTCTGCTCTCCTCTTTCCTTTGCTGCTGGGTGTGTTCTTTACAGCGTGTATGTCCGGGTTCTTCAAGGCTGCGCAAGGAGAGCACAAATGTCTGCAGTGCCCCATGAACAGCCGAACCATCAGCGAGGGAGCCACTAACTGTGTGTGTCGCAGCGGCTACTACCGCACCGACGCCGACCCTCCACAGATGCCCTGCACCAGTAAGCATGCGTGTGGTTGCAGAGTCCTAGGCTCAAAAGAGCTGATCCAGGGTGGTAAAGCAGTGCTAGGTGATAGACATGAGGTAGAAATGAACCTGAACGGACAGGGCAAATGGAGTCACACAGAGAATAAAGATGGGAGCTTTCTTTGCCCTCACAGCGGTTTAAGGCGGCGTTGTTTCTTTCCTTTGCTCATCAGCCGTTCCATCAGCCCCACAAAACGTCATCTCGATTGTCAATGAGACTTCCCTGAGGCTGGAGTGGAGCCCGCCAAAGGAGGGTGGGGGTCGGGAGGACGTGGTCTACAACATCATATGTAAGAGCTGCGGCAGTGGGCGCGGCAGCTGCACGCGCTGTGGGGACAACGTCCAGTTTGAGCCCCGCCAGCTGGGACTGACCGACACCCGGGTCCACATCAGCGACCTGCTGGCCCACACCCTCTACACCTTTGAGATACAGGCCGTGAACGGAGTGTCGGACCAGAGTCCGTATTCCCCCCAGTACACGTCTGTCAACATCACCACCAACCAGGCCGGTGAGTCGGTGCTCGCTGCTCTTTAAATCATTTCTCAAACTGGATGCCACGTATACCTGACAGTTGACCAAACAACAGGCCAACATCAGTCACACCAGTTAAACATTTATACCAACAAATACTTTCTCTCGTTTTCCTTCCAGAACATTTAACCACATCCTAAATGTATCCCCTCCACCTGATTTTGATCAGATTAGCTTGTCAGCCTCTCCATTGCTTAGGTTGTATTAAAACCCCTTAGCCAATCATCTGATGTCAGAGCTGTGACCATTTCCCAAACAGGGCCTTTTCCCCATCCTTCCTTATCCTTAAACATGTGTGTTCATTATGTCATATTCGCTAAACTTGCCCAAAGCTGAGGATGAGGTCAGGTTAGGATATTTTGTACAATGCCATTGATTCGAAATGAGTTCTTCATTCTGTTTTGCTTCAAATCAGAGTTTGATTTGAGGTTTTTTTTGTCTCTAGCACCATCAGCAGTGTCAATCATCCACCAGGTTAGCAGGAGTCCTAACAGCATCACTCTGTCCTGGTCTCAGCCTGATCAGCCCAACGGGGTCATTCTGGACTACGAGCTGCAGTTCTATGAGAAGGTAGGTCAGCCCGACTGGACTGCATCCCATCAGCCACTGGGATCCTGTGGAGAAGCTGCCTCTCAATGCTGTGCTGTCTGACGTTTCAGAACCAAGCGGAGTGGAATGCGTCTCTGACCCGGAGTCAGACTAACACCGCGGTAGTGCGGGGCCTGATGCCTGGGACTATCTACGTCTTTCAGGTTCGGGCTCGGACCGTTGCTGGCTTTGGACGCTTCAGTGGCAAAATGTACTTCCAAACCATGACTGATGGTACGACTAACTGTATTTACTGAGATCTTTGCCCTGGGATGCTGACATCTGTATTTCCCAGTGACTCATATGCCTTGATTTTTGTTTTTAAACCGTAGAAGAATATAACTCCAGCATACAGGAGAAGCTCCCGCTGATCATTGGTTCATCTGCTGCAGGAGTGGTCTTTATCATCGCCATCACCGTCGTCATAATCGTTTGTCGCAGGTGAGTCAGGAAGACCATTGGCCCCTAATCAGTGATAGGAATCATAAACCGGTTTCTTCTGAACACTACAGAGCACCTCGGTGACCTACTGTTCCTAAGAGGTGCTCAGGGGAGATCAGGTTGTGACCAGGTTTTCAATACTGACTGGCAGAGGGGGGGTATGGGCTGTTTTCCGCTTGCCGGTGTCTGGGAGAGAAATGAGTGATTAGTCTGGTGGTTTATATTCTGTGAAGAGTTATTTCCTGAAGCTGATAACTGACTTGTGGGAGGACAAAACTTCGGTATCATAAAGGCTGGTCCTTAATAAATTAAAAGAGACCAAAGGTGCCTCTAAGACCACGGGTGTCAAAACATTACTGATTCATGTCAATTTGTGAAGGCCTGTGCAGAGGCCTTAAAGGCAATACTAAGTTTGCTAGGCTCCTTTGAATGACTAAAGTGAGTGGGTACTGGTTGTTTGTTGTTATGTTATCCAGACGGCTGCTGGTCAAAAGTGAACCATACTTATTAACGACGAAAAAGAAACCTGCACTAGCAGGACGGGAGGATGGAGGAGTCAATCCAGCCTTCAGGGATCTATTGATACCACAAAGTTGTCACAAAGTTGACGAGGCAGCTCTATCATGGTTTTTGTTTTAATCTCACACGGTGACTTCTAGGCCTTATTCTACAAATGGCCTGTGTGATTGGAGTTTCTTATTGAGTGTATTGTTTCACAGCAGGAGAAGTTCAGACAGACCAGAATCAGAGTACACCGACAAACTCCAACATTACACCAGTGGTCACAGTAAGTCCACACTTACTGAACATATTTAACAGATTAGATTAATCTTTTAATGAGTATGTCAAAGTGTCTGATTGTTGCTTCCTTTGATCAAGTTGTTGTTGTTTCTTCTCTGATAAGTGTCACCAGGAATGAAGATCTACATCGATCCCTTCACCTATGAAGATCCAAATGAGGCTGTCAGAGAGTTTGCCAAAGAAATTGACATTTCCTGTGTTAAAATAGAGCAAGTGATTGGTGCAGGTAAAGGAAAAAGAACCAAAACCACCCTGCAAGGTTAGAATTGCATCACTTAGAACCTTCAATGTAACTTCAAGATGGCATCATAAAAGTCCAAACTGGTGAACTAATATATAGTGCAAAGATTCCTCCCCACAGTTCAATTCAGCTCAGTTCACTTTTATGGACAGGGTTAGGGTTATAGTGCCTCAACACTGGGCACTTCATATTCACAACCCAATTATATTATTGAAATATATACATAATCCATCCATCCGTTTCAAATTAGTCAAATTTTCACATAGCCAATTCAAAAACATTGTCCAGCTAAAGAAACCAACAGATTGCATTTTATTGTCTCTGTGATGGAAGTATCTTAAACTCCAATGTTCCTCACCTCCCAAAGACTAGAATCTATTGTTAAAAAAAATAAAAATAAAAAGGACTAGAATCTAAGGAAAAACTATTCAGAATAGCATAACTTTAATGTACATTTTCTCTCTCTATGAACATATATATTGAAATGGCTTATGATAGCAAACTGTATTTATGAACCTGGACAGCAGGAAGTTTAGAGAACTGATTTTTTCACTGGTTCACTTTGGCATTGTCTGAAGTGGGACTTTTTCGTTTAACTCAGTTCTCTTCTCATTGTATTAGGTGAGTTTGGGGAGGTATGCAGTGGAAACCTCAGGCAGCCTGGAAAGAGAGAGATCCTGGTGGCCATTAAGACACTGAAGGCAGGCTACACTGAGCGCCAGAGGAGGGACTTCCTGAGTGAAGCATCCATCATGGGCCAGTTCGACCACCCCAACATCATCCATCTGGAGGGAGTGGTGACCAAGAGCAGCCCTGTGATGATCATTACAGAGTTCATGGAGAATGGCTCCCTTGACTCCTTCCTCAGGGTAATGCACGCTACCTTCCTAACACTAACACTCCATCAAAAGATTTCCTGGCAGCTTTTTCTTTGACACAATAATTAAGAGTTTGATATCAGTTAGGTTACCACTTCTGGTGACCCCCTCAGCTCACTTATTTCGAAGTCACTCTTTCTATATCTAAGCAGTCAAGGTGGAGCCATCACTTCACTAAATCTGTTCAAACTCAAACAAAATGTCTGAGTTGTTTTTGAGGGAATCGTGAAGACATTTCGGGGTCAGTCTGGTCAGTGAGGCATGCTGAATCCTTCTTTCTCCTCAGTTCTTCCAGCTGCCTTTCCTGCTCTGTACACGCTGAGCTGCATTCCCATTGGCAGCACTCTCCTGTCTGATCAATTCAATATGCTAGAGCCTTTAGCAGTTATTTCCATAGCCTGAGATTGGAGAGCACCATGCAGTTATTGGGAACCTGAAAAGGAACCTCATTTGGTTCCACAAATGATCAATAGGATGTGAGGCACAAAATTACTGACAGTTTGTGGCTCCAGAGTTTGAAGGCAGATCAGCTTTATTGGTTTCAGTGCCTTAAAGTGTCTGCACAAGCAGTGACAACCATGGTTTGTCTCTCAGGCTTTGAGGCAATATTATTTTAACATGTTAAAGGACACGAAAATAAAATGAAATCGAGAACAAAAGCCAGAGGAGCTGTGGCCCTCAGCCAGTGAGGATCTGATGGTTTTCTTTTCGCAGCAAAATGATGGGCAGTTCACCGTGATCCAGCTGGTGGGAATGCTGCGTGGCATCGCAGCAGGAATGAAATACCTCTGTGACATGAACTATGTCCATCGAGACCTGGCAGCAAGGAACATTCTGGTCAACAGCAACCTGGTGTGCAAAGTGTCCGACTTCGGCCTGTCCCGCTTCCTCGAGGATGACACTTCAGACCCCACCTACACAAGTGCACTGGTGAGACCCATCGTAGGCTGCAGGCGCTTGATGAACAAGGAAGTAGACTAATTGTGTTCTAAATGTGTACCCGAGCAAATGGAGAGCACCAGAATACAGTTACCAACACTGGAACGTTTCTCCCAGCTAAATGTTTCCTTTCCTGTTTCTCCAAGGGAGGAAAGATTCCCATCCGGTGGACAGCTCCAGAAGCCATTCAGTATAGGAAGTTTACCTCATCCAGTGACTGCTGGAGCTATGGCATAGTCATGTGGGAGGTTATGTCATATGGAGAAAGGCCCTACTGGGACATGAGTAATCAAGACGTAAGTAAAGCTCTGTCAGCATCCATTAAGGAGCCCTGACACGTCCAGTCAGGGGTGTGACTGACGCTTCAGTTTGACTCACTTGTCTGGAATCACTTCATTTCATCACTAACTGAGCTGAGCCTTAGGGAGACCCAAGCTGAATCTATTCCATCATGTGAAAACATCATGAAACCATTTTTTTCCCGTTCCCTAGCTTAAAAGTCGAATGGACGCTAACAGGCCTCTGAGCTTTGTGACAGTTATGACTGTGCCTTCCTCTCTGTGTCACACCTCGTTAGCTTCCGTCTGCATCTGTTTCTGTTCTTTTCGTCCTCTGCAGGTGATCAATGCCATAGAACAGGACTACAGGTTGCCCCCGCCCATGGACTGTCCCAGTGCGCTGCATCAGCTGATGCTGGACTGCTGGCAGAAAGACCGAAACAATCGGCCCAAGTTCAGCCAAACCGTCAGCACCCTGGATAAGATGATTCGCAACCCCAACAGCCTGAAAGCCATGACCCCCCAGTCCTCCAGGTACGGCCGGCAGGCTGCCCTGACCCACAGCCCTCACGAGTCAGAGCCCTCATTTGTCTTCTTTCTGTCCTCCAGCGTTCACTTACCTCTTCTAGATCGCAGCACTCCAGACTTCTCCTCCTTCAGCACGGTGGATGACTGGCTGGAAGCCATTAAGATGGGGCAGTACAAGGAGAACTTCACCAGCGAAGGCTTCACCAGCTTCGACGTGGTGTCTCAGATGAGCATGGAGTACGATAAGTCCCTTTATTTCCTTGTTGTCAACCAGATAAATCCCACGAGAAGGGTGTTGTGGCAATGTATCTTATCGTGATCAATGCTTGTTATAAAGCTACCCCAATTTGCATTCCGTGACTAGAAAACTAATATGTCACTAAAGAGGCATCTTTGACAGGGAATCAAGATGTCATTCACCTTCTGTGATCTTGATCTTTAGTAAGTAGGCCTTGTTCATCAGGTGAAGCAGAAAGATGACATGAGGCTTTTCATTAGTAATTTCTATTATTACTTTTCCATATTTGGCATGTACTCAGTGGAATTAGACTTTATGCCAGCCCTTAATCAATGAATTACATTTTTCAAGATTCAGTTGTTTACAGTTGCAGTGCTGTACCTGCATTGGAAGTCGCTTTAGATGTAAGCGTCTGCTGAACGCACAAACAGAAACATATATAGAAGATTTCTGAAGGGCATGATGTAGACTCAGTAATGGTTCCCCCTCTGGTATCACATCTAAAGCTAAATCTGCCCATGACTGTGCCTCCACCACTGTGGAAAAGACTGGCTTGTGTAGGGCACCATGTACGTAGCCCAGGGGATACTAGCTGATTCGTTATAGATAACATGAAGTCTTACCATCTGCAGACAGTTAGCAGCTCAGCAAAGCATGTGTGCACATGATCAAAGCTCAGTCCGCAGCTGTTGTTGTTCTGGGGCAACACTTTGCTGACGCTACGGGATCCGGAGGGAGATTATTTGGCACCAGAAAACAGGAATTCTTGAGCTCCATCAAGAGTCGGTCTGCTGGAGCTGCAGAAGAGACTAACACGTGGTTTCTTCTCAGGGATATCGCCCGGGTGGGGGTGACACTGGCTGGCCACCAAAAGAAGATCCTGAACAGCATCCAGTCCATGAGGGCACAGATGAACCAGATCACCTCAGTGGAGGTGTGATCTCAGAGACGGGCTCCACTCTCAGTAGGAGAACCCAGGAGCCACCCACCCTGCTTTCTCCTGAGCTTCTGAGGAAGGCTGATGACTGCCTCACAGACTGAGACTTCAATCCAACCTCAGGTCCACCCTCCCACCAGACTCTCCCCAGAGGGCTCCAGTAGTGGGCAGCGCGCCTGTCGCTGCTGCTGCATGTTCAGGAAGCAGCCGTGCTTTGGGGTTGATGTCCTCCTAATCCTGTCGTAGGATTCCTCCCTGTGTGTCTCCTAAATGTGGCATGACCACCAGCACCTGATTACGTCACTCCCAGAGTTGGCCTTGCGACAAATTGTTATAAAAGAGCCTAATATGTGTCGATTGAGTTTTGTGAATTAGACGTGCATGGTCCCCCATGCAAAGCAGCACAGTCCAGCGTAATTAGCCCCGCCGAGCACACCGATTCCCAAACGCCAGCTGGCCACCTCGGCCTTTCAGTCCGAGGATTCTGGGGCCGTGCCACACGGTGCTTCTGCTGTCCTCATGCTGGAGAAGGAAGAACACAGGATGAGGGCAGGAGCCCGGCGGTCTGATATTCTCCACTTCAGAGCTAAACGGGTGTTTTCTCTGAAAGTCTTACACGCTCTTCCTGTCCGATGATTTTGTTAGAAAGGAGCTCTTGCTGTATTTATCCCCGAGGCCCAAGATACCGGACACATCCATAGACCTTCAGAGCATTGGGATATCTGACTCCAGTTAGCCCCCAGAGGTATTCATGAAGTCAGCTTTTGAAAGCATCGTTTAGGCTTTTGGAGGCACCTTGTCCCTTCCAGAGGAACCCCTGTGAGAGCCCGTGTCTTCATGGTGAATACGATGTGAGAAGACTGTTGTCCTTGATGGAGAGAAGTGCTGACTCTTACAGGAGCTCCCCTCGAATAGCAGAGTAGCTTCCAAAACCCCGAACGACGTCTCACATTCAGCCAAGACATGTCTAAGGGTCTCGTTCCAATGACAGGAGCTTTTTTTCCACTTACAAGAAAAGACAGCGGACGAGAGCGTTTTTCACACAAACGTTGGCTTTAGGATTTTTGGGCACACCTTTGACTGCACATTTAAACAAACTTTGCACATAATTTATTCCATATTATTTTTCCACGAAAACATGATGCATCAATATTTGGGCGCATCAGAACTAATTTGGTTTTCTGTATTTTTCATGCGGATAAAAATTATTTTTGGCCAAATACGGCCATGCACTTCCTTTAATGAGAAGTATTTAGCTACGAAAACATCTCATCAGGTCAGATGGGGACCAGCATGGTAAGCACAGGTCTAATTTCCTCTCCGACCACCTGAATTCTAAAATAATTATTGCTCAGTGACTATATTACCAAGCTTTAAAACAGTGTGTTTACTTCAGAGCATTAAGTCAAATCCTAAACGGAACAAATCCGTATCAGTCTTATTGATCCGTGGCCTGATCATGATGTTCCAAGAGTCCTAAAACCCCCCTGAACCAGCCCCATGATTTAGGTGAAATTCTCCATGTTGGATGCCACCATCAGCTCAGCCTGGACTGTCCCCCGTCTCTGCTTCCACCTTTTGCTTCATCTGGACGCGCCTTAGTTTCTGACCATCAGAGCGGGAGTCCACGCTCTTTGCTTCCTGCCGCCACACGCTGGGCCCTCTGTCTCCACCTGACTGACCGTCCCCGTACCCCCCCCCCACCAGCACCGACATGCAGTGTGGTTTGAGGAGGCACAGGACCAGAGAGCCCTTTCTGAAACTGTGAATTTTTTTAAATGTTATGCACCTACATGCACACTTTATATTGACAGAAGTGAATCCTTCCCCTGGGGTCATGTGATGCCTGAGTGGTTCTCTCTGTCCTCAGGACATGTGGCATGGTGAATCTCTTCCTCCCTCTGTGTGAGCACTAACGCCCTTAACCGTTCACTGTTGCTGTTCCCGAGGACCCGGTCCTGTTTGTAAATGTTTTGAGACCTCGCAGACTTAGCATCAAACTCCTTTTATGACCACACTCAGCAGCACACCCCAGTCTTTCCTCTCAGCCGACCATTTAAAAAAGACTTTTTGAGAACAACCAAAAAAAAAAAAAAAGGATGCGGACATAAGGGTTTTGTAATTTCACCTCATGTTTTGCCACACGGCTCCAGCAGTGCACGTGGCTCAGTGCTGGCCCCCCCGTCCAGCAGACCGGGCGTCCTGCAGACCGGGCGTCCAGCAGACCGGGCGTCCAGCAGACCGGGCGTCCAGCCCACGTCTTCACCGCATCACCTGTACCATATTTAATGGGTGCATGTCTATTTGAGCATATTAGAGCTCCATACTGCACATGTGCTCTGTGTCAGACTGCTCATACCACTCTTATCTGTGTGTGTGCGTGCGTGCGTGTGTGTGTGTGTGTTTTTTTTGTGACTGGGCGCTTCCACTTGACTTTGGACCTCTTAGCACACATTGTTCATGTCCCCTTGGTCCCTAAAAACCTGTCAGAGAGACAAAGATCTGAACTCTGCCTGTGTCTGGTGGGTTCCCTCTGGCTTCCTACCGTCCAAACACATGCCTGTTAGGTGGACTGAAGGCTCTGAATTGTCCCTGGACCCAGCGCGAGTGGCCTGTGTCTGAGGTGGACGTCCACCTGTCCAGGCTGATTCTGTAAAAGTGGGAGGTGATTCTGCCAGACACAGTTACTTTAAACGTCTCCCTCACATATTTGTATACTTGTTTTATCTTGAGTGTGTTATGACCATGAGACTTTTTCCTACCCATATTTTTGGAATCCTTCAGAAACACAAAGGACACCTGAAAGGAACCTTCTATTTTAAAAGATTAATTGTGCGTGTCCCATGTTTGGCCGACAGTATAGGAGCTTCTCAGTGCTTTTCAGAGTCGAACGGAGGCTGTTTCTGCCAGCATTTCTTTTAATGTTGATGAGATAACAACATTCCAGTTCTTAAAATAACAGCTCTAATGAAACTTTGTGATCCTGAGTGAGAGTACGATGCTCAGATGAGTCTGAATTAGGGAAAGCCTCACAGTTTCTGGGTTTTTCTTGGAGTGGTATTATTTTTCTTTTGACTCAGTCTGAAAGTGTAATCATTGTAAAAAAAAAAAAAAAAAAAGTCTGATCAAAATAAATACAGATAGAACGCTGAGTGGTGCTATAGTTCTCTGGCCTGAAAATAACCCCTCACCCCTCCAACTGTACATCCATGAATCCACTATGAGCTTTCTACACTCGTGACAGGGTCACCCACAGCCAAACAAGTCCTACCACTGTGATCTCACTGTAACCTGTTGTCCTCTGCCTCAGTTGTATAAATGTATATTTGATGGAATACCTGTGAATGATGTATCAATTTGAATTATTTGTAATACTGTTACTGGTTTATTTTGTAAAAAACTGGAAAATGAAAAGTAAAAGAAACTCAACACAACAAAGTTTTGTAGCTACTGTCTTAAAATAAAAACCTGAGCAAAGAAAAGTCTGGCCTGCAGTGTATGTCGACACACTAGTGCTGGGACGGGAAAATCCTGCTTTCAGCCCACTGACAAATACCAGACACTAAGATATGACATATCTGTAGTTCCGATGTTTTTCCGTTCATTGCTATTCACATTCAGGGTTTTGGATGAAACGGACACCTTTTTAAAGCTCACAGCGTGATGCACTTCTGCTGAAATAAGACTTATGAACACGTTCTCAGTGTCAGAAAAAAGAATTATAGCTAAAGGACCTTTGGATGCAACAAGGAAGCTGCTCAAGTGTCATGAATTAGACACAGTTCACCCACACAGTCCACAAACCTGGAAGTTTGTATGAAACCAGGCATCTCCACTTTAATTACTTTCAGCCTTTATACACAACCAGCCCTAACATTATGGCCTCCGTCAGCTCCAGTCCTCCAGTTGCTGGTGGATGTCTGCAGGCCTCAGTAACGGCTTCCTGCCAGCTCTTCTTCCCTCTCAGCCTTCTTCCATCAGTCTTTTTCAGACTTTTTCAAACCATCCAGCATCAGGAAGAGCTGAGACTCTGGCATTTAAAATCAGCTCTCAGTGCTTTTCCATTTGCAGCTTACTAGAATCGCATCACCAAATCTAATCTGATTCACTGGGCTTGTCTTTTAAATGAGATTCAAATGAATTAACTCGCTGGAAAAAAAAAAAGAATATTTTCTGCAATGAATAAAACACAGATTTTGGAAGTTCAACCAAGTGCAGTACAAAAACTTGTTATAGGGATACATAATAAGTCTGAGATATGTACGAGTCCCGTTGCTCAGGGTTTTGATCACAATAGACTGACATCGAGTGAATCCTGGCTGGTTATAGTTCTTAAACAGGAGCGAGCCCCATACGAGCACCTCACATCTTCACCAGCAGCTCATCTGCTCCAGCCAGGCTCAGGCGTCTGTATGGGTCTTAATCCGCTCCTGGTTTTCCATCAGACTGCCAGTTCTGCCAGTACTTTTCCTGATCACGTCTGCCTCATCAGTGCAAACACCTTCACCTGTGCTCCCTCCCCTGATTTAAACCCCCTCTCTCCTCTCAGTCTCTGCCAGATTATCTTTAGCAGCATGCAAAGTTCTCCAGCGGTTTTCTCCCGGATTGCTTCCCTGGTTTGGACCCTGCTGGTCCCTGACCGGTCCTGGTGGTCCCTGCCCCGGTGACCTGAACAGTCTTCTGCCCCTGACCCCTCCGCCTGCTGGCCCCTCGTCTGTCTCCAGAGTGTTGGGACGATAAACCGGTGAACTGTTGGACGCTGGTCTCAGTCTGTGCTGTATTTGTGTCCAGCCTCACACCCGTTACAGTATGGGTGGAGAAAAAGGTCTGAAGATCTGCGCCCAGGATCCTGGAGGCCGGCAGCAGAGGCCTGAGCCCGGCTCCATCCGTGGCTCCGTCGGGGGTGGGGGGGGGGTAGACAGCCCGGGCTGCTCTGCCTCCTCTTAACGCAGCGCTGAGCATGACCTACTTTTGCTACATGATAGAACAGAGCAGAGGTCCTGGCCACATATTTCTGGGGCCTTTTTTTTTTTCTTTTCTTTTTTTTCTGGCAGAGCTGAAACAGAGCGGTTTCATAAGAGTCTGGGTATATTTACGTAACGATTCCTGCCCTGCTGGCCTGATGTCTCAGGTAAACACTGGAATGAGGGATTTGGGGTTCGTAATCCACTGGCTTTGTGAGGATGACATCCCCATGCATGTTTAAACCAAAAGACGGGACGCAGCGGCGGCTTTAGCAGCTGGACGCGTTCCTGACTCTGCAGAGCCCCCTTCAGGAAGGAAGCAGGGGGGGGGGGGGGGTTTACGGGTGACGTGGGATGCTGCTGTTGGCCGTGTGTGTGCCCGTCACATGTGAGTCACAGATGTCGCTGGCATCCTCGTTTCAAGTGATGCTTTGTTCACATGGAGGGAGACTTCCGGCGCCACGGTGGTTCTGATCCGACCGGGGCCGGGCCGGCTGCCCCCCCCCCCC
>CAJRST010041110.1:19270154-19291441 GCA_907169785.1 Menidia menidia | reverse complement strand
CCCCCCCCCGCCCCCCCCACCCCCTCCCTTTTGCTCCTCCCCTCTCCTCCCTGAAAGCCAACAGGCTGCTGTTTGCTCACTCTGCCTGCTCCCTGGTCTGCCGGAGTACCATGTTGTCTTGCTATGCTAGGCTTCTGGGGAGTGTTGTCGTCTGGCAGAGCTCAGGAGGATGCGGGCGCCGCGCTGACCTCTCCGTCCCCCCCCCCCCTCCGTGGTCTTAACCTGTGTCCGGCTGTGTCCCCGGCGCCCCCTGGCCCCCCCGTCTCCGGACTGATGCTGCCGCTCCGCTGACGATGCCACCATGTGGGACCTGGCTGCAGCCTCTCCTCGCTCTGATCGTCTCCGCCTCGCTCACCCGTAGCCACAGCTGTCCGTCCAGATGTTTGTGTCCAGACAACCACACGGTCAACTGCACCAGCCAAGGTCTCGTTGGAGTCCCAGACTCCATCCCTCTCGATGTCCGCCGTCTCCTGCTCTCCAACAACTGGATTCCCTGGATTCCCTCGGACTTCCTGGTCCTTTACACTGATCTGGTCTATCTCGACTTGAGGAATAACTCCCTTTCCCAGCTGGACCCGGGAACCCTGAGTTCCTCCTCTAGATTAGTCTTCTTGGACCTGGGAAGCAACAACCTGACAGAAATCCCCTCCGGCATGTTCGGGGAATCGAAGAGTCTGATCAAGCTGCGACTGGGAAACAACCCCTACCTGAGAATGATAGGCCGCGATGCCTTCAGTGGGCTGAGCGCGTTACGGGAGCTGGATCTGGAGAAGAACGCCTTCACCGTTCTGGACGTGAGGGTCCTGGAGCCTCTGGCCTCCCTGCGGATGCTGCGCCTGGAGGGCAACCCCTGGCTCTGCAACTGCCACTTTGCCAAGCTGTTTGCGTGGTTGTACCAGAACCGGCAGAAGCTCCCGACGGGTAAGACGTAAGCTGCTTAAAAAAGCCACTGGCGCACACTGTCCACGGACAGAACTTAGCCAGTGATCTGCCCGGGTTACGTTCACAGATTTGATGTATCGGATGCAATTAGAACAAGGAGCCGACCAGAATGCAGCGTGCAGAAATAAATCCTGTTTGTCACAACGAGGAGACAAACAGCGTTCTTCAAGAATTTGTATTCTGGCCCACGAGATGTTCCGCTCTCATCATAATGTCCAATGGCTGTGAATTATGGGGCAGATTTGGTAATTAACTTCCACAACTGAGGTATGGCTGAGTCAGGAAAAGAGTTGGCAGGTGTGTGTTATTGCACACAGTCGATTGTTCTAAGCTAGGAAGCAGGCTGAGTTTGACGTGGAGTCATTTGAACTAGTACACATAAAGACTTGCACAATGGCAGCATCAGAGCACAAAGAGCAGAGAACAATAAGACACAAAGCAGCAACGTGGGTGGAGACGCTCACCACACAGTATACAAGCCAATCGCTTCTGTTTGGTCTGAAATAAATGCTAACGGCAAATTATCTGAGAAAGAAAGCCCACACCTTGATGGTCCGTTTGTTGTTTTTGTTAAAACCATTAATTTGTCAAAAAGGTGCATGAACCCCAGTCCGGTTAATAAAAGTATCATTTTATTGTTCCAGCATCGACTCGTCTTTTAGAATTTCTTTAAGATAAGATCTCATTCAGTAACTGGAAAGGATATAAATTACATTAGACCAGTAGGATCCATAGACATAGTAATGTGGAAAACAGAAGATTTGACTATTTCGGGTTAAATGTGACCAAATGTAACAGGAACACAAATACTTTCTGTACAGATCCTTATTTGAAAGTCATGTCACTGATGTTGAGGAATTTTTTTTGTTGTAAGATGACCGCCATCTTAGGAAACTTTTTGTGGACCAGAAAGCTTTGTGATCTTTTTAAAGGAAGCTGAAGAAAGACTCACCTGTGTAGCAAGGCCTGAACGCCTTTAGTGGAACACCTCCTATTAGTATCTGTGATCAGGGTTTTATTTACACCTCCACTTCCTTCTTTACCACTTATTTGCCACATTTAAATTATTCAACTATGAATGAAGTTGTTGTAATATTTAACTTGTGTGTGTGGTTTTTCAATGTGTGGCTCATGGTTTGGGGGTTGTGAATGCTGAAATGGTCTTTATGGTCTCTATTTTTCTTATTTTTCCATTGATTCTTTCCTCCTTTTTTATCATGTACACTTTATTTAGCTTTTTTTCTCATATGAAAAGTGGTAAAGTGGTAGAGGAGTAGAAGAGTGATACAACACCTCTTTGCAACCGTCTCAGCACACACAATGAAAAACACAACACCTTTCCTTCCGTATTTCTGCAGTTTTATTTTTGCCACAGGGCCCTGAGTGGTGTGTTCTGTGTAGGTGCAGCACCC
This sequence comes from Menidia menidia, assembly GCA_907169785.1. Taxonomy (NCBI): domain Eukaryota; kingdom Metazoa; phylum Chordata; class Actinopteri; order Atheriniformes; family Atherinopsidae; genus Menidia; species Menidia menidia. The sequence goes on along the minus strand of CAJRST010041110.1, from coordinate 19,289,087 downwards.
TCTGCTGGGCCCTCACACACCTCATCACGCCAAACGTCCTGCAGCCGGGATGTCCAGACGTTCATGGGTTTGCAGGTCGAATGGAATGAATTGTGATCAGATGAATGACCTTTTTTAAAAGTGTTGGCTGCGACAGCTCTAATGTATACATATATCTCTTCTCAACAGGTCATCCATTAAGGAATATGATTTGGATATGATTACACTGTAGAAAGTCTGCTGTGTTTGAACCATTTTTCTGAGCTCATTATTCTATGTCCGTCTTGAAGGGTCAAAAACAAAGGCTTCCAATAAAAGTGGAGCAATAGCAGTGACAGTTACCAAGACCCTCCTCAGAACACAACCACGACTCAGTCACATGACCGGGAATTCTACAGTAATGTCTCGTCAGCCTGGTGGTTGTCTTCAACGTATAGTGAGACGTCTTCAAGTTCAGGCCAACCGTCTGAGTCTGCCGCCATTTTGTCTTTGTGGTAACTCTTTCGTTCTCTCTTCCCAGGTATGGAGGGCATAGAGTGCTCACTGCCTCCGGACGGCCTCCGTGTTCCCCTCAGTGTATTCTCTGAGGACAGTTTCAGGGAGTGCCGGGGTGCCCTCACCCTCACAGACTGCCTCATCGTCATCTTCTCTGGCATCTCCGTCTCCTTCGCTGCCATCGTGACCAGTTTCCTTCTGGCTTCCATAGTCCATTGTTTCCAGCGCATCAGCAAGACCAGTAAAGGTGACGAGGAGGAGGGGAAAGACTGACCAGATGGATGAGGACTTTGGTAAAAGCCCAGTGTTTCGTGTGCAGCTCTTTCTGGAGGAAGCTACTGCCATCAGGGTCAGCAACGATCCAGAGCAGGGAAAGGCCAGCAAGTCAAACTCAAGATGACCGGGAGCAGTCGCGCGTGTAACAGATGGGTTTGGACAGCATCATTTTGAGAGAACTTCATCCCTGTCAAATGCAGATCTCCATCTAAATGCAGCATCCATTTAGTCTGGACAGTAGCAACCTGAGCTGGCTCCAGCATCGATTTCTACAGAACACGTCCATTACATGTTGCAGACTTCTCAAGTCTCCACTGTGCAGGATGGGTGGTCAGTTCATGGCACGACCTCCTAAGCATCTCCATTTCACATGATCCCCATCAGTGTTTGGATTGTATAGGGGGAAAAGAAAGAAAAATGAACAAGTTCATGGAATAGATAGGTTTCTCAGGGTCCCAAAATTCAGGTATGACTCAGCTGGAAGTTCCACCAGCAGAGCTGCTAGTGCCTTAAAGGAGAAGTTGTCATAAACTCGTTTTTACTGACTTTGTCCGAACATTTCATTATCCTATTTAAACGTAATACTGCGACAAATGCTTCATGCTGTTGTTCAACCTAAAGAAAAAACAGCCGGTAAAGTTTACCCACGGTCATGTTTTCAGTCTTTTTCTTCTCATATGTTGCAGAATGCTTATTTGACCTGGTGAGAGAATTTGGATAGTTCTTCCTTAACTCGGGAGTTGATCAAGTTAACTCCTGACTTATGCAAGTAATCCAGTTATTTACATAATGGCTGCTAAATGAAAACTCAAAAATAGAGCCGTATAAGTAGATGACCAGTGGCGTCAAAGCGCCTGGACTCATCCAAGAACGTCCCCTCATATCCCAACATGTCAGTTGACAGTTGACGTGTCACATGACTCATCTGTGCAGCACCACAGCAGTCCTGTCTGTAGAGTGGAGATTAAGCCCCCAAGTGCCTTTGGAAACCGAACAGAACCTGTGTACCTACTCTAGAAGAGTCCCCGGCCGAAACCAAAAACCCTTCACTCGTTTTCCAGAACATCTCAGCTGTCCCTCAAGAGGCGGGTTCCCTGTACCTTTTTCAGATGTGATTATGATGTTCCTCACGACTTTGAGAACAATTTAATACCGCATAATGCATGCGATCTTGAGCACATTGTTGGGAAATTGTGATCATTGTAGTGTTCCTATGCATTTCTGTTTGGTTTAACTGTTGGTGGACCTGTTATGGGGGTTTTCCATTGTTATCCGCTCCATGAAGCTGATTCCATTTCCCAGCACTCGTTGCTCTGTGTTTACCCTCAATGCTCTTAGGGCTATGGTGATTTGGTCCATGAACTACTACCTCCACAAGTTTCTGATATAAGGGATGGAGTTTGTCCTCTTAAACCAATGTGTGACTGTCATCACCCCTGGCAGGAGCGAGAGGGAGCCACAGTCTTCCTATAGAGGCCATGGATTGTTGCTGTTAGGTTAAGGCCTCCTTATGAAACGTAACCTTCTGCATGTACTTCTTTGAGGGGACCCAGCTGTGTGGCCTCTTCCTGAACGTGAGTGTGTGCTCCGTGCTGTTATGGCTGATGCTGGGCTTAGCAGGAGCTCAAACACAGCTATGCTTTCTGAGGACTGGCTGCTGAGCAAACACATTCCTCTGTCAGATGTTAGGTTTTCACCAGCATAGTCAGGAGGTGATGTTTGGAGATTTGGAGAAATTGACTTTCACAAACGGTACAAGACCTTCTGAAGTTGGCTCTCATTTATCATAATATACATTAAAAAAAGAATAATCATCATCAGTACTTTCCTGTTCTTGCGTTATACATGGTAATAGAGGAAATGGCTTCAATAAAAGGTTCTGCACACTGTGGAACAAACATGGTTCTTTTTTATATTTTTTTAGCTTTATACGCCCCATGTGGTCCCATATTAACAAAGGCGGGGAGATACTGCCACATCCTGTTGGTGTAACTATCACCAGTCTTCTGCACTGCCCATCAGAGCAATGAGGAATTTACCACAATCAAACCTTACAAATAACTCAAATAAAGAGGTTTTATGACAGATTTATTAAGAAGGGAACATGTTTCAGTCATTAGACTATCATTTTTATTCTGACTGAGCTGAAACCAATTCCAAGTCCTTCTACTTGTCAAAGTGTCCTTTTTATCAAACCTGACCCCTCACACCCCTGTAAATACACAGCCATAAAAACCAAACTGAACATAATAAAGAAAAAGCTATAATAAGAGGCACTGGTTGATGAATGTAGTCTATTTTCTAATAGGCCTTCTTTTTACTCTGTGCATGATGCGGTTTGCAAGATGTCTGTACATTTTGATAAGTCGGCAGCAAAGCTTTGTGGACGTCTGGCTCTATCACCTTGGCTCTATCATCTACTACCTTCTTGATAATTACTGTATTCCGAATCCCCAAGTTCCTGATGAGCAAAGTCCTCTGGACCGGATATGCAATGTGAAGCTCCCACTAACCAAAAGGAGCATCCAGACCAAACAGTTGAGGAGACCTCTGAGTGTCAGGGGCTGCAGGGGAGTTCACCGAGGGAGCAGAAAATTATAAGGGCTTCTCATATGTTTGCGTCTGCACTGTTGGAAAGCTAAAGTGATGTAAAAGCCACTTAACAAAAAGGTAGATCTGTTAAAATCTTGTAGTTTACGGGATTTTTTTAGCCCTACTTAGAGTTTTCCCTATAGAATGGTACATAATCCTATGGAACGCATCAACATACTCAAAGTAAAAAAACAACAGGTGTTTACTGCTTGGTCATTGTACAGATTTTATTTACTAACCCCTGACACCATATAAGCAGAAAGGTGTCTAATGATGAGCGTTGTTATCACAAAACTACGTCATTAGTATTACTACTAGCAATTGAAACCCTAAAGCTTCTAAACATCCAGCATAATCAACAGAGCATCCACCCTTAAGAGGGACTAAGAACACACAGTAGGGTTCTATTTGAGCACACTGCCGTGACATTAAGCTGAAAAGCAGGGTAATCCAGATCTGCAGACACGCCATGCTGAGTTCAAATGCTGCTTCAGGTCCTGCAGTGGAAACAGAGCAGGGTTCTCCTCATGTCCTCGGTTACACTGTAAACGTGTGATGGAATGCTTTGATAGACACAATAAACTCTGAATATTTCCCTTGGCCTTCATATTTTGTACATGTCGACCATATCTGACTGTGCTTCTGATACACTGAGGGTTCCCCTTGAACATATACGAAGCTTCACAGACTTAACAGCTGCTGTCCTGGTGACCTGGACTCCTACAGAACTCTCCGATGTTTGAGGAGTTTATGACTCAGTGAGCTGTTTGGTAGCATCCAAACAGTCCACAAACTGCGTGTTTCTCCTAATATTGTGGCCATTTTACAAGTTGTATCTAGTTTTTTACTATCTACAGTTGTCAATGCCTGCAAAGGAAAATGTCACATGTTTGATGTCTCAATAACAATAAACCTGGTATAGCTGGCCTGGTGTTAGCAGCACACATGGCCTCTAATCCCAGCGGGTCCAGGCAGATGGTTCTGGCTCTGGTTTCTTCCTCATCAAAGACAGAAAAGCAGGACCATCAGGAGCACCTGCAAGCAGACAAAACTAAACTAAAGCAACGACAAAACGCACAAGCAGTAACAGCCAGCAGCAAGGACGCACAACGAACAACGATGCAACACCTGGAAAGCAGCATGGCTAAGTGTTATCACATTAGTACGAGCTCAACTCCTCTCCACATGGCCGCCCCCCCCCAACCACAGGCAGAGCAGAGGAGTGGAGGACGGACAGAGTTAGGATGGTCCTAAAGATGATACCACCACGAGGTCTTCCCCATTGCTGGGAGGGGGTCCCAGTGTGGACTGGACATCATAGATAGTGGGAGGGGGTCCCAGTGTGGAATGCAGGTCATGGACAATGACAGTGGGAGGGGGTCCCAGTGTGGACTGGAGAATATGGAGAATGACAGTGGGAGGGGGTCCCCGTGTGGACTGGAGAACATGGACAATGACAGTGGGAGGGGGTCCCCGTGTGGACTGGAGAACATGGACAATGACAGTGGAAGGGGGTCCCAGTGTGGACTCGAGATCATAGATAGTGGGAGGGGGTCCCAGTGTGGACTGGAGGTCATGGTCAGTTACAGTAGGAGGGGGCCCCAGTGTGGACGGGAGGTCATGGTCAGTTACAGTGGGAGGGGGTCCCAGTGTGGAATGCAGCTGGTCCCGCGTGACATTGCGCGTTTTTGTAAGCGGCACTCGTGGAATGGTTTGTTTTCGTCACGTGACAGGAAGTAAGTGTTACTCGGAAGTGTGTTCACCGAGGAGGCGGCGAGCCGTCGCTGTGAAGTTTGAAACATGACAGTGTGTATTCTGTGAGGCCGTCCCGTGTTCTCCGTGGACAGCCACCTAACCGTCGGTTTTCAGCCTGACTGGGAGCCAGAGGGCAGTTCTCGGCTCGAGCCTCCCGGCTCTGCGTGCTCCCTGAAGCTAACGGCTAGCTAACCGGGATCACAACCTTGTCCCGCCCGCCTGTCAACAGCAGTAGCTGTGGACGGTCCACACCGCTGCCCTGTCCTCTAGGTCTGGGATTAGCTCATGTAGTTTGGGAAGCTGAAGTGGGTCCACACGCTGACAGGGACCGCTATGCTGTCCACGCAGCGCTAAATGTCCGTCTGGTCCCGTCCTGAGTGGGTTTGAGGAGCCATGAGCGGCTGAGACCCGTGGCGTTAGCCTCACGTCGACATGGACTCTGAGCTCGGTCCATAACAACTTTGGCGGTGAGTCAGTGTGTCTGGTGTTGCCATGTTAACCCCTAATGTCAACGCTTCACACGGGCTGTGTGTCGTCATGCCAAACTTTGAGACTCAGTGTTTGACCTGGGACAGGTCCAGACGGCTCGTGACGGTGTCCGTCCCTCCTTTAGCTAAGCCGGGAGGGTTAGCCGCTGTCAGCCAAACGACATTAGCCGCCGGGGTCCCGTCCGGACCGGCTCCCGTTTCACCGTCACGCAGCGGTCTGCGCCGGGCCCAGTCACGGCCGGGTCAAAGTTATTTCAGAAAAACAACCTCTCCTGAACACGTCAGACGGAGGCAGGGTAGTTTCACACGGTTTCAGAGGGCTTTGCCCCCAAAGTGTGCCCGCTTTAAAGGGCCTCTCCCCGGGAGTTTTCAGCACACTTGTAGCCACTGGCCTCTGTTTTGGAGCAACTGGGGACAGAACGTTTTAGGAACTCCAAATGGACAATTGGCCATAATCCAAATGCCTTATCAGACAAACAGTTCTGAAACTTTGCTGCTTAATGGAGGATCTGAAGAAGCGCGTTTATTTAAAGCCCTTTATTAGGATAGATTCTGCCAAACGGTGTCTGTCCTGAGCTGGTTCAGGTTTGACGGTGGAAATGTGAACCTGAGATGAGTGTGGATGCTGTCATCTGGTGTTTCAGGCATTGGAGGCCTCCTCTGTGAGGCCAACAACCAAGAATCAAGCCGCTCCTCCACAGCATTTCCCACCAAACGGCGGAGCTGCCCTCACTCCACCTGAGCCATGTTGGAGGGTCTAGTTGCCTGGGTGCTCAACACCTACCTGGGCAAATATGTCACTAATCTGAACACCGATCAGCTCTCCATCGCCCTCCTGAAAGGTAACAACTGGTTTTTGTTTCCCTAAACGTTTTTCCGAGCTCAGTAGAGATGTTTGACTGCTCATTTGCCTCTCCGCTATTTGTGGATGAGGTTTAGGTGAGCTGAAAGGTTTCCTGTTTTTATTCCCTGTAAGTGCAACTGTAACAAAAATCAGGCGTCCGGACTTCAAAATGGGAGAGTGAGAAAGCTCAGAAATTATGAATTCCAAAAAAGAAACGCTTTGTCTGTGTGTGTTTGTCTGTGTGTGTGTGTGTTTGTGTGTGTGCCTGTGTGTGTGTGTGTGTTTTCACAGGTGCCGTGGAGCTGGAAAACCTCCCGCTGAGGAAAGATGCCCTCCGAGATTTTGACTTGCCCTTTGAGGTTAAAGCAGGTGCGTTTCTCACGTGGCCACGTCAGTTTAATAAGGAATCCATGAACAGTTTGTTCTTTTTTTCTGCAGGGTGCATTGGGAAGATCACCCTCCAGATCCCCTTTTACCGGCCTCACAGCGACCCGTGGGTCATTTCCATGTCCCAGCTCAACCTGATCGTTGGCCCCGCCCAGCTGCAGGAGTATGACGGGGAAAAGGAGAAAGAGGAGGAGATGGAGCGCAAAAGACTCCTCCTGAAGGCCCTGGAGGACAAATTCAGAGTATAACCTTTGCTTGTTTGTTCTTTTGTTTGCTTCTTTTGCTTTGTGTGAAGCTGTTAAACTATCACTAGAATGGATTTTGTTGTATTATGGCCCTATTATGGTCCTTCAGCAGTGTTTGGGATGTTGTCAGCATGTAAAGAACTGAGCTTAGGCAGCTCTGTTATTGACCTAGCTTTTCTAAGTGAGAAGCTGCTTCCTGGTTTCATTATTAGTGTGTTTTATGTGTCAACGTGACAAATGTGTGCCTTTCCAGAGTGAGTGTGAACAGAGAGGAGAGTCCTACTGGTACTCTGTCACTGCCTCGGTGGTCACCAGAATTGTGGAAAACATTGAGGTAAGGAATACACCAGACACTTGACCAGGGCTAGAATATGTCAGAAACAGCCTCTGTTGCTTTTATTTCCTTTAGCATATAATGATAAGAGTACCCAGGATAAAATAAAGATGACTGTATTCCACAGTTGAGTTGCAGCACAAACAAACAGATACATTTCAAATAATTCTAAAAAAGCTTAAGTGGGAAAAGCCTTTAACATTACAGTGCTGTCATGGTTGATGAGGTAGCTGTGATGGTTAAAGAGTAAACTGGAGGTTTTTGTGCTTCATGTGCACAGTTGAAGATCCAAAATGTGCATCTTCGACTTGAAGATGACTTTTCCTGCCCAGAGAAACCCTATTCGTTTGGGGTTTGTATCAACAAGGTGTCTGCGCAGAACCCCGCACGGGAGTCGGTACGTTTTCGGTTTTTAAAGATATTTCTTCATACTTATACCTGACCGGGATGATTTTCCTAGTTATAGTTAAGTATGATTACGTTGGCCTTAGTGGATATTTTTGCTTCAAAGTGCCTGCAGAATTAGAAGGAAATATGGATTTAGTCAGTGAAACAGACTAAAAATTTGACACAATAGCCATGTTAAATGTAAAAAAGCCTAGGAAATATTCACGTAGCGATGTAAACCGTTGATGTGACGTAAAATGTTGGCTGAATATCCAGGCCATGAGTTGACAGGATGTACTGACTTTGATAAAAAGGCTCAGATATAGATATTAGGGCATGAAGACTCTTTGTCCTTGGCCCAGATTGATGAAGACTGATTAGACTAGTATTCTAAGACTTTCCTCTTAGTCTCCAGGAAGCTGTTTGTTGATTAGAAGTGTGAGCCTTAAATATTAATTTCAGTGCAAATTTTTGCAGGCCCAGAGGCTTGTTCGACAAAAGCAGCTGGAGATTGAAGACTTCAGTGTCTACTGGGACACAGAGTGTGAAATGTTCGGGAAGCTGCCTGCAAATGAGATTCAGGTCAGTCTAGTGGTGAACTTAGAAAGTGCATTCAAGGGAAAGCACGATAACCTGAAGCCTGAGTCATTTTGTGCATGTTCTTATGAATGTGACTTTGTGTTTTGTGCATCTTTCTTTAATTGTAACTTTCATACTGACAAAAAGGAGGAATTGAACCTTCTTTCTGTTTGTCCTGTTGTAAAGCACAAAATGGCTGCTGCTTATGGTGCTCTGAACGGAGATAGTTTTAATTGATAGACTAACTACTAAATCGCATATGACATGAGTGCATCCCAGGCAAAGAATCTTTAGCTCTTAAGAGGTCTATTTCTTTACAAGTTGTCTCATTTGATTTTCTGTTTCATGCCCGTACAGGATGCAATGACCCAGTGTATGCAGAGTCGTGAACACCAGTACATCTTTGAGCCAGTTTGTGCGTCCGTGCTGCTCAGAAGGAACACCTCTAAGGAGCCCCTGCGCTCTCGAAACACCCCTCGGATTGTGGGCCAGGTCCAGCTGGAGCCTCTGTCCTTACGCCTCTCACAGGTCTGAGTCCAGCTCACAGGCCAACACTGTTCAGCTCAAACATTACCACCCCGGACAGTTTCATTCCTCTGCTGACTCATCTCAGATCCTGGTGTTCATGTAGGTAGTATAATGATAAATGTAGCCTGTGGTTAGGGTTAGCACCATCACCTCACAGCCACGGGGTTCTGGGTTGGAGTCCCCGGGGGAACCAGGACCTTTCTGGGTGGAGGGTTCTGGACACTCCAAACTGCCCTTAGTGTGAGTGTGTGTGCTTGTTGGTCCTTGTGTGTCTCTGTGTGTCCCTGTGATGGACTGGGGACTGTCCAGGGTGACCCTGCCTCTCCCCATTGACTACTAGCATAGGCTCAAGTCCCTCCGCGACCCCATTAGGGAATAAGAGATTATGATAATGGATGGATTTATGTAGCCTGACACATAAATGCCTCAAGCAAAGTAGAAATGGGATCTCCATAGGTGCCGCATTTCCAAAGGATGGACTCCAATGTCCAATGTTGTGTTTTAAACATTTTCTCTGATAGAGTAGTCATAAACCTGTCTAGCCTGTCTAGACTGGTGTCACAGATGTCTCCACTAGTAGGAGCCCTTTCCCAGCAGAATAAATGGATGTAAAGGCATTTGGCCTGTACATCCTCAGTCTGTGTCTGTCTTCCTTCTGACCAACATCCACAGCATTGCCTTTTTGAAATAGTGAGGCGATAGTGTTTTGGGGCTTTAGATATTCTTTGTAAAGCTCAATTAACTGCCTCTGAAGTGAGTAGGATCTACTTAAGCAGACTTGTGTGTGTGTGTGTGTGTGTGTGTGTGCGTGCGTGCGTGCGTGCGTGCGTGCGTGCGTGCGCGCGCGCGAATGGCTGGATGTTTGGTTGACATTTGTGATGGGTATTTAACATCAAAGAGACATTTGAGTCTAAAGGTGTTGTCATTGTTTTTGCTGGAGCAAATCCAGCATTGTGCACTCAAATTTGATTGCACAAATATTAAACACTTTTGGGATCTTTTGCTGAATCTGACTTTGTGTTCCTCTGTGTTCAGGTCCAGTACCAGCAGATCATGGCTTTTCTCAAAGAGCTGGATCGCAGAGAGAGGGGGATGCTGTACAGAAAGTGGAGACCCAAAGTCCCAATTTCTGGGAAGTAAGTTAAGAGGAACGAACGTGTCAGACTCCATCCCAGCTCCACCACACAGCACGCCGCATTTAACTTCACTCTTCACTGGTGGTAGTTCCTTTATAGTCTTTTATCCTCTACTCTTTTCCCTTCAGCTGCAGAGAATGGTGGCTGTTTGCCATCCGGGCGAGCCTCAGTGAGATACGGGAGCAGCGGCTGCGCGGCAGCTGGGACTTTGCCTTGCAGAGGGCCAGGGATGCGCAGACCTACACCAGGCTCTACTTCTCAAGGCTCAAAGGAGTCCCACTGACACCCGAGGAGGAGGTACCACACCACTCCTGACATCAGAATCAGAAATACTTTAATTGTTTGTTATTTTATGTAAATTTTATTTGGTTTATAAGTGTATTTATTTGATTTAGTTAGTAAGATCTTCTCTCTAAGAATATTGGTCTGGTGCAGTAGTGTGAAATGTTCCTTTACACGTGGTCTCGCAGAGTGAGCTGGAACGAGTGGAAGAGGAGCAGACGTTAGAGGAACTGCAGAGTCTCAGGGAAATCGTTCATGACTGGTTTCGAAAGCAGGAGGAGATTGCAGAGGTATGTATTGTTGATGCCGACGGGCTCAGTGTGTGCAGAACACATTTTAAAGACCTTTTGTCCTAGTTGCCACTCATCCTAACAGAAATCTAGGTTTCCTCATCAACCAACACAGTCCTACAAGCTTAGCCCTCCTTTTGGATCTCTAACTGATCTGGGTGGGGTGGAGATGTCAAACCTGTTAAACAATCAGTGACTAACTTCCTGTTTGTGTTCTGCTCCAGAATGTGCGAGAGCCTGGCTGTGACCCCCAGCCTGTTCTGCCCCCCCCATCCATACCAAAAAGTGGCAGCTCTGGCATGATTCAGTATCTGCAGTCTTGGTTCCCAGGCTGGGGAGGCTGGCATGGAAGCTCCCAGGACCTTGACAGGCCTGAGGAGCTCTTGCCCAGTCCATCCTCCTGGGACATCCTAGGTGAGTGTTGCCTGTGTGTCAGGTGATCACAGTCGAAGAACACAATTTCAAAATGCTTTTGCTCTTCTCTTGCCGTGCCCCCTCCAGCAGAAACAGAGGACTTGTTCGACCCTTTGGAGGACTCTCACACTCTGAACACTTTCACCAGACGAGATCACGTGTTTGCCCGGCTGGATTTCTTACTGGAGAAGGCTGGGGTCACACTCTTCCACCAGGACAAGAGGGGCCACACGCTGAATGAGAGTGGGGTCATCCAGCTGGAATTCTCAGGTACAGTCTAGAACAGTCACATGACACCCAACGACCAGCAACGCTACTCTGTGCTTATGGCCAGACGGCAAAGAAATCTGTGTGGAGACTCTGGGTTTTTGCCTGCTAGGGATGTTTCGACCCAACTCAACTACAACTTCGTCCCAGACCTAAGAGCCCCTTAGTAGTTAGTGGTGCTGCCAATGGGTCCTCTCGTAGCAAGCTTACATGGTCCAGTGCTGGTCCATCCCTTACTAGTGTCTCATTCTCAGTCCGGTCTTTGTTGGACAACCAAACAAAAGGCACAACTTCCAGAAAAGAGCTTTGGTATGTCCTTTAAAAAACCCTTTGTATTCTACATTTCTGGAGGTACATTCAGCCTGCCATGTCGTCAGGCCCCGTTTTTCACACATTAGGCTTGAGTTTTGTACGGTTAATCATACTGAATTGAGCTTCCTGACTCCAAATTTGTGCAGGTGTGAAGGTAATGGTGGAGTCTCTTCCTCGCTCGGAGTCCTCCTTACTGTCTGTGAAGCTGGGCAGTTTGTTCCTGAGGGACCTGACCACTCAGGGCACCATCTTCCCTGTCCTGGTGTCCCCTAAAACGGTAAGTGAAATACAAAGCGGCCAAAGTACACAAGGATTTGTTCTCTTCACATTTTAACAAGCGTCGCTTTTTGCAGGACAAAGTTGTTGTTGCTGTTAACCCGTCACAGAGCCAGGCCAGCAGTGCTTCCGGTAAGATGTTCAGCTCCTCTAAACTCTCCATTTTCCACTCTATCCACACCGAGACAGGATTCAGTCAGCTTAGACAAGTGTTGCATTAAGAAATAACTTCCGCTGCAAATGTCAGTTAGAGATATATCTGATTCAGCGGGTCAGACCTTTAAATGTCGTGCTTTAATTTTCTATCTGTTAGGAGGCACTTCTGAAAGCACATCTCCGGTTTTTGAGATGATATACGAGCGTAACCCCGTGAGGTCAAAGTTTGAAAGAAGACTGGAAGTCAACACGAGTCCATTAAACATCATCTACAACCCACAAGCAATAAAAAAAATCACAGAGTTCTTCTACAAAGGGCGAGTTCACACCTCAGGTAAGACTTTGGATTCGGTTCATTTTACATAGTACCAAATCACAACAAATGTCATCTGTGAGCACTTCAAAAAGTCTGAGATGGGAAGAACAAAACTCCCTGTGTGGGCTGTGGATATTTTGCTGCCTGGTTAGTTGCATGGGAGCAAACAGCAACTCTGAAGAAAAGCTGTTTGAGCCAAATGCTTCATTATTATCATTATTAGGATTGTAATTATCAAATCTTTTTCTTTCTCGCTGTCCCATCACCCAGGGTTCGGCTATCAGTCAGAGCTGGAGCTGAGAGTCACAGAGGCTGCTAGGAGGCAGTACAACAAGCTGAAGATGCAAACCAAGGCAGAGATCCGGCAAACCCTAGATCAGCTACTTGTGGGAGAGTTTATTGTAAGAGAAACAGAGTCAAGTTTGACATGAGATGGTTAGGAGTTGAATTATTCATAAATAACATATATGTGTTTGTTTCTTTAGGAAAACAGTAAGCGTTGGACCATGAAACTAGACATCTGTGCCCCCCAGGTCATTTTTCCTGATGACTTCCAGTCAGGGAATCCCATGCTGGTTGTGGTTGATTTAGGCAGGATTCTGCTAACGAACTGTCAAGGTGAAAGAATGAAAAGCCTAATTACTATGTTATTGTCATTGTTGTGGCTGATAATGGTTTTGACGCACCTCCTACCAATCCTGTGTCTCTGCAGATGACAGCGCGGTGGGTGCCAAAACTTCTCCAGATGAAAGAGAAAACATGAGTGACGACGAGTACAAGACTCCACCTGGGTCTCCTCCACCTGAACTGGACCTGCCCTTAAAGGCAGAGGCCAGAGGCCCCGAGCTTCCCGACACAGCATCCCCAGAGGGCACCCAGGCCTACAGCCGGAAGCTCTATGAGAAGTACTCCCTGTCATTCAAGGATCTGCAGATAATGGTGGGCCGCTTCAAGGACAACTGGAAACATCTCCAGGAGAGCGAAGTGGGGCCCACGCACGTGGTAGAAAAGTTTAACGTGTTGCTGCAGCTTGAGCAGAGACTCCGCTACACGTCAGACCCCCAGCTGCCAGGGGCCGTGCTGTCGGGAACCCTACCAGATCTCAAGGTCCACATCAACCTGGAGAAGATGACTGCCCTCAGGAGTTGTCTGGCAAGGCTGAGCAGTCCACCGTCGAGCGAAGGAGACAAAGAACCAGATGAAGGACCCGGCATAATGTCTGCTGATCCTCTTTCCCTCCGCCACGACAAGATCTTCCAGAGGGAGGACAGCTCCTGGAAGCTGCAGGGTTCCGCCAGGAATCTGACGCAGAGCGTGATGACGCTGGAGCAGCACACGCGGGAGGTGCTGGTGGAGTCCCGTCTGCTGTTGGCTGAGTTTAACATTAACTACATGCAGCTCGGCGTAGAGAGCGATGGCCGCTACATATCTGTTCTCAAGGTGTTTGGCACCAATGCACACTTTGTGAAACGGCCCTATGATGCGGAAGTCTCCCTGACTGTGCACGGCCTGCTTCTGGTGGACACCCTGCAGACCTACGGCTCTGACTTTGACCTGCTCGTTGCGTCTCATAAGCATCTCAGCTTCGACATACCAACTGGCAGCCTCAGAGAAAGCCAGCCCCCCTCTCCGGGATCATGTGACGGCAGGTCTCCAGAACATCAGGGTAAACACATCGAGGTGTCCCCTGACCTGCCCATCGGTTCCGTCCTCAAAGACAAAGAGGCTCTCATTAAGCTGGAGTACCAGTTTGTGAGCTCGGACTGCCCCTGCATGAACCTCGACAGCTCCCTTCAGGTGACGAGCATGCAGGTCAACAACCTGGACATCATTGTCAACCCTGAGACCATGGTCGAGCTCCTCAAGTTCCTCCAAAAGTCGTTCCCCAAAGAAGAGAGTTCCTGGGCATCGTCGGCAACGCAGCACACAGCGCAGCCCCACAGTCAGGAGACAGACAGGGCATGTCAGTCCACCTATGATCAGAACAAAGAGTTAACTGTCGAGATCCACCGCCTTAACCTCCTCCTCCTTCGGACCGTGTCCACCGGCACTGCCATGGGGGCCGAGAAGAAAGGCCTCAAGATCGCCACCGCCAGCATTACTGGCACCAAGGTCAACATGTCTCTGGGGAGTCGGCTGGACATCAGTGGCTCCCTTGGCTCCATGCAGCTCGTGGACCTGACCCAGGAGGGAGGCCGCAGCCAGTTTGTGGTCAGTATCGGTACTGCTGACGACACCTGCTCCGGTCTCGACGGATTGATGCTTCTGTCCGATACAGGGGAGTGTCCCACCGATGCTTTAAATTTCCGCCTCATGGAGAAATCCCAAGGGGAGTGCTCTCTGGAACTTGAAATGGCATCTCTACACTACAACCACTCAGCCAAGTTCCTGTGGGAGCTTAGTCTGTCGGCCAATGAGGTGGAGGACAATTTCCGCTCCATGCTGAGAAGTGCTGCCAGCAAAGTGTCCACAGTTCTGGCCACCAAAACGGCAGAATACAGCGGCATGGTGTCGCTCTTTGAGACGCCCTCGCGGAGAAGCCGTACACTGAGTCAGAGCTGGGCTTATTCCTTTGAGGAAGAAGAAGATGCTCCCGCAGAGGAACTTGAATCCACCTTGGACACATTCTTTGTGAAGCTGACCTTAAACATCAGCATTGAGTCACCGGTTGTGTCCATTCCCCGTGAACCCGGACACCCCGAGTTACTGGTCGGTCACTTGGGGAGCATACGAATACAGAATTTCATCAATGGCCAAGACTCGCAAGGAGAGAGGCTGCAAGTGCTGGTGAAAGATATACGCCTGTATTCCGTCAACATGGATCATTTGGTTTTGAAGAGTGCCGCCAGAGGGGAGAATGCTGACTGTTTGTCACCGTCCCACAACGGAGCCATCAACCAGGAGGACGCCCAGTTCACACGTCAGGACTTCTTTGAGTCTCTCAGTCGGGGAAAAGGTGAGACGACTTCAAATGTTCACCCTTTTCTGGAGTTGTTTTACTTGTATGTGGCCTGATCGTGCTTTTCTTCCTCCCCAACAGCCTTCCACATACTTAAAGACACTACGATCCAGTTCACCCTTGAGAAATTTCCCCTAAATGAAGATGCCCCGTTGACCTTACTTACCACTGAGGAACCCTTCAAGAACACAGGGCAACTTAGAGTTCACGGCAAATTCGTCAACCCTGTTCAGGTGCGTTCTCCCGCTGTCGTTTCTTTAGTTTCAGACTTCAGGTCTGTCCATCCGCTCTCTAGTGACGAGTGTCTTGGCTTTTTCTGGCTCGCGTCTAATGCTTCTGTCCTTTGACTCGTGTGACAGGTGTTCCTCTGCAAACCCGTGTATGAGCAAGTTCTCCAGACACTGGACAACTTGTCCCTGATTGAGGAGCAACAGGTCACACCCAGCCAACCCCCCACACCTCCCCCACCAACTCCCTCTTCTGTCAGAAACCACAGCTTTCCCGACCCCCAGGGAGGGCTCTTTGCGAGGGACCCTCCCACTATAAGCTTCTCCCACTCGTCCCTTCCTTCTCCTCTGTCCCTACAGTCACAGAAGCCTTCTCTTTACCCCCCCTCATTCACTCAGGTAAAAGTCACTCTGCACGTGGCAGAGTTGCAGGTCCAGCTGAGTGCCGACCTGACCCAGGGCTCACAGGGCCTAGTCAGTGTCCGCTTCCAGGATCTGGAGGGCGACATCACCAAAGATCACCCCCACCTGCTGGGAGTGCAGCTGGCTCTGCGGGCTCTGGTGATGGAAGATCTCCTGGAGCCCAACCCCGACTCCAAATACAAGCATTTGATGATGTCTCGCGGCGCTCCCAAGCCTTCCACCTTTAGTCCAAAGGAATATCTTTCCCAAAGCTGCCCATCAGTATCCAACGCGCTCTACCCGGACATGCCCCGCTCTCTGCCCGCCCACATTGAAGAAACAAAGAATGTCTTCCAACTCTACCAGAGGCACCCGAGCTCCGCTTCCTCTGGCACTCGGAAACCCAAGAGGGACGCAGACTGTCCCACCCCGCCTCCCTCTCCTACCCACCAAGAAGCCTTCCCCCAGCCTCCGCCCGACTTTGATGATTCACTAGTTCACATAAACGTCCTGCTGGTAGACCAAAATCACCCTGAGTTCAAAACCCGCTACGGCGGCGTGGGGAAAAGCGTGGACGTGGACTTTAACTGCCTGGACGTTTTGATCACCCTCCAGACGTGGGTGGTCATTCTGGACTTCTTTGGGATTGGCTCCACAGCCAGTAACCACGCAGTGAAGGCCCCCGTGTCCCTGCACAGCGTGCCGGGGTTCCCTCTGTCAGAGCCTGACCTCAGCGAGGACCAGGCAGTGCAGCCCATCAACACAAGAGTGGACCTAAAGGTGGGTTAGGGCCAGAGCCGGCCTCCTCTGCACAGGGTGCTGGGTGCTATTAGAAAGGATTGACAATGGCTGTAGCTCGGACTCATTTACAGCAGAACCTCTACTTCCGATGCCTAAACGTACAAATTTGCCAACATTCGAAGTTAAATTTGATCAAATATTCGACTTGACACCAGCAGTAAATTTCCAAAATTCGCGTATGACGTCTAAGTCATAGAAAAAATTAAATAATGTATATAAATTAAATAGAAATAAATACATTTATTTATTTTAAAGTTCCTGTTGTAAAGTCAGAGTAAATTAGGGTTGGTCCTGTATCTCAGTCTCCACCTCTACCTCCGTTCTTCAGTCTCTGAGCTAAAGGGCTAAAAAAAACCTTTTTATTGATTATTTCTTTATCATTTATTTCTTTTTACATCTCTCTTATATAACGCATTTGTTTTATTTCTATGTGTAATTTTTTGCAGTATTTATTAAGGAGTTGTCATAGGTTTTTGGGCTGTGGAACGAATGATAGGAATTACAATGTATTCTGATGGGAATATTTGAACCAACATATGAATATTTTAACATACAAAGTAGTCCTTGAACCAGTTAAATTCCTATGTAGAGGTTCTACTGTACTTCCTTTGAGCTATCGCTGGTTCAAGTTTAGTATTTCTAAGGGATTTGATACTCTTTTGAAGCTAAAATAACCCTCAACTAAACCAGTTTCTGTTAAACCAGGGTCAGTCTTATCTTTATTACTCAAAACCGAGGACACTGCCTGGATCTGCTCACATTCTGTGGCCTGTCCACCGGTGTGTCCTCTGTTGTTGACCTGGCCTTGGTTTTCCAGGAACAGTAAAGCATTTACAACAATGCAGTCAAATGGACAACAACCTTCTATTTTTAAAACCTCATCATACAAAACAGAAATAAATTCCTTTCCAAGAAAACCGACCTTCCATTTGAAGTCCTCCACGTCAGCATGAGATGCTGCTTGTGAGGGCTTTGAGGAGCACTTCAGGAGTCAAATCGGTGTCTTTTAAATGTTGATTGTAACATACCTGTTTTCCCATCAGCCCGTGAGGCTGTGGCTGGGAGCCCCCTTCTGAAGAAGAGCAATTTAGATCCACACTTTGATAAATGATTACCTGCATCCAACTTACCCGTTTTCTGTAAAACTCCAGAAAAATAGGTTTTTGTCTAGTTGACTCAGTTTTTGAATTAACAAAGGTTGCAGGACAAACCACGGTGCACCCCCCTGTGTGGTCATTGGTGGGCTGACTCCTGGCGTGTTTGGGGATTCTCTGGAGTGGCCGCCGTACAATTGAAGCTGTCTGACTTTCCTTTCAGGTTCATTCTTTGTCTCTTGTGCTGAACAAGAAACTCAACGAGCTTGCCAGAGCGAGTGTGTCCAAACTCTCGGCTCATCTGGAAATGCTGGGTGAGTATGAAAAACATCCTGTACAGGCTCATACGTAGAGCCAGTGAGGAGGCTCCCTCCTATAAACGCTGAGCCAGATTGTGTGTGACGTTCCAGATGGGGACTTGGCCTTACATGGCAGCTTAGGCCGTCTGTCCCTGAGTGATCTGACGCCACATGGTGACCTGTACAGGGAGCGCTTCACCACACAAGGAGGAGAGGCGCTCGTTTTCAACATTCTGAAGTAAAACTCGCTCCTTCACTTTGTTTATGTCTATGCATTTAGCAGAATATCCAAAGCAACTTACAAAGTAGGCTCACTTTTACATACATCATCAATATGACAGTAGGGATGTCCCGATCCAGCTTTTTTCACTTCCAATCCGATACCGGCCTATACTGATCCCGGCCTATCAGAGCATGCAAGTGTAAAGTTATTTATCTACTTACTTACTTGTCAGACTCATGTTGAACAGGGATTTAGTCAACTTAATGGTTAGGACACAGACCTGTGGGTTACAGATGCTAATGCTAATGCTCGTGTGGGATCGGACTCTAAATAAAACAACTGGATCGGCATTTTCTCCTGCCGGCCGATATGCATTTTTTTGCAAAAATCGGTGGCCGATCCGATCCAGATATCGGATCGGGACCAGCCTACTATGAGAGTAAGTTCTCTAGAGGAAAATCCCCAGTCAGAGTCAGTGGTGACAGCAAAGACATAGATGGAAGCTAGAAGGAGGAGTAGAGGGTCCAGAGGTCTGGGTAAGAGTTAGGATAAGAGATGCTCTTTGAAGAGGTGGGTCTTTAAGGGTCTCC
>CAJRST010041110.1:19235144-19245683 GCA_907169785.1 Menidia menidia | reverse complement strand
GGAACCAGGACCTTTCTGGGTGGAGGGTTCTGGGTTGGAGTCCCCGGGGGAACCAGGACCAGAAGGTTCTGGGTTGGAGTCCCCGGGGGAACCAGTACCTTTCTGGGTGGAGTCTGCATGTTCTCCTGTGTCTGTGGGTTCTCTCCGGGTTCTCCGGCTTCCTCCCACCATCCAAAAACCTGCATGTTAGGTTGGCTGGACTCCAAACTGCCCTTAGTGTGAGTGTGTGTGGTTGTTGGTCCTTGTGTGTCTCTGTGTATCCCTGTGATGGACTGGGGACCGTCCAGGGTGTACCCCGCCTCTCCCAATCTTTCTTGCTGAACCTTTGGGGTTATAACTATTACTAAAGAATGTCAGATCATTTGGATGGGAAATACGACTTAGAGAATATCCCATAATGTGGATCCCATAAAGCCATTTTAAGGTTTTCTCTTCACATTTAAGGTTTTCTTTCTTCACATGGTTGGTGCTGCAGTCATCTAATTAAAACAAACGAATCCGGCAAGAGGAGTTAAAAGGCAGGCTTCGTATTTAGGGCCATCAAAGCCTGCCTCCTCTGAACATCAAAGTAATGTCAATTAGAGACGAGAAAAGAACACGGAAAGCACTCTCTGCAGTGCACGTGCAGCCTTCATTTGCATGTACACACAAACAGACACACAAACAGACACACAATGAAATGTTGGGTCTTGATCCATGTTTTTTTGTGTTCTGGTTTTCTCGATCTTCAGATTTCAGGTCTTCTCTGTGGATGAACTATTTGTTAGTTCTTTCTTTTTTTCATGTTTTCAGTCTAAATTTCATCTTTACTTTTAATACATTTTATTCTTTTCAATTAATATTCATTATAGCATCAGATTTTTCACATTTACATGGGCAGAGTTCAAAATAAACTGTATTTCAACCATAAAAAACACAACATTGCGAAAAAAAACACTGAGAGAAAAGCACTGAGTTTATTTTCCCCTACAATTGTTATCTTGTTTCTACTAATATGAATGGAAAAGTTGGCTTGTCTTTAAAAAAAATGAACAATTTCCACTTGATAGCTTCTCTTTTTGGATAGAATGCACCAGAAATCAAAGACACTTGACCTCAAACAATGTGATGGAAGACGCTCACATTCGAGAAACAAATGAAACGTTCGACTTTTTGAAAAAAAGGATTTAATTCATTTTTGTCTTTTTTGATCTTAGACACAAAGCTATGAACACTCACTGCCTCCTGTAAAATTATCTTCTGTGGATCGCTTATAAGCTTAAAAAAAACAACGGCAAAAACACTAACATTATCATTATCAATAATATTATTATTAAGTCCATGTTTAAGTTTTCAAATCATTCTTTCCAACCAATAAACCTCTTTTTCATTATAACCCGCCTTTCTTTCATTATTTAACTAAGATCTCAAATACAGGAAAATACATTTCTCGTCATATTTTTTGTAACCTTCAGAAAAAGTTGAACATTTTATAGACTATAGACTTCCAGAACTGGCCAAACTGTCTTCAGTCTTGCCTTCATCCTCACTTTCCTCCTCTTCTTCCGTATGGCTCTTTGACTCTAGACACTTTCTACAAACTTATCTTTTCTGTTTCATCTCTAACATCATTTTCAGTTTGAGAGCCTTGTTTTTTTTAAACCTTTTTGCAGAAACTTCAAACCCATCTTCCTCCAGTATTTGAATGCGTCTCATATATCCTTTTTCATCTGTCTGTATTTGTTTTTCTAGACGCTTTTAAACTCGGACTGTTCTTCCACACGGATATCCATCCGCTGATATCCTGATATGGATATAGATAAAGATATCCTGATATATATCACCCTTTGGTTCGGAGTGGATTTCCTCTTCATCCTCTCCCCGAGGCAGATTTCCGGAACTTTCTCAGAACTTTTTCAGAACTTTCTCAGAATTTCGGCCCGTCTGTTTCGTTTTTTTTTTCTGAATCTTTGGCTTCAGCTTGTTCCTGTATCTGTTCTCCTCCTTCATCTCGCCATTGCTGTATTTTATTTGGAGGATGTGCGTAGCTTGAGCCAAACGGCCATTTTGTTTTTGCAACCCAAACCCAACAAAGAGCCTGAAGTTACAAAAACGACATCATCAAAATCCCCCGCGAACACATCAAACACTAACTGAAGGCCTTTGTCCTTTTTTTTTCAGAATCACGAGCACCTGTCTTGGATGTGAAGCATCATACTGTAACACTGGTGACATTTTTCTGATGGGGGGGGGTTGTTTTCCCATGCGACTCCTCACTGATGAAAGGAGAAAAAAATTAAAGCCTCACTCACAACAATACCCTGTCCGACCACTTTGTCTGCCTTCTCCTCACCGTCAACCAAAATGACAGCTTCACTGTTCATCGGAAAAGGCAGATTTAACACAAACACAACTCACAAAACCTCCCACCACACACCACGCAACACACACCCCCACTGTGGCACCGGGACATTTAAACAAGAAGTTAAAACCATGTGGCCTGGTAGTTCTGATCCATTTTACTAAAATATAACACTTTATTATTTTTCATTTCTCTGTTTTTTTACTTATTTCTTGTGTTTTATGCTGCTATAATTCATCCCTGGTCATTTTAAACACATGCTCACTACTTTAGTTTGTATCTATTTTCCCCTTTGGATCACAGGTGTTGCATAGTATTTTCCCTCAGGACCAATAAAGCTTTTTGAATCTTCACAATTCAGCTTCACAATCCAATCTGAGGACAATTCCCAGATAAAGAGACACATTAGACGTATAAAAGCAGATTTGGAAGCTTTCGTTTTCTCGCTCCTCTCTCCACATGCGGCAACACAAACACACCCCCAGCAGGAAGAAACCACAGAGATGAAAGATGGTCTTTGTCACCAACAGGCCTGAACTAAGCCCAGAGTCCACAGGGTCAGTGCTGGACCTGGAGCGGTCAGCAGAGGGTCTGAACATCAAAGGCCACGTCTATTTATCACACTCCCGACACATAAACACACATAATACATACAGTGCCCTACACAATTATTGGCACCCCTGTTTAAGATGTGGTTGAGGATTTCTGAAAATTCTCAATTTTTTTAAAACAACATAGAACCCGAATGCAAAAAAAGAGAAAAATCTAACCTTTTATTTAAGTACATTACTTTGGTGGTAAAAATAAAATCACACAATTATTGGCCCCCCTAACAGTTATGCTAAAAAATGTAATTGATTTCCTTTAAATATATTTTGGTGTAGTTTCTAAAGTTGGTCAGGGTATCTAGGAACTTTTAATTAGTAATTCATGACTTCCTGTTTCCCTGGGGTATAAATAGGACGATTTCACGTTGTTTATTTTCTGAAGGTGTGATTTTATATTTACCACCAAAGTAATGGACTTAAATAAAAGGTTGGATTTTTCTCTTTTTTTTCATTTGGGTTCTATGTTGTTTTTTTTAAGAAGAAAATTTTTAGAAGTCCTCAACCACATCATAAACAGGGGTGCCAATAATTGTGGAGGGCACTGTATACATATATAACAACAGAGGCTTTAGAGTAGGTTTGATATTTTATTCCCTGACTGGGAGTTCTTCCGGTGTTAGTCCCATAGAAGTCTTGTGTTCTACTCTTATTCAGGATATTTATTTCAACTGCGGGAAAACACAGCGATAACCAGCAGAAACACAAAAAGACTAATGGAGAGTCAAAGGCAAATGACACGTGTGATGGATTGTTTTTCATAAAGCGGACCTGGAATGAGTGAGCTGTGTGTCTACGGGCTGAAGGAAGGAGAGAGGAACTGGGAAAGAAATGATGAAGTCAGCTGCGGACAGGGATGAATATAAATGTAAGTTTAGGAAATGAAAAACATTTGTAAAATCTCTGAATATGATGTACAAAAACAAAAGAAAATGACAAATGTCGTCAGAAGTCCTACTTTTTTATTTTTATCGCGTAGTTTATCATGATTTTAGTGTGTTTTTGATCATGATGCTGGACATGCTACTGACCAACACATTTTAACACATTCTGTAAAGACATTGAATGATTTAATCCACAGACAAAAGCATAGTGTGTATTTAGAGACAATTTAGAAACTGATTTTTAGGAGCCACGAGCCCTGAATAAATGAATTTATATAATAAATGATAAATAAATGATGAATAATAAATAATGCATATTCTCTTGCAGGGACCACATCTTTCTTTCAGAATCAGAAGCTTTCACATGATATATTATTTAAAAGTTTACCCTCAAAAGTGAGTTGTGGTAGACAAAGAGATTCGCTAAAAATGATTTTAATTGATAAGATAGTTGGGAAATAGCGTGGTGAGCGTGGTCCAGAATTCTCTTTCACCTTCTGCCTGGGACAAAAAATAGATAAATAAATTAAAAATCAGAGCATACAACAGCAGCCTTAATCACTCCCAACTTCTTTTTGTACACAATGAGTACAGTCTCTATTTTTCCTTATTATAGGGAAAACGATAACAGATATATAATGTTCTGAAGCAATGAACCAGCCAATGATGTGAGCTTATCTCCTACTAAATGCCCCCCCCACACAGAGATTCTGAAAGCAGTTTCATTTGCAGCTTTGTGTATGAGTTATGAGTTATTATCAACCTTCACATGTACAGTTGAATGAGTGTGTGTGTATTGAATGACAACTGGACATCCAGGCTAACAATGACCGTCCAGAAGTCGCTTATTATCAGTTAGAACTGGGGAAATTAAACATCATTATATCCATAAGAATGTGCACACACAATTAAAAAAGGTTCTTTAGTAAAATAAAATATAGTACAAAATGTGAAAGAGCTCAGTCTGAATTTTGTTTTAACCTTGTGGACATGATAGAAAACTTGCATTTTTATCTAACGTTTCATTAAAAGATACATTTCAAAGTAATGTATTATTTCAATAGTCTATTTCACATTCTTGGAAATGGCATTTGACCTGTCGCCTGACCAAAGGCTGCACTTAGAGAATATCTGAGGACAACAAAGTAGAAAATAACACACCACCACACCACATTAGTCAGGGCATGACCAAAAGAGAGGTTATTTGTCTTATTACGAAAATATTCTGCTTTTAATGTCTTTTTATGTGGTAGAAAAATAACAAATCCAGAGAAATACAATCTATAATTTGTGCCTAACTCATTTTTTATTGGTTATTTTGAGCATGTTAGACTTTTCTTCCTGAACTTTGATGGTGCCCATCTTTACACAACTACCAATGCCTAAAGTGTCGACAACTATAAGGAACAACAAGTGTAATGTACACAAAACCCTCAAGCTTCCTATAGGAGTGGGGTTCTACTCACTTATTTGGCTTTTCTCCTTCAAATGGCTGCATCTGTTTTCCTCTTTTAGGGAGCTGAAGTTGCTGAAGTGAAATGTAATTAAAATTTTCAGATGCACAACAGTTGGTTATTGTTAAACAACAGTTTATGGAAAAGGGATTGCTTTTAACCGTTAGTGAATGGGGCCCAAATATAGCTTTCAAAATATAGCTGTCTAGGGGAATTAACTTGCATTTTTTCATTTATTTAAAACCCATTGTTTAGTCTGTGATACTTGTTTTTCAAATTTACGTACAAACATAATGATGGAATCCAATCCAGAACAGAAAACATGATAGATCTCTTTATTTTGCATCAGAAAAATTAAAAATAATTCAATTAAAGACAGTATATCTCGACCTGCAGTGATTCCTGGGGGGTTCGTTAATATTAAGATAATGAATATGACAGCTGAGTGCCGAGCTTATTTATTTACTCTTAAAGTCTGTGCGTAAATGTTAAGTAAAACTCAGGGGAGGACTGATCAATAGATAAAATCCGGGGTCTCCATTCTAAATATGGAGCAATGCGAGAGGAGGGGGTGTTAGAGCAAACACTCATGAATAAAATATATGGAAAGAAGCCGTCAAATGATGGATTATTGTTCCCCTCCTTATTCTTTAGTTTAGTTTGTGTGTTTGATCACCTCTGAATATGATCTTCACATAGATTAAACATCAAAAGCCACAAAAAACTGCTGAAAAAACAATAAAATGGTAAATATGACAAATTTAGCATGCTTCCTGAGATGTCGGCACTCAATGTTGTCTTAAATATAAAACAAATATATGACAATATGTAATCATTTTGAAAGAAAATACAATTTACCCAAAATATTTGAGGCATTTCTTTAAAAAATCAGCCTTTGCATCATCTTGAAATAAAATAAACATGACTTTAGATGAACTAAAATCAATGGCACATTACATTTTGAATGGTTTTGGCCCCCTCGTTGAAGTTGGAAGCGCTGGTTTCTGCTCTGTGAAGGTCCAACACAGCGTCCAGCCAGGCCGAGGTCTGGACTTTGATTACACAAATTTAATCTGCCCGGTAACAGATGGGGGGGGGGCTGCAGGAGCCCACGGAGTACAAAGCTCTCCGGTTTTTTGGGGAGAGCGTTTGGGGACGATAAGGCTGGGAGATAAATGTTGGCGGGACGCGGCGCTATTTTTGTCCCAGCTTTTGCGTTGGCGTGTTTATTCAGAGTCAATAAGTTGGGGGGGGGGGGGACAGATGTTTACCTCTGCAGAGGTGTGCTGCTCCAGATAATCCAGAGGAATAGATGGGTGGATGGAAAAGTGGAAGGATGGAGGCATAACAGTAACACACTACAGAGGCTAACTGTTAGAATTTAGCTATAATTACTCACTTTAGCATAGCATGCTATCATATGATATGTAAATTACTGGTTGTTTTATTTTCTTTTAAATCTATATTTTGTGTCAAAGTCTCTGGCTGTGTCCACAGACTCTCTCATCTCTCTTTTCCTTTCTCTCTTTTTCTTTTTCTGTTGCATTAGATCCACTTTTAGGTCAACACACACACACACACCATTTGTTAGCACATTCCTGTCATCTGCATGAATTAGGACCTGGCCTGTTCATGACCAAAGGTAACTAGCCAATAGGACTTGGTTGTGTCCAGTCCTCCTGAGACCCATAGGGAAGTTTTTGTCTGTCAGATCTCATCTGATTTACTTTACATGTGACCCAATAAATGTCATTTTTTATATTTTGATTCACTCTGGTTTATTATCAGGTTCCCAACTAAACATTAACCGTGAGAGGAGCATTTTCTGATTGGTAAAACAAGTACAGATGAATGTAACTGGCTCCATTTTTGAGGTGGACATGACATGAATTTCAATTTCGTTGCTTTTTTTTTGGGCCTCGGTTTTGTAAAATATAAATGTGCTCCCTGTTGTCAGAGCTTGCATCACGCTCCGTGCACGCTGTTGTGCAGAAGAAAAGGTGGATCCGTGTCAGCGCAACGTGCATTTTAAGTGACAGCTCAGAGACAGTTATGAAGACGTCCAGCTTCCAGCTCTCTGCTCTCTGTTTTCTGTTTTTCTAGATTAGGCGCACGCACAGAGGCTGTGGACTGGAACAGAAGCCGCTTTAGCCTGAGCTGACAGCAAACAACACGCCGGGGGGGGGGCCGGGGGGGGGGGCAACACCGGCCCCGGCTCGGCAACACACAGGCTCACACCTTACAGACACACACACACACAGTTTGTGTGGTTATTTGTGTCTGTTTTAAACATTCCAGCATGTGGGAGAGTCAGTGCTAGCTAAACGCACATGCTCGCGCCGGGCATAGCTTCCGGTGACTTTTTCTAACAAGAACTTACACCTCCTTACATCACACAGCCAACCGGGAGCAACCCAGGGCACGCCTCAGAAGGCAGAGAGAAAAAATACACAGTCGCAAAACTGAATAGGTGTCCACACAAGAGAAACACTGGTCAAAAAGACGATTTAGGTTAAAAAAAAAGTGAGTTTTCTGTGAGAAAATGTTGGATTCTATAAGGATTTTATTGCCAAACTGATGTTGGGGTAGTCTTTTAAAAGCAACCAAGAATCACAATAGTTTATGGCCAGTGGTGGAGAAAGTACTCATACAATGTACTTAAGTAAAAGTACAAATACACAGACAAAAATTTACTCAAGTAAAAGTCAAAGTACCACATTATTATTTTACTTAAGTAAAAGTAAGAAAGTACAAGCTTTTAAAACTACTTAAGTATTAAAAGTAAAAGTGCTTGCCAACCATAATAGCTAACGGCTTATATAATGTCATTAAGTGTACCTATCGTATTTAGTTTGAATAAATCAGTAATGTACCATTTTAATGATCAATTCTGAAGATGAAGCATGTTTTTATTGTGTTTACCCCCTGTGACAGTTTAGATTTAGATATTTTATGCTGCTCCTCTTGAGGGAGGGCCTGATGGTTATTTCCCGCTTTGGATTGGTTCAGCGGACTGATTCTGCTCTCGCCATTGGATACTTTCAAACTAACGAACAAATAAAAAAAAACGAAATGCGTCTTGGATGTAACGAGTAACGAAACGCTGTATAGAAATGTAGTGAAGTAGAAAGTACAGATACTTACTGTTAAGTGTAGTGGAGTAAAAGTAGAAAGTATCCATTATTAAATCTACTTAAGTAAAGTACAGATACAAGGAAATTGTACTTAAGTACAGTAGCGAAGTACTTGTACTTCGTTACTTCCCACCACTGTTTATGGCAGTGAAATACTCTTGGAGATATAAAAAAAAAAAGAAGCAGCATATGGTTTCTAAGAATGCTCCATGGTTGTGTTGACGACACAGAACTGCTCCTGAGTCATCCAATGATTTGAAAGTAAATAATCCATTTAATCCAATGATCCAAAAAACTCTCTAATCTTCTCATATTTGTGACCCGATGCTGGTGTTTCCTCTACAGAGGAGCGAGAGGCTCTTGATGGTCGGGCTCCTGACGGCTCTTCTCCTGTCCCCTGACGCGTGGGGCTACGAGGCCCCTGAGGATAAGCAGGACGTGTTCTCCGGTCAGGCCTGCCCCGCCTTCCTCACCTTCCGAAACGCAGCCTACCTGGCCGGGGTCACCGTGGAGCTGCCCTGCCACTGCAAGCCGCAAGAGGTAACGAGGGCCCGAGAGTTTAAGGCTTACAAGCTATCGCCACTCCAAAGATAGACCCTGAGAAAAGTAGCTTATCTATTTTGTTAGTAGAAAGAAAATACTAAAGATTGACCTCAAGGACCAATAATGTGCGCTAAAAGCTCGGTGTGAAAAGGTTTTAAACTCAAGTAAACCTGCCAGAATAAGGCCAGAGGCGGGTACACCCTGGACGGGTCGCCAGCCAATCACAGGGCCACGCAGAGACACACAACCACACACACTCACATTCCCTCCTAGAGGCAATTAAGAGTGTCCAATTAAGCTGTTTTTGAGGCACTGGGAGGAAGCACCCAGAGAGAACCCAGAGCAGGCACATGCAAACTCCTGGTCCCCCCGGGGACTCCAGCCGGGAACCTTCTTATGATAATAATGATGATAATTATAATAATGATGATGATAATAGTACTACAAATAATAATAATAATGATAAAAACACAACATTTTTTATGAAGTTTAAAACCCTCTGTGTATAGTCTCACACACAATATTCTCAAATGCAGGAATATTAGTCTTAAGTTGACCATCAATTAAAATGATCTGGACACAACTTGCCATGGAGTAGTAATTTCAACAGTTTTGCTAATGATAGCCATTAAAAGCCCAATTATATAACCCACAATGGTCACAGAAATAACTTGAATCTGACGTAATAATAATTATATACATTTATATTTTCATATATACATTCTATGAAAATGAAACTATGTAATACAGTGCTTTTCAAACATGCTTCATCAGAGTTTTTAGAGAAAAATAATAAACTCATTACACAGGTTTCGACAAAAATGCCCCGTCAGGAAAGGTTGAAAGCAACATGACCAAAGGGACAAGTTAAAGGTTAAAGTGGGACCACTAATTAGCATCACAGGTGTACTCCATCAGTCAGTGGGCCTACATACGAGGCTAGAGGGCCTCCTTATTTCTGAGGATTAGAAAGAAAAGTATAGACCAGCATGTCTACAGGACCATCTCCCAGCATCTCGATGTCCCTGTGACTACTGTAGAACATATAGTTCACAAATGGACGATCCATAGGACTGTGGCCATTGTAAACCAAAGATGTAGCCTCTGAAAACAGAATTCTTTGACAGTTACTTCAGTGGCTGTTCTTAGAAACAGGCAGAAATTGCTCACATTCGCAGAAGGAAGGATCCAATCTATCCAGAATTTTAAAAAAAGGTGTCATGTGGTGTTGGAGGAGGCCCCGTTTTTGCATTCCTGAACGGTCATTTTTTCAGTTTGAACCTTTTTTTAGAGTTCAGTATTGGTGGAAATGAGATTCATGTGCTGTAAATCTGCAGAGATTGTTGGGTTTCAAAAGGCAGTTATTGAAATTCTGCAGGTGTTTTGCAAAAAAATTGGGAAAGGATTTTACTTTAAAAGCAGCGAGTCCACAACTTTGTTCAATTTTTAGATCTGACATATAATACACAGTCTTTCTATGTGCCGATAGATAGATAGATAGATAGATAGATAGATAGATAGATAGATAGATAGATAGATAGATAGATAGATAGATAGATAGATAGATAGATAGATAGA
>CAJRST010041110.1:19157988-19202817 GCA_907169785.1 Menidia menidia | reverse complement strand
CAGCTTGAGCCTGAAACTGTAATGGAGTGCTAGCCTGTTTAGGGTGTCACCTCACAGAGACCTGATCCATCAGGAAATAGACTAAATCCATTTAGAAACTGAGGAATGAATCATAAAAACAAGCTGCCAAGTCCCTTGTAAAGCCATTTAACATTTTAAATGGTTAAACAATGAACGTAATCAACCGCGTATCGTGTGTGTGTGTGTGTGTATGTGTGTGTGTGTGTGTGTGTGTCCTTGTTTCTTCAACAGAGTGAGAACCATAACTAGTTTTTAACCAACAAAGTGAGATCTTTTTTGGAAAGTGAGGACATTTTCCTGGTCCTCACTTGATTGTGTGGGTGCGTGTGTGTGTTTATGTGTGTGTGTGTGTGTATATGTGTGTGTTTGTGTGTGTGTGTGCGTGTGTGTGTGTGTGTGTGACACCTAGTGAGAACATTTGAAAACTCAATCTTTGTAAGACGCTCAGAACTACTGGTCCTTTTACTTGGTCCTCAGTCTGAGGTACTTACAAGAATGTGTGTGTGTGTGTGTGTGTGAGCTACTCACTGTTATGCTCCTGTTCCTCCTCGACGTTTCCCATGACCATGGCTGGGACACCGAACGCAGAAGCCAGCACCCACACGCAGATATTCACCACCTGAACACACGGCAGCGGATTGGTATTTTGGATATTTCTGTTTTCTCCCAGTGGTTACACAGATGGTGTCACGGTGGTGCTCCTGGTTGAGGGTTTTCGTCTCGTCTTTATGTCGTCTCGTCATTCCTGTTTTACTTTGAAGACTAACCCTCATCTCGTTTGAGGTCACTTGCACTTCCTGTTGTGTCTCCAGTCCGATCGTCTCCCTGATTACCTATTGGGTACACCTGGGGCCCCTTCCTTCATGTGTTTAAATAGTCTTCGTATCCCCTTGTCCCGTGCCAGAGAATTGCGTTTTGTCTCGTGTGCCTCTCGATCCATAGTTCCTGACCCATCATAGTTCCTGTTCCCGAGTCCCCTCGTCCTGACCATAGTCCCCGTCCTGGAACCTCGCATTCCTCGTTTTGCCTCCAGTGCGAGTTTCTGAGTTTATTGTCTCCTAGCAGCTTTGGACTAGTGAGTATTTCTTTGTTACTTTGCTTACGCCTCGTCCTCTGAAAAGAGAGATTTACTTTGCACTTTGCTGTCCTGATTTGTACTTTTGTCCCTGCCTCTTCGGAGAAGTTTTCAGTTGTTACTTTTTCCTCCGTTTTGGAGCGCCACCCTTTTCCACTACGTTGGAGTGCTTTTTCTGTTGATAAACTCTTTTGAAAAGAAGCTCTGCATCTGAGTCCTCGCTCAGCAAGTCCAGCCCTGACAGATGGAAGGCGCCTCCTGATTTCAAAGGAATTTAAAACGCTTTATATTAAAGCCTCTTGAAATGAAGAACAAGATATAAGGCCCTCATAAGTCCTTACAAACACACAATAATGTTAATAAGCATCTTATAAGGACTATAAGGGCCTTATTACCTATTATTAATATTATTATTACCTATTCATTAATGGTTATTACAAGGGCCTTCATAGAAAGTGTTGCAGATTACTTTTGGGTTAGGGTTAAGGTTAGAATGCTGAGGAGGCCAGATGATTTTCGTCTACTTTAAAATGATTTACCACCCCCTAATAAATGGTTATAGCATAGACTATTTTATTGTTACCCTCAACTGTAGTGACCACTATCAATGCACTGCACATGAAGGGGAATATGACTCTCCTATGAAGTTGTCTCTGCCCACACCCAGACTGTAAATGCAAACATTTGTCCTCTGTCAATACCGGATCAGAGCTGGTTTATCTTCCGATAGTTTTTTTGTTTTTTTGGTGACACGACTCACTAACCACCCCGTTAAAATGTCAGGGAAGGAGTAGCAACGCTTGTGTTTTTCTGTAAAATGTGAACTCCATATTTATCAGGCCAAACCACATAGTGCAAAACCATATCACTGGTCAATCTATCCAACAAACTCCTAGATTTTCTTAGGGGTCTTTATTTTCATGTTGTATTTATATTCTTATTCTTAGCTTATTTTTGCTGAATTTCGTTTTTCTTTTTTTTTTTACTTATTATATTCTTATTTTTTGAGCTATTCACATTTAGTGTGTACCTGTACCTAATCTGTATTTTTTTTATTTTTTTATTTTTTGCATTTTGCTCTCTGTGTGCCACTTTTTTGCCCTGGAAGCTGCTGGTAACTTTCATTTCCTGATGGAGTCTTCTCAAGGGATCAATAGAGTACAAGTCTAAATCTGAGTCTAAGTCTACCCGCGTCCCTCTGGTGTCCTCAGACCGGGAAGTGAAGGTTTTTCTACGTGTCTCCTTTAACTCATTGACTGCCAAAGACGTCTATAGACGTCTTTAATGTTTTTCAACGCGAGTGACTTGGGGGACGATCTGCTAAAGCTTGTCCGTAAATATCGGCTTCTAGACAGAGTATGTAGTAACAAATTGACCCTCTAGGGGGCAGTGCCACTTTTGATGGGAGATGAGCATAGACTGTAGGCAAATAAAAAAAACGCAATGGTTCGCTATGCGAAAAATGGCGCCGGTGAGACGCACGTCGAGGAAGAACGGAATAAGGTAGAAACAATTTATTTTTTCCTGATGAAAGAAGAGAGTCTACTCTTTCTTTTTGGTGTGTTCGGTGTTTACATAGTCATAGCACAAACTATTCTGTGGCTCTGGAAAAATCAGTCAAAATGCTCAAAAAACTCTGGCAGTATGGGACTCTGTTCTGAAAATGGCTGGCAGTCTATGAGTTAAGAAGGAACAGCCTTTTACCTTGGCCTTGTGGGGAGTCCTCATGTCCAGGGCTTTGACGGGGTGGCAGACGGCCACGTAGCGGTCTATGCTCATCACCGTCAGCGTGAAGGTGCTGGTGAACATGTTGTAGTAGTCGATAGACACCACCGTCTTGCACAGGGCATTTCCAAATGGCCAGAAGCCCAGAAACACATCCGTTCCCTACAAAAAATATTGGACATCAGAGAGAATGATCACAGAAGACGAGTTCACGCATCACTGATGAGAAACAGATCTGTAGTCCCCTGAGACAAAATAAAGGCATCTCACTCCATTTTCTCCATTGACCATTTTCATGTAAGCCACAACAAAATAAAACCAAATATTATACCTGCTGAAAACACATATTAGCTTCTCTAACACAGCGACACGCTAACTTTAGATGTTATAAACAACAGAATACAACAAACCACTGCATGGAACTGTTAGCCAAGTGAACTAAGAAACAGCTAGCAGAGCATATTGCAAATAGAAACTGTTATAAGCTGCTTACTCTCAATATGTTCACCCCTCATCAAGTCAGTAACATGGATGTAAAAAAGTGAGAGGCGTAAGACAGACAGAGATTCAATCATTTATATTTTATTTAATTCATTTGCCCGTTTTCCTCCTGTGGAGACAAGTCCACCTAGATTAGAACCAATCCCTTGCTTAACCCTATAATGCCAAATGTATCATATTTGATACATACGGTTTCTGAAGTCTTTTAGATGTGACTTTTTGCTTCATTCAGTGCTAAAAGCTTTGCTCAAACCCCTGTTGTACACATTCAGATATACCTGATAACAGCCAGTAGAAGACTACACCAACATATATTTTTGACTTATTGCACAGTAACTTGATCAAAAGAATTTCTGTTTTTTTTCTTCATATGTTCTTAAGGGGCCAAAGAAAGACTTCAGACTAAAAAAATCCAATATTCTTCCTATTTTTCTTGGATCAGGCTATAAAGGGTTAAAATAAGTAATGTCATTTAGTTGCGAAAATAGATGGATGGATGTTGTCGGTCAGCAAACTTTTCTTCAAGATAGAAAAAAAACAAGCCCACGATCTCATAATAATACTCTGAATTTGGTGAGATGATTAAAGAAACAATACCTGGAAAGGTAGAGTTGCCAGGAACAAAGAATCTGCCAGGGCCAGGTTGAAGATGTATATGTTAGTGGCTGTTTTCATCTTCGTGTATCTGCAGAGAGAGAGGAAACGCACATGAACACACGTTCAGCCCGGGAGGAACCAGACCGGCAACATATTCTATCATTCTGCAGTTTAAAAGACAATCGGAGACATTTTGGATGGTTAGTCTGTGAGCCAGACTGAGCTCACGGAGAGATTTAGTCCATTCAAAGGACCTTAGCTGCAGATGAGAAGACATTGTGGAATCACAGCCCCTAAACACTCCATTCCAGTCATAAAACCGCCAGCAGTCAGCTATATATTTCCATCTTTTAATGACTAAAAATGCATTCGTAGACAAAAACAGATATAAATCAAGACACACCCCAGTGCACATTTTGCTGAACGGTCAAATGCGCAGATACTTTAACCGAGTTACACAATTCCTTACCGGCCCTGTGAGGACACAAACAGATTCAGACCACAGATTACGCACAAAAGCAAAATATCCACAGACGTGGACAGATGCAAACGTTTGAGTCTGCTCAGAGATTCCACAGCTTTCTGTGCGAGATGCAAGGTTACCAGCACAACCAAAATGAAGGGATGAAACAAAGAAAGATCCATTTTCTACCCCGGTTAATGGGTTTCAGGGCTCCACCTGCGCCAGGCAACAAGTATCCTCCTCCAAACTATCTTTGCTTTTCTCTGTCGGTATCTGAAGGAAATAAACAGCTGGATAAGAATTTTCTGCAATTAAATAAAGACAAAACCAACAGAAGAATCATCCTGGGTGGACATATAGAGACTCGGGCTCCTCCAATCACAGCCATCCGTGCAATCACCTCCAGTAGACTGGATTACTGTAATGGTCTTCTCAGTGGACTTCCCAAAAAGAGCATTTAGCATCTGCTACTCATCCAGAACCGGAGTTTTAATTGAGGAATAAGAGATCTGAACACATCACACCACTTTGAAAGTATCTCCAGTGGCTTCCAGACACAGAATAGATCTTAGAACCACGTTGTTGGTTTACACGGTTCCAATTATATGTTCAAATAATAAAATAATAGCTCTTATATCCAAAGACCGGGTTAGCTAGTCCAGACCAGAATCCAGAGAGAAGTAACATTAAGCTGTTATGCTGAAAACGAGTGGAACAAGCTGCCAGTAGAGATTCCACTTTCTCCTAAGGTAGCCATTTTGAAATAAAGCTTAAAAACATCTTTTTGTTCATATCTTTATGCATAAAATGTGAAGAGGTACCTTTTAAGTTGCTTGTTTTTAACCAATTGATTTGACTGTATGTGTTTTTTAATGATTTTATTTGTCTTTATATATTATTTTATGTATTCTTAATTATTTTGTAAAGCCCTTTGAATTGTTTTGTCCATTAAATGTGCAATACAAATAAATTTGAGGGGACTTTATTCCACCAAAGGACGTCGTCTGGTGGGGTCCTCAACAACCCAGACGAATATTCAGAGAATTCCTGATCTCGTCCACACTTTTCAATGTTCCGGAAAGAACAGAAACCTCACACCTGAGCAAACACACCCACACACAAACACACACACACGGAAAGGGTGCTCGCACAATAATTACTTTATGATTGTTTGACGAAGCTGTCTCCAACCAGGATGCATGGCGGGTGTCGCTACAGTAACCTTTACCGCCACCCGTTTGTTCTTGAATCAATATTGAGAAAAAACTGCAGGAAATACAACCGCATCCCCTCGGGGCATTTTACAGTCTATTGTCTTTCAGTAATAAAAGTAAGAAAAG
Source organism: Menidia menidia (assembly GCA_907169785.1). NCBI lineage: Eukaryota > Metazoa > Chordata > Actinopteri > Atheriniformes > Atherinopsidae > Menidia > Menidia menidia. The sequence goes on along the minus strand of CAJRST010041110.1, from coordinate 19,197,095 downwards.
AAAGTATTGGACATTACATAGATCGCCTATTCTGAGCGGGGATAGGATGCCTTAGAGTCCTGACCCGTCTACTATGAATCAAATCCTGACAAAGATTACAATTCTAATCTCAGGATAACTGTATATTACAGCCTTCCTCGACAATACAACAAGCAACACTGTATTCAGTTAGATAATATGGAGTAAAAAGCAGATCATGAAAACCCAAAGTGAGGAAAGTCTTTGATCTTGGAAGCTGGGCGGCAGCTTTAATGTAGGATACAGTTGGAAAATGGAACTCGGAGCTTTGTCCAGGTTATCACTCTTTCTCAGGCAAAGGTAGCAAAATGAGCATTTGTGGCAAACTAATTTTTTTGCTTCTCACTTTGATCAAGTCGTTATTCCAGTGGGAGTCCAAATCCAAGAAACCTCTCCGAAAAATGGACAAACCAAAATGCTGTGTTTGAAACGTACTCGTATTGTAGATTAAGAAACATAACAGATGTGGCAGAGTCGATACATTGATTTATAAGTTTTCAATCTTGAGGACATACTGTACATTAGCTAAAACTCCTAGAACAGTTCAGCTAGCTAGCTGCTTTGTAACATCCAGTCCTGTTTGCATTGGCTGCCAGTCTGTACTAAAAAAAAACAAAGCATGAAATATTGAACCATTCATAAACAGGGTTAACCTCCTTATGCTTCCACGTGTTTTTCTCTCTTTGTATCATTCCCTTTTGATTTTGTTCTCTTAAGTGTCAAGGCTTGTCTCAATCCCCGAACAAAGTCCCAGAGGCCGTAAAGCTGAAAGACCTTCAGCCCAACACCATGTAGCTCCGCGGGAGACGGGGGTGTAATCCCTGTAATTATTTAGCAGGGACAAAAGGCTCTGCTTGCTTTGTACTGATTTGTATGTCAGCAGCATTCTGAATACAAGACAGTTTCATATGTGAGAAACTCGGAAAAACAAAAATGGACACTGGATTTACAATATATAATAAAATGTCCTTAAAGCATGACTTCAAGATTAAGAAATAGATTCTTATAGAAGCCACATAGAGACAAACAACCACACATACACACACACACACACACACGTATTCACTCCAAAGGGCCGATTTGGGGTGTCCAATTAACATCGGGAACAGAAAGGTCCCGGTTCCCCGGAGACTGTAACCAGGAACCCTCTAATTGTAATCCGATCGATGCTAAATCCTGAAATTCCAAATTAGTCTTATTGATTTCAAAAGCAGTTTAAAAGAAGCTGCAAAGACAATCTACAGATTGATCGACTTTTCCATCCTGAGCATGCACAGGGCGACTGTGGGAAGACAAAGCTCCAACCCAACCGGGGAATAAGTGAGAGGACGAGCAAGAGGGAAAAACTAGTACCAGGAGATCAAGCCAGGGATAAATGCAGAGAAAGAGAAACACAAGTAAATGACTACAATAAAATTGCATGTTAATGGAGAGAAATGACAAGGAGAGGTGCATGATGGGAGCTCCCCTAGGTGATCTATGAGATGTTTCCCATGGGAAAACACACAATGATAAGCTCTTTTAGACCCAATGGAAATTGTCCATTCAGAGCTTCACATAGAGCAGAATTTTAAAATTCGATTCTAGATTTAAAACATGAGAAATATTCTCTCTGATGTTCAAAGTGAACGTCCTAACTCCGGCTGCAGCATTTCTGATTTTCAGAGGGTTTTTCGGGACAGTTCTGCGATATCAAAATTCCCGCAGTCCAATTTTGAAGATGGATTAGTTTTTTTTTTCCCACATCCCTCTGAGATGGGATGTTTCAAATTTTGGAGTTATTATAAAAGTAGTCAGTAATATGATCTGCAGCACTGTGTAAATCAGTGTTAACTTTTTTTATTGGAACAAAAGAATACCTCGACAGGAGCCGAAAAAACGTGTGACACTGAACATCGGGGAATAATTTTGTTGAAGACTGGTTATTCCACTGCACAACTGATCCCTCGTCTTCATCATCCTCCACCACGCTCTCATTACTCCTCTCTTATTCTCTTTCAAAGCGTATTTCCGTCAACTTTCTCCGCGTCTTTCCCATTTACACAGACGAAGGCAGAAAGTCAAGTGAACGGAGTCTATTTGATGACTCTTAAATCCCTCTGATCTGTCCTCTTTTAAATATTCATATCGCTTTGAATTATTCACACACAGCTGGACTGCTCCGTGCTGGCTTGAATGAGCTGTCACATGTCGGCGCCGATTTTTAATATGCATGTTGACGTGCGTACACACACATACACACACTCGTGGCACTGGGAGCTGGTGTGTGACAGGCTTTGTAACAGGTAAATGGACTTGTGTAGCGCTTTTGGACTCATCTAGCTGACCACTCACAGTCCTGTTACACTGAATGCCACATTCACTCACACATCTCTGCAGTCTTATTTCTTTTACAATTAATTTTTCTCCATTAGCTGATGAATACATCAGTGGTGGGGGTTTAGTGTCTCACATGAAGACTGAATTGGCACAACAGATGGATGCGGTCTACATATATTTTGCCAAGTTGTGACCCATATCTTTAGCATTTTTTATTTTAACGACAGTCTAAACAGCATTAAATTCGACCCAGGCCCCGTACGGGGTTTTTTCTACATCGTATCAGTGTCTGATGTTTTGCAGAGCAGTCTCAGACTGAGCAGCCGTTTTGTATTTCATTTGACTTTCATGTCGGGGAAGTGAGAAGGATGTCACGATGCCGCACCAGAGGAGGCGTGTTTTCACGTGATCGAATGCAAACGACGGACAAATACCAGCATTTCTAGGCGTATCATCGCAGAATGGATGGGTCTCGCATCCATTTCTAACTATCTACACATAGATACACACAAAACCGAGACCAGTAAACACCAGAAGCAACTCAGTCAGTAGAGGGAGGTTAAGCGGATAGAGGGTGTAGAAAGAATTCCAGTAATTAGGAAAAACCAGTGAAGGGTGTTGTGGAGAATTTTCTTTTGTTCCTTTGTTAAAGCTACTGTTGTTGATTCCTTTAGGGAGAGTCGTCTCACACGCCTGAAGACTGGTTTTAGCACCACTAGGAAATGCAACAATTTCCTTAATCTCATCAAGAATGAATCTCCCATTCCTGTTTATCATTGAAATTGTATAACTTGCCCTTTGTGAAACCCTCACACCTGAGAAGGTTTTCCTTTTGACCAATCCACATGGGGGCCCTTTCCTGTCTCCTGAGAATATGCATATCACTGTCCCTTTGGAGATTCTCCAAAGGACTTCCTGAGAACTGAATGTAAATCAGAATCTCTTTGTTTGTTGCTGATAAGAAACACAGTGAAGTTATAAAAGGGGACGTGCCTTTTCTTCAGGTGCACATTCACTTGAGTTTTCTCTGTGATTGCGTCTTCGAACGCTCTTGCCAATAAAACTCTTTATTGGACAAGATCGATCTTCTCTAGTTATTAGGAAACTTTGCCTCACTCTTTTAAAGAACTTTTTCCATAACAAGGGTTTACGTAGGAGGTACCAGGGAGACTTGAACGATGGAGAGAAAACCCCTGGTGCTCCAGATGGCCAGTTTACCCCTGCAGACTCTCTCTAATCTCCACACGGCTGCTGGGACGGGTTCCAGCTCCATCTGACCTTGGAACGTCTGAAAAATCTCCAAAATACCACATCCAAAGGTCTTTTGGTGTAAACTAGCTATTGTTTGGCTGGGAGCAAACGTTGTACATTAGTGTTGTTATAGATATAAAATATGCTGCATTTCCCACAAAAACATTGTTGAAAATGCAGAAAAAGATGGCGGGTTCTTGGATTTGTTCCATGTAACTGTAAAAGGAATGAAAGTGGATTTGGAAGAAGAAAATACTTTGTCGAGGAGCCATAGTAAACAAAGCAAAAAGAGGAAAACTAGTAATATATTGCATTAGTCAGACTTTAATTTGTTTTATGGTGAAAGGCTGTGATAATGGTACCATTTGGCTATAACCCCTTTTCAAACACATTCTGGGTATTTCTTCGGGTATTTCCTGGACAGGCCTGAGGATAAACAGCTTTAAAACAGTACGTGTTTAAATGTATCAAGAAAGAACCTGTTTGGTGGGTCAGAGTTGATAAAATCACTCCGTTAAGGTTAGAAATCCACATCTAAACTGTCTCTCTGAAAAGTTTGGATGACAAATGAGAAGGGATATTCACTGTTGCCATGGCTTCCAATAACCCCCCCCTTCCTCTCTCAGTTAGCCATCATCACTGGGTAAAGAATTGTGGTAATAACAAAGGTACACAGTGGTGTGTCATACAAGGAGAGAAACAGAAAGAAAGAGCTTTATCGATCGTTGTTCTCGTGAACAATAAAGCGGATGTGGTGGAATATATCCTAAGAAAATCAAATCAAATCACAAATAACATATTCTAGGACAACAACGTCAGCATTCATCAAAAAATAGGAAACAGGAGTTTACACATCGTTTTAAGACCTGGATCGGTCCAGTGTTTCGTAACCCTGGTCCTAAAATCCAACTGGTTCCACTGGGAGACACTGGATGGAAAAAAGATGTTACATACTGTATATCTGTGTACTAATGGATGGAGATATAAACGGAAAGATATTTCATCTTGTGAAATGAAGGAGTCATTGCTTCCATTCTTGATGTCTTAAAACAAGAAGGACACATCAAATTTCCATCTAGTCGTTGACAAATAGCATTTTTAGAAACAAGATGTCCCTTTGGTTACCGTGAGGCCTCCATAAGCAAAAATAGCAAGAAGAAACTCAAAGTGGTTTCGGATGCTGTTTAGGATGCTCAAATGTCGATTATTTGATCGTGTCTCTACCTTTTTATGCTGCATTGTTATCTTATTTACACACGTATGTGTAGATTAGCCAAATCAGTACATACAAATTCCAAAATACTGACTTGGATTTCAAAACGTGAACTACAGATGGAAAAAAACTCCTCAAAAACTCCTAGAAGACATCTTTGGGTAAAACATTTTCTTCCAAATGTACACATCAGAGGAGTGGTTGACTGAGCCAGATCTGAGGGATAAACATCCCTTTGACGGTAAATCATTTAGCGTGTACGCCACCTCTCATCCAACCTCCCGGCCTTTAATCAAAAAGCCCTATTCATCCGTACCCCGTGACAGCGCAAGTCCTTTCATATCGCTGTATGTCTCTGCAGGGACGGGGAGCCTTTTCTTGAAGACAATCACACAATCGGTTTTTATAGCTTCCAGCTGCTGCAGAGGTGGAGGCAGAGGTGCATTATCTCAGCTCCCGGCGGGTGACATCACCAGCCCGTTTTCATACGGCCCTGAAGTGTGTACGATAGCAATCTACAGGTAATGAACGGGAGCCAGAAGGGGATTAGAGGGAGAAGAGAAAAGGGTCGTCCCACAGTACGGTGACAAGTATGAATCAAAAGTAGCCATTAAAGGCAGGATTTTGATCATCTGCAAGGATTAGGGCGTCCATTTCAACCGTGAACACTGATTTCTGTCAAGGTCCCCTTTAATCCAAATGCGGTATCCTGCTATGCGCGGCTAAAGTATGAGATGTAATTCAGGTAATCCAATAACATGGTGACAGTATGCTTAGTGTCAGACTTCTGTTTTCCTGTATGGAGGGAAAATAACCCAGTCTACGTGTTCTATGGACAAATGTTATCAATATTATAGAAATGTAGAATTTCAAATCTAAAACAGGGCACACCCGGGACAGGTCAGACACAGGGACACACAGAGACAAACAACCATCCACACTCCCTTCTACAGGTAACACCGAGTCAGCACGTTTTCGGACAGTGGAAGAAATCGAGAGACAGCCCACGCATATATTTTAAAAACCAAAAATCCAAACGGAAAAATGGTCCACAGCCGGGATTTGGACCCGAGACCCTCCCGTTAGTCACCACTTTCAGATTCAATCAATCTGTCTTCGTTTTCCACAGAGACTTGAGGTTGCTGTAATGAAATATTCACTTTAAAAATCTACTCTTGATTCAATTAATTACTGACCTATATCAAATCTCCATTTCTCAGTCGTGGGAGGCTCCATTCTCCATGAACTCTTTATAGGATAAAGTGAGTGTTGAACATGTATATGTGCTTAAAACTCTTATTTAAAATGCGATTATTTTGATTTATTCTTATATTTCATGAATGTTTATGGCATTAGAATGAGTACCAAATCAAAAACAGCTACTATACCCTGCTGTCCTGTAAGATACACCTTCTTTACTTTAAAATGTGGCCTTTGTCTACTTGACGATAAGTCATTCAGATGTTGTCAAGCGTGTTTTAAGGCATTACGGCTGAGGGAGAGCAAAGGTCCCCGCTTTTCTCTCATCCATCCCACTCAGTCAAATCCCTGAGGAGCCCTTTTAATGGAGAGATAGTTTAATGTGCACACGTGGGCTCTTTCTCTCTCTCTCTCTCTCTCTCTCTCTCTCTCTCTCTCTCTCACGCACATAGATTTAAAAAAAATAAAAAGCTCTGTTACACTTTTACTATGCAAACACACTTTATTAAGCCAATCAAAACCCACTTTAGAGCGAGAGACTGGAGTGAAGCTGATGAGAACAAGTGGACACTACAAACCGGCTCACTATAACACTCCTAACACTTTGTCTCACCGACAACAACAGTGGTTATTTATTTATTGAAAGCAACTTCTACAAAAAAAAAACTGTGAATGTAGACGCTTTAAATTAATAATGCCACCAAAAAAAAAAAAACACACAAGGAGGACTCCAGGACTCCTGTGAGAAAGTCTGTCTTCACTATTCTGTCAAAAGCAAGTTTTTTTAGAGAAAGGAAATGTGTTCATTATAAATGGAGGAATGGAGTTTGCAAAAAGAACAACAAATAAAAAGTGTTAATGTTTCTGTTGCTGCGGTAATAAAATAAATGTTGTTATGGGCAACATAAAAAGAGAACAACAGCTTGAAAAGAATAATTATAAATTAAAATGATACTATAAAATGGCTAATACAACAAATTATACCATTAAAGGACTTAATTCTAAACATATATTTAAATCGCGTGCAAGCTAAATTGATCAACATGGAGAAAATATCATGAAGCTAAAGGTAACAGCTAAAGAAAGGGGATATAGACAAATTGTAATTGTATCTGAAACTTATAAGAAATAAACCGCTAATTGCGAAAAATAAAAAGTCAGTTATTAGAGAAAGAGAGAAAGCAATCATACAACATTGAAATACTCTCAAAGCCTCTTCCTTATCAAAAAGCTTTCCCTCCACTGGCCGGCTCCATGCCCATCCAAAAACGAACTTCAAGAAAGTAAAAAAGCTTTTTTTTATGTCCAAAAAGAAAATTAATCTTGTCAAGCATGTGTTGCATTGGGAAAATAATCAAATTTTAAGAGAGCACGGCTAATTTTTTCTTGATAAGATATTCCAGCTACTTTTGAGCTGGAGAAACCAGTAACAGGGTCTAAAAATGTTTTACAATAAAACCCAGTTGAGCAACAGGATTAATCGCCTCATTTTAAGAGTAACACCACTTGTGCCAAGACACATTCAAAGTTCATTATTTTAATTTGTTTTGTGTTCTCAGGCCATCTGAACCTGGAAGAACCTGTTACTTCATATCTAACAAATTAAGATGACCGCAGGCTGGCCTATACAACATCATACAAATAACCATGCTGGCCAAAAAAACGCATGGCTCTTAAACAAAACAAAATGACCAAAGTGAAATGACCCTTGAGTTTTTCTGTTACATGAAACAATCATAAAACAAAAAACAAAAAAAAAGTCAAGAAACAGTTTGTCTATAGAAGCCCAACACATAAAAAAGTGTACTTTTTACCTTCAATTGAGGGTCTGATGCCACACAACATCACAGAGTGTTAAAAAGGAATTAACAAACAGTTGAAAAGCCAAAACCGTCCATTTACATTTGAGGCAACCGAAACTTTAAGTGCAACTGGCCGTTTGTCTTTCAGGAAGAATATTCCCAACGTTTCTGAAAAGTGTCATTCTAAAAACTAGTTAATAAGCATTGTGTGTGCTACAAATGCAAAATGAAAAGTTCTTTAAATCTCTACAGCCTGCAGCTCCTGTCATAATGAGGATTTTGGGGTTGTGGTAAGGCCAGACTTGCTTGTTGGGCAACACAAATTCCCTCAAACTGATCCGAAAAGAAAGTTGCCCCAGGAATAAAGATCCTTTTTAGCTGCTCTGTGTGCGTTTGGTCAAATATCTCGAGCTGTCCAGTGTGCTAACCAGACAAAAACAATCTCCTGATAAACATCTCAGTAACTGAGACACTTAAACTGTCTGGCCATGCAAACAGTGGCTTAACAAAGTGGTCTACACAGAAACACAGATGTGAATTTCAATAAACTATTGTGGCAATTTATCTCTCAGGCCTGCGTTCAGATTAAAATAGAGCCAGCAGCTTTTAGAACGAGTTGAAAATAGTTACAAGGATAAAGAAATGTTTGGTAAAGTGCACGATTTAAAGGCCATTTTCACTTTAATAACCATCATTTCTCGGTGCAATGTGTAATTATGCTGTTCTTCATATTTGGATGGGCTCTTTGGAATAAAAAGTTCTGCCTCCTTTTTTCACATCAGATCAAAATAGACTGTAACCAACTAGCTGTGTTAAAACAGACTGTCAGAAAAACACACATTTTTGGAGTGTGGTGTTATCCTTAATTTTGGTTGTTAGTTTAGAATGAATAAGTTACACAAATTGTGTGGTTTTGTTGGTTATACTGGGGCTTGAAAGCGGGTTACGATGTGTCAATTGTTTTCTGTCTACATCCAGTCAATGTTTTTCCATAATATTCCAAAAATCCTTGGTGTAAAGGAGACATTGTGAATGATTTTAGTGTGAAACACAATTTCCAAGGTGCAAAATGTCTGATGGGATTTTATTGGACGGGAGGAAGAGGCTCTGACATCGTGCCCTCATTTAGCTTCTGTCATTAAACCCCCAAACCGGTCTGCAGGGGGTGAGGGGGTGCTGTTTCTCTGTTTACTCACTTTACCAACCCAAAACCCAACGTCTCAAAAGTCACCGGGAATCATTTCTGAGCACATTCAATTCATCTTTTTGGTTTTCTCTTCATGCAAAGACAGACAACAATAGAATTTCCTCACATTTTGGACTTGTGTGCTCTCTCTTTACAAATCTCCACTCTGCGCCGGGTCATGTGACACACTGGGGCTTTTAAATAAGCCCTGGCCCGAAGATTTGGGATCTCACAGAACTAAAAATATCAGCTTTTTGAAAAAAAAGTTTCCTAAAGAAAATAATAATAGAAATAAAATAAAATAAAAATAAATAAATGAAAATAAATAAATAAATAAATAAATAAATAAATGAAAATAAATAAATAAATAAATAAATAAATAAATAAATAAATAAATAAATAAATAAAATTAAATGAAATTAAATAAAAAAAAAGTGTCCTGCAACATGTTACTGTAAACTTTAAAGTGCTGTTAAAGCACTTCAATATTTTGCAAACAATCCTTAGTTTCCGTCAGTAACTCACTGTTTATGTTCTCCAATAATTCTCTCAACATCACAAATGACTTCCCTCCTATTCCCATTATTTTCTATAATCCTTTTTCTATTCTGGTCTCTGATGCTCATCAGGCTCGTTTTCAGAGAGTTTTGGTCTGTAAGGTCTTTGAAAATCTTAAACTATTCCTGGATTGACCATACCTCCTCACGCCATCCTACTGCCCAGATATGTTTTCAAGCGGAATATATCATCAGATTCTGAGCCAAAAGCTTGCTCATTGTTCTGTAACATGCATGCAGTTTAGAAAAATGACAATAATGATAACCCTGGGATAGAAGGACCCTCATGTTAATTAAACTGTTTGTACCACTGAAGTAGCAAAATAATTCAGGGCAGAATTTAAAATCTGTCACTGCTGTTTAATGTTTTGGATTTCCAAACTAAATGTATTGGCTAAATGTGTTTCCTGATCATATCCTGCTCAGATTAATAAAGACTTCCCTGTCTTTTTCTTTGGAACCTTAGACCCACTCCTCTCGAGGCTTAAATAAAGCACTCCGGAGCACAGCGAGTTTTTCTCTAACTGCAGACCTGTAAAAAAAAACAAGCGTTCATTTTATCTGCTCAGGTATGAACCTAATGGTCACATGAAAACCTCGACATGAGGACAAATTATACCTCGGGTTTCAATAACAGCCAAGCAAAGCGGTCGTTACTCTAATTACCTTAAAAAGAGCCCTGAAGTGAGCTCTGAGGGAGAAGGGGAAAATACCCCGGGGTCACACGGGCAATAAATCCCCGCCTGCCTGCTGAATAGATAAATATCCAACAAATAATACACTCTTTGGGTAATACTTGGGTTTTATATTGTGGTGCAGTCGGGCCTAAAACGGCCCTCCGCTGCCTGTAAATTATGGATGATTTCTCTTTAACTTAGGACATGAAATGTGGAAGCGCTGAGTGCGCCTGGTCTGCCGGCCTCTGGTTATTTGACAGCTTTATTATTTCGGCTGTCAGCCGTGCAGCTCCTCAGAAAAACTTTGCCAGAAACATTAAGGTGCTGGCCTTGAGATGGCTGACAGCCGTTCCCGGGCAAATGTTGTGCGTTAATACGAGAGCTTTCAGCCTCATCGCTACTTTCAGCATTTGTCATACGTTGGTGACCTTTGAATTCCAGAAAACACACACACACACACAGATAAACAAACACACACATATATATATATATATATATTGGTCTTTTCAACTCTGTTCTCTTGGATTTGTTTGATATCAATATTAAAGCTTATTTCAGTCTTTATTTTCTGAGCTTTTAGTCCCTAAAACTTGCTTTGGATTGTGATTCATGACTGTCTGAAGGCCTAAAGACGTGTGTCCTACTGAATAATCCTTCCCTTCATCCATCCAACCAACCGTTCATCCAACCAACCATCCATACTTTCATCCAATAAAAAAAAAACGTGTAAATATGTTCGCTGACGATATATTTAGCATTCCACACATGACAGTAACAGAGGGAGGAAACATTTTGGTAGCTGAGAAACATGAAAAAAGCTGGGTGCTCACAGGTCTGGAGGTCTGACAGAAGACTAGAAATAGACGTATGTATGTCTTTGTGATACACAATAACAACAACATTTTATTTACGGCCAGAGTGCCAGCACTATGTTCACACACCCGGGGTGTTATCACTGTACCTCCACCAAGGTTTACTCAAATTTATGGGAGGTTATTACGCTCATTTCTAACATCAGGGAGGCTGCCAAGAACCGTAAAAGCGAAGAGGTGAAAGATCTGGAGGATGCCTCTGAAGAGTGGGAGTTGTTTTACACCCACATGGCCATTTTAAGCCTCAGTAGGTAAAAGTTTCATGTCTTGAAGACATCAAGCATTTTTTTTTTCCAAAAATATGTTACTCCCCGTTTCATTAATCTATATATTGATGGAACCTGGTAAGGCTCAGTGCCCAGCAGGCCTGATTGGATGGGAAGAGCTAACTTAGGTCAGATGAGTCAAAAAGTGCATTTTTATTCATTAAATGACCTTGTTGTTATAAGCTGGTCAGAGTTGTAGTTACTTTATTGCACAGGAATATAAGTTATGTATAACTACTAATGGAATTCTGTATTATTTTGACCTTTTACTTCTGAAAATGGAAATGAACTGATATAAAATACCCAATATTAATCATAATTGGAACAGATGCTGTATTTATAAGGTGCTATATTCAAATTTATGCACATCTAGTGCGCAAGTATTCAAGTATTCACTAATTTTTCTTCTCTTTACATTGTCAATGGTTGGTTGACACGGGCAGGACGTTTCATCGTCGATGAAGTCATTTGCCAGTTTTCCTCTTTTCGTGCGACCTGCTCGTTTTCCTCGTCGGGGAAACTTCCAGACGTCAGCCCCTCCGTTCATTGGTCTCCTGTCTTAATGCGCAATCTCCGCAAGTCATCATATATAGCTATCGTCCCGGCATTGTTCTCGGGGCATGGGTGTAATCATGTGTGAAATGAGTTTTGATAGGGTTTGATGGTGTTCATGTCTCAGTGGATAAATTCAAAGCCCATCTAATTAGGATCTGAAGCAGCAGGGGGAGGGACCAGTGACCTGTGGCTCTGCCGCTAATCAGGATCATCTGAGGGCAGAAAATCGTCAACACATTAATGTCCAGTTTTGACGGATTGCTTAACTCTGCGGGCTTTGACAAGCACGGTTGTCCATTGAATCCTCCGATTAACGCCAAAGGATACCTACGATCTACGAGAAGTAGAAACTGATCCTCTTAAAATTTGAACTGAAGAGCGTTCTCAATAAAGAGGGCTTGTTTTAAAGACAATAACTTATCTTGTGCATGGTGGTGTGCTGGTTGGCACTGTCAGTTCCCAGCGAGTTCCCAGTTCAAATCCTTGGGAACGTGCGTAGAGTTTGCATGATCTCGCCATGTCTATGTCGGTTCCTTCTTGGTACTCTGGTTTAACCGAGGCATGTCACAGACTGTGGGCACCCTTAGCCCTGAAAGCCTCAGGGTTTTTGAACAGCCCTGGATATAAAAAGGGAATTGTTTGGAAAGGGGATATTGGCACCAGGATGGGCCACAACACCTACTACGAAATCCATCCATTTATCATTATTACAGCTTATTCCCTAATGGGGTCGCAGGGATAACTGGAGCCTATCGCTGTGGTCAATGGGCGAGAGGAAGGGTACACCCTGGACAGTCCACCAGTCCATTGCAGGACAAACAACCACTCACACTCACTCCTAAGGGCAATTGTCCGACCAACCTAACATGCAGGTTTTTGGACGGTGGGAGGAAGCCGGAGAACCTGGAGAGAACCCACAGACACAGGAGAACATGCAGACTCCACCCAGAAAGGTCCTGGTTCCCCTGGGACTCCAACCCAGAACCCTCTGGTCCTTGTTCCTCCGGGGACTCCAACCCAGAACCCTCTGGTCCTGGTTGCCCCGGGCCTCCAACCCAGAACCCTGTGGTCCGGGTTCCCCCGGGACTCCAACCCAGAACCCTCTGGTCCTGGTTCCCCCGGGACTCCAACCCAGAACCCTCTGGCAGAAAGGTCCTGGTTCCCCTGGGACTCCAACCCAGAACCTTCTTGCTGTGAGGCGTCAGTGCTTCTTCATGAGCAGCGTGCTCCAATCAAGTACAAAAGACACTTTTTGTCACCACATCCATCCACAGGTCCTCTGGTCCAATCCGAATCTAGTCAGTCAATGCTGGTTAGTTTAATGAACTATCAAGCAGAGTTCCAAAACAATCTATTATCTCATAGATTTCTTATTATAAAACATTGGATCAATACTAAAAGTGTAGACACTCTCAAAGGCCAAAAATGGCGTATGCCAAAAGAAAAGTCCAGATTTAAAAATCCATACACATGGACAGAGGCGGGCAGTTTCCCCTTTGTAAATCAGAGCTGCACCTCATGTTCTGCCCTCCACACGCACGCGCGCGGTCATAAATGTTCCATGCAAAGCACCTCATGAATGCCAATGTGCATCCAAATGAGCCTGCCGATCAATGTTAATTCCCCGTTACCAACGGCAACCGCGGAGAAAAAGAGCCGAGAAAACGCCATCTCACAGGGCAGGAACGTTGGTGTGTCGGTGAGCGAGGCGCAGAGCCCAAAGACACCTTGTTGGCGGAAATTAAAAGAGAACGATTGCCAACATGTTGTCATGCATAATTGATTAGCGATTCCGTTTAGAGGCCCGGACATTGCTGCAAAGTGGGTTTTAGAGTCGGCCCCGTTCCCCAGCAGAACAGGGAGACCTGTACCCATGGTCCAGTCGTCTTACCGAAGCCTTCCGGGACGTCGGGCATGAATGAGCTGGCAGCAGCATTCCAGGATAATCGTTTAACAGGATTAAGTCGCTCCTAAAAGGGACTTCAGTCGGAAAGTGAATTCATTTTTGTTGCATTCCAGTGGGCTACTCTGGTGAGAGCCGGGAACCCCAGAGTAGGGTAGTCAAACGTATCGATACTCAAAAAAGTATTGATACTAAAATGTTGTATCCGGATACGATACTCATTTTCAAAAGTATCGATACTTTCTCTCTGATTTATTTATTCATTTAATTATTTACGTTGTTTATGATCATTAACATGACGTTAGCCTTGAATTGCTAGCTGTGGCTAATGGATAATAATAACATGCAGACATTGATCAAGTACATATCCAACTCCGCCCACATCCAAGTCGGCCATTTTGATTAGGTCACCAATAGGAAGATTCCAGGCAAGAAAATCCTAATTGCTTCATGGCAATATAGACATTAATTTAAAAATAGTGAAATGAATCTTGCAAACACTGAATTAAACTCTATCCATAATATTATGTTAAAATAGTGGATGTTAAATAGGTTTGTACAATAAGTCCAAACAAGTTTAACCAAAAAATACTTATTTCTCACAATTATGAAGGGTGGAGGGTCAGGGTTAGGGTTAGGGTTAGGGTTAGGGTCAGGGTTAGGGTTAGGGTTAGGGTCAGGGTCATAATTACGGGCCACCAGTCACGATAACATCAGTAGCAGGTCAGTTTGAAATGAAAGACACAATTCAGTTTCATTTTGGGGTCTTTGTTTTTATCCTTGTGGTATCGAAAATGGTATCGAGCATCGAGTATTTTCCTGAGTATCGGTATCGAGTTTAAACTTTTAGTATCGTGACAACCCTACCCCAGACGGGCTACCTCTCCAAGCCTGGAGAGGTCTTGGAGAGGTAGGAGACTGGAGCTAGCGCAGCACATAGATGCAAGCGATTCTCTAGGGCAGGGGTGTCAGACTCCAGGCCTGGGGGGGCCGTTTTGCCTGTAGATTTTAGACATTTTCCAGCTTCTGCACACCTGATTCTGGTACATCAGATCTCCTCTGGACATTGTTTAGCTTTGCTAACGGCACTTTGATGTGAATCAGGTTTGTTGAATTAAGGACGCCTCTAGAACCTGCAGGACAGCGGCCCAATGAAGACTGGAGTCCGACACCTGGGCTCTAGAGAGTCTAAATGTTAGCTAGTTATCATCTTGGGCCATGAAAACACGGCGATCCCCAGAAAACGCGATCCCTTTGAATGATCCCGTTCGCAAGGCCTTCCATGTGTACATCATTACGCACGAGTGTGTCCATGGAGTTTAATGCTTACAGCGGTCAGTCTGATTGGGCTTTTTGATTTATTGTAAAGGTCCTTATATATAGGTATGGCTCAACAGTGCAAGCAGAAATAACGCTGCTGTTCTGAAAGCCTGTTCAAAAGTTGATCTGGGATTAAAGTTTGATATGGAGTGTGATTAAATGTCTTAGAGGAATCGTGCTGTAGTCCGGCCTCAGTTCCTGTCTCCCCTGTTCACATAATGACGGCTTTGCACATCAGGAGGTGTGTTCATCCAGAGTTTACACGAGGAACTGCACATTTTTCTGTCAAGATCTTTTGTATAGACCACAGGATCTGGTCACCAACTAGTTAGAGCAAACCGGTAACCTAACAATGCCTCTGTCATATAAATTTAAGAAAGAATGGAGAAGGAACTGATGATAACTGATTTTGAAAAAAGGTTAACATTCCTGTGCCGGTCGAACTGTATTTTATCTGAGGATGACAGTATCAAGGTGTCCAAAAAAGAGCCTGACTGTTTTTCTATCAGCTCCTTTGTCATCTCTTCTTTCAGCCTCTTCAAGTAAATCCTGTTGCAATTTCCCTGTAAGGCTGTGAATCATCACTTAACCCTCCTGAGGGGATCCACATGGATTCAAAGCTCAGGCTCTTCTCGGTTTGTCACCTCTTCATCTTAACTTTTTTATCTTCCTCGCTTTGGCCTCCTCCCTTCCCTCGTCTGCCTGCTGTCTCCTCAAATCAAATCTCTATCCCTCTGCCTCTCGGTCAATCCACCTCCACATTTTGCCTTCTCCTCCATCACTTTGACCTCTTCCCTACACATATCATCCTTAAAACTTTCATGCTTTTGATTTAAACGCATCTTTTTGGTTTAATGGTGCTTTCATCACCGTTTACTAACCCAACTGAATCTCCTTTTTTCATACTTTTACTGTGCTATTTAGAAAAAGATGAAATCTTCCAATCAGTCTTTTCTTTGTTGGTTCATAATTGTTCATAATTTTCTTCAAACAAAGCAAACAATGAGCTGAAAAATGGCAGAGTAACTTTATTTTTACCTACAATATGACGTGAAACAGTAAGACTTATTTTGCACACGTGTAAAAACAGCAGCCAGTTCTTTCAAAGTTACTCAAAGTTTCCTCGGGCATTTATCTTTTTCTACCACCCCTCATTAAAAAGAGGATTGCTGTCATTTGCCGCTCTTTTTCCAGTCCCATTTTCCCTTTTTTGCGTCACCACTCCTCCCACCACCTAAACATCTCTTTCATGCATCACTAATGCTCTCATTGTGTCTTATTTTTATCTCCCCTTTCTTTACTCCTTTTGTTCTGTTGTACTTGACCCCTCTTTATCTCCCACTTACCGTCCACTCCTGTCTTCCCTCTATTGATAAATAAATACATTGCATTTTTAATTTGTCTTTGTCTTTTGATCAGCATTTGCTCAAATTGCCAAATTTATGCAAATGACATCATTTCCTCTTTGTGTGTTGCTGTCAGGAAGTTCAGTTGTCGGCTTGTGCGGTTTGATTTTATGATAAGTGGTCATTTCAATTGCAAGAAAGGTTGTACTATTGGCATTGGTTCTACTAGAACAGATGGAGTCTTCATATATGCAAACTACCTTCAGGAGCAGCGATGGTAGAAAATCAAATAAGCAGTTTTTAATTCGATTTAATTAAGATTTGACATTACGTGAGGAAGAAGGGAGCAAAACCCTGTGCAGCTTTGCACCGCATCAAAAAGCATCTTTCATCGGTAGCTGGTAGAACCACATGGATAACCTTTCTCAGCACTACAATAAAGACTCACAATCAATAAGGCCACTTCAGACTTAACTGTGGAGAAACCTTGTGCCTCACGGTGGCCTTGTCCACTTCTCTGGCCTCAGAGTTACCCGGGGTGACCTCGGCGTTCCTTTGTGCCAAAGCGTGCACTGCATGCTTCATTTTTACAGCTAATTTCAGGTTGTTCCAAGTAAAGGTTGATTATTTCTTAGGAGAAGTGGCAGAAAATTACAAAAGGACTGAAGTAAAGATCATAAGAGGTATTTGTCAATGTCCAAGTTCAAAATGACACACCTTATCAAGACACTATATCAACCATGTGGCATAATTTGTCACGTCTGGGGTAATGTCTGGTATCTCGTCACGTCTTGATTACCTATTGTGTACATCTGGGGTTCCCCTCCCTCATGTGTTTAAATATTCCTCGTTTCCCATGTCCTGTGCCAGCGCGTTTTCATAATTTTTCGTCACCCCTCGCCACGTCAGGTTAGATTTTTTGTCATAGCCATGCCATAGTCTTGTTTTGTACCATAGCCACGTTTTTGTCATAGCCATGTTTTACCACAGTTTTGTTAATCTTGTTTGTACTTTGCCATAGCCACGTTTTTTTTGTCATAGCCATGTTTTTTCACAGTCATGTTTAATCTTGATTTGATACTTTGTTCATAGTTTTGCCACAGCCTTGCCACAGTTGTGTTAATCTTTATTTGTTACTTTGTCCATAGTTTTCTCTCAGCCTTGTTTTGAACTTTGCCTGCATCCACTCCATTTGAGTGTGTTTTTGTTCAAATAAACCCTTGTTTCCATATCTCCCCGACTGAGTCCTCCCTCCAAGATCCACCTTAATGACAATTTCAGGCTGTTCCAAGTAAAGGCTGATTATTTCTTAAGAGAAGTGGCAGAAAAATTACAAAAGGACTGGATTAAAGATCTTACAAGATATTTGTCAATGTCCAAGTTCAAAATGAAACACCTTATCAAGACACTATATCAACCATGTGGCATCATTAAAGCGAGCGGTATATTCTTTCTTACCTTCCGGTACGTAAATTCTATCCTAAGATTCTATATAGTCCCAAAGTCTATGTATCTCAGACTTCCAGTCCAACTCAAGGGTCATATCAGTTCCAGACACACTCTAATGATTCAGGCATGTGGCTTGATCAACTATCAGGTTGTCTAGGAGTCCATTTCCTTCTGGTGTGATGTGCGGGAACAATCAAGTCTTACCGACCAAAAACAATGAGATGGCTGAGGAAGAGGAAGAGAGGTAGTAAGGACTCCAGACACCAGGTCAACAGACCCAATGGAAATCCAATGCTGAGCATGTCTGCGACCAGAGGAGCTATTGGGCAAATGCCTGATGGAAAATCTGTTTACTGATTGATTTAGATAGCAGCCTGAAAGTAAAAGCGTCCTACTTGCACTTATGATCATTCTTTAGTTATTGAACATATTTCCAGCCGAGCTTATTGGTGTGGGCACTAAGTGTGGATTGTGTAGTGATGTGGTGGATGGGTGGATGTTACCATGTGTATGCAAGAGTATCTTAATCCATTTTTCACATGTGTTGAATAGCCTTCATGTTTTTGCAAACTGTGTCCATATACATCCTCTATTGAACTGTAAATGCCATCCTAGAGACTCGTAAACCACATAGTTCAGCACTTAGTTTAATCTTTTTTTTATCTCAAACGTATTACATAAGGGGGATGAACACTAGTTGAAAGGGCCCCCGGGGGATTATTGCGTAGAATCATCATCATCATCATCATCATCATCATCATCATCATCATCAGTATATTTTGTTCTAGCCCTAAATAAGTGATGCTTTTGCCTAAAGCCAGGCAGGAAGTGAGAAAGTTCCACTGGAATGTGTTGTCTTTCAGGGTAGCAAACAAATAAAGAACGCTTTTGAGCCACAATAATGATCATCAAACCAGAAACAAGAAACGTCCATCTTCAAAATTCACAAAGAAAGAAAAGGATATAGGTAAAGTCTATGTTTATGGCTCCCCGAGACCCCGTTAGGGAATAAGCGGTAACGATAATGGATGGATGGATGGGAATAAATTCACCTTCCATCATGTGTCGCAAATGGTGGAAACCATCTGGGTTTTTCACACGATTCCATAGCAGCGAGACCAAATTTTAGTTAGACTAACATTTCCGTGCACTCTATTTGGAATTCCTGCTTATTTCCTGTTACTTGTATAGTTCTGTTTGCCTGTTAAATAATATTCTATTTTCTAACTTGACACCATGTTCTGAAAAACCCAAAAGCACCCGCGTTAGAACAGAGGTAACAGAGAGAGAGGGGAAGCAGAAGTGTGTTTGGAGGATAATTCTGGATGACGTCTGCACTGTTTCTCCCTCAGACTTCACTCCATGAGTGCGGTCTCTTTTCTTCTGTTGTCTATAGCTGCATCTTTTTTTCAGGCATCGCTTTCCTGTGGCAGATAATTACGTTTTTTCATTAAAACGTGTGATTTGTGTTACTCTCATCCTGCCCGGCGCTCTCAGATGGCTTATTTGCTTCGGCTCTTCGGAGCCCTCTCTCATTAACTCCCGTCTCTGTTTTTTTTTGCTCTGCTTTTGTTTCGACTTTTTTCATCCGACAATCCTCTGAAGTTCTCTTCAACGGCTCGGTTTGTTAAGCATTGCCTTCTAGAGAGGATGGCCACTTAAATTAACAGCTGCTCACCAAGAAGACTTGGACAAGGTTTGACTGATATGATTCCATTAAGTCTAAAAAAATAGCTTTAAAAAAATGGATTCATGTTTAGAAAGTATATAACTGTTGACTATTGATGTGAACAACGAAAAAGAAGACCAATCCTAAATTTGATATAGACACAATAGCTTGGTGTCTTTTCACTTTAATGCATTCACCATGGAGCTCCAGGTTGAATCTCACTGCAATGCAGATAAAAATCCAGCCGGGTTCTTCTCCGGTTGAATCCAGAGGAAGAGGCGGGGGGGCAGGAGGGGCGACGGAGCTCTGCCCGGGCGGGAATTAGCCGCCGTGCCTGGAAATGGCCGGCGTCTGAGGTCCTCATTAAAGGCTCAGAGCCAGTTAGTCAAAGACAGGCAGCCATTTCGCAATCATCAAAGTCTATCGCTGGAGCAAATGAATATTTACAGCGGAGCACTTGTTGTTCGGCCCCGTGCGAGACTCCTCCATCTCTCCTGTGGGCTCATTTTGAAGCGGGACATGTAAGAAAGTGTTTTCCTAACGCTAAAATCTCTCGAATTTTTTTTTATGAGGCACACGCCTTGTCTTTTTACTACAGTTTACGCTTCAGATTTGATCAGAAATAATTATCCAAACACCCAAGGCTTTGAGCATTTTTCTTAATTACCTTTATTCATGATGAGATTGTGACTTTTATTCATATTGGGAGGTGTGTTCATCCATGCTAACTGTCTTTTATTCATGGGAGGGGCTATTTAATTCAACCTGTCAGCATTATTTATTACCTCTCTCCCTACATCCTATCAATATTCCACTATAAGTCTTCTACGTGGAACAGGAGGTACAGAGGGAGACATTAAGGGCAAATAAAGGCCAGCGTTCAGTGTCCAGGTTTAATCCGGACGTAATCCCGCGATTATTACTGCATTATTACAAAGTGCAAGCGTATATGCAAATGACTCCACGAGTCTGTTTCGTAAAAGGACAAAGTCACATGACAACCGGCTATATGTGGCGTCTACAAACACACACACAGACACACACACAGACAGATACACACACACGCACGCACAAGCAGACACTCTGTTCTTAGCAGGGAGGGATTCATGTGCAGTTCAGAGTAAATGGCCCCATAATTCAACATGGTCATTAGCAAGGAGGAAGGCACCGTCATTACCCTGTGGTGCACACACACACGCACACACACACACACACACACACACACGCAAGGCGGCCAGCTCATGAATGGGTGAAGGAACATTTTCAGACACATTGCATGTAGGGTTTTCATTCAAATATCAACAAATAATTACTCAATTTCAAATTTCAGTGATTGCTTCTCAATTTAATACATATCATAATAATGTTATTTAAATTATATATCAATAGAGGTTCATAATTGACTTAAAGTTATCCCCTCTGTTGATTTCCTTGAGGAGTGCATCATAAATCCAAAATCCATTAGGTTGCATGTCTAATTTTCTGCTGGATTTCCATCTTTTAAGCCGGTTAGCTGAAGCCGTATTTGAGAAAATAAAAATGTTTGTTGCCGTAAAAAGCATCAGGAGGAAAATTTTCAGGAGGAAAAGTTCATTTATGTGCTGCGTGGGCTCCCTGGCCGGGTTAGAGCTACTTTTTTGGAGTGGATATCAACAGTTGGAGTAGGTTTATTAACAATTACCGCAACAAAAGAGGCGACCAAACAGTAACAGTAACAGAAACTACACCACAGACAGAAACACCAGGGCCAGGGGAGCCAGAGACGAAAAGGATGCTGACAGAAAAGCCTTTTGTGATGCCAGATGCTCTGTCACACACACTCACACACACACACACACACACAGTGTGATATAAGAGGAGATGTACAATGATCTGATCTTTCTTCTCTGAATGCTCCTCTCTCCTGTATGCTGACACATCTCATTTAATATTTTTTTTTTCTCATTGTCTCCCGTGTCCCCTGTGTGTGTGTTTGTGTCCATGTTTCCATTATCTATCTATTTCTACCAAAAAACGACAACTTTTAACATAAAAACAGGCCCAGACTTGACTTGTTCTCCCACAAACAACAGCTTTTAAGAATGAGATTTCCACAGAAGGTTCTCCGGGACAGTTCATTTGAAGCTTTGTTGTAACAAAACCCAGGTTTTTTTTAGCCTTAACCTCCCTCAGAGCCCGGCTCTGCATGCTACTGGACACACTGCCGTCCACTGCAGATATGGAGAGGTCAGCATGGAGACCACATTCCGACACAAATTTAGTCCTCTTTGCCACTCCAAACACTCTCAAACGCACCATCTGTGCCTGGGACTGTGAGCCAAAGAAGGCCCGTTTCTCCTCATCTAAACAGCAGACTGAAGGGAGAGGGTTGTGTCCCAAAATCCCCAAATAACAACTCCCATTCCAGCAAGGGATAAAAAAAGGAACCGTTCGTGTGAAAGGTAGGAAATGCCACATGGATGGAGTCCATTTTTTTTAGGTCTTAATTTGGATTGCTTTCTTGGACAGTGTTTGATTTAATTTAGCTTTATTTGTCTTTGTTAACAATTACAAGGTGTGAAAAGAAAAAAAGGAGGGGAAAAACAGAAACAAACACACACAAAACATGAACAAAACTATATACCATCCGGATTGGGAAATGCCACATGGATGGAGTCCATTTTTTTTAGGTCTTAATTTGGATTGCTTTCTTGGGTAGTGTTTGATTTAATTTAGCTTTATTTTCCTTTATTAACAATTACAAGGTGTGAAAAGAAAAAAAGGATGGAAAAAAACAGAAACAAACACACACAAAACATGAACAAAACTAAATACCATCCGGATTGGGAAATGCCACATGGATGGAGTCCATTTTTTTAGGTCTTAATTTGGATTGCTTTCTTGGACAGTGTTTGATTTAATTTAGCTTTATTTTTCCTTGTTAACAATTACAAGGTGTGAAAAGAAAAAAAGGAGGGGAAAAAACAGAAACAAACACACACAAAACATGAACAAAACTATATACCATCCGGATTGGGAAATGCCACATGGATGGAGTCCATTTTTTTAGGTCTTAATTTGGATTGCTTTCTTGGACAGTGTTT
Source organism: Menidia menidia (assembly GCA_907169785.1). NCBI lineage: Eukaryota > Metazoa > Chordata > Actinopteri > Atheriniformes > Atherinopsidae > Menidia > Menidia menidia. Next base: position 19,174,409 of record CAJRST010041110.1, on the reverse strand, counting down.
GATTTAATTTAGCTTCATTTTCCTTTATTAACAATTACAAGGTGTGAAAAAGAAAAAAAGGAGGGAAAAAACAGAAACAAACACACACAAAACATGAACAAAACTATATACCATCCGGATTGGGAAATGCCACATGGATGGAGTCCATTTTTTTTAGGTCTTAATTTGGGTTGCTTTCTTGGACAGTGTTTGATTTAATTTAGCTTTATTTTCCTTTATTAACAATTACAAGGTATGAAAAAGAAAAAAAAATAGGAAAAAACAGAAACAAAAACACACAAAACATGAACAAAACTATATACCATCCGGATTGGGAAATGCCACATGGATGGAGTCCATTTTTTTTAGGTCTTAATTTGGATTGCTTTCTTGGGTAGTGTTTGATTTAATTTAGCTTTATTTTCCTTTATTAACAATTACAAGGTATGAAAAAGAAAAAAAAATAGGAAAAAACAGAAACAAAAACACACAAAACAAAAACAAAACTAACCAACGGATTGGGATATGACTTAATTTAGCTTTAGTTCCCATCTCAGTCTTTTTAAGTCAGGTTTTTAAAGGCGGTTTCAGTAACAAACGCTATCAATGATCATCTTAAATGTAAGCGTGAGCTTCCTAAAGCCGTAATGCGTGTGGTTAAAACGATAGACTCAGCAGGTAGAGCAGTCCACACGTCAAAGCGTCTTTGAGCCGAACACTGAACTCTCCATTAACTCTGATGAGCTCTCCAACATTAAAAGCAGAGACAGAGACATTACGGGCAGAGAAAGTGTATGTGGAGGTGGTTTGGGAGAATGAAAACACTCTCCTTAATAACCAGCCTTAACCAAAATGTACTTCCTAATATAGTACTTAACCCAACAAGGAGGTTGTAACCTCTCAACAATCAACAATCGGGAAAAAGCAACTCTCCAAAAAACCCTTTAAAGCTCAATCCAAGAAAAAATAGGGAGAATTTTTGTTAAAAACAGAAATTATTTTTGATTATTTAATAATTAATAATTGAATAATTTAATCATTATTTATTTGGATTATTTATTTTTGATTATTTAATGATTTTTATTTGTCATTTATTACCTTCTGCTAAGTCAAAATGACTGTGCATAGGCTTCTGCCCACTGTTATCAGGTATAAATGATGTGTACAACAAGGTTTTGAACAAGGTTTTTACCATGAAATAATGCAAAAATGCTAAAAGTCTCAGATGCTACATTTTTCAGAAATCGTATGTATCAAATATGATACATATGGCATTATAGAGTTAAAGTAAACAGGGTTTCAAAACATTAAAGGACGGGAACTCAGTTGTGTGCTTTTTCTGCAGACAATATTCAATAGATTTGAATTTTGTGCATTTCAGGATTCACTCTGAGCCTGGGAATAAAAAAAAATGGTGTACTTGGGTATGATCAACTCCAACTATCCACACATAAAGGCCTATTTTGAGCTGGAAAATGCCAAAGAATATGCCCATTGTACTTATTTTTCAGTTGCTTAACCTTATCCTTGTTTTGTTTTTTTATGAGAGAAATGAAGAGGTAAGCCAATCTGCCCACCAGCTCAAAGACAAGCAGCCAATTACAGGCGGGGATAAATAGGCCAGTCAGTCACAACCTAATTAGACTCTGTGGCTACACAAACTGCCCACAGCAAACAGTCCAACCCGACACAGAGTGACCCACCACTTTGCCACTGGATCTGAGATGTGCTTAGTGTCCAGAGTAAAGTCGTTATTGCTTTATAAGCAGTTACAAATGACAAAACGTCCAGCACAAACTGCAAGAAGATCGATTTATACATATATGAAATCCTAAAAATGTCCTCGATTAGGCTGAGCTGTCTCCTTTTTTCTTTTCTCATCCCTCTGTCTCAGAGTATTCTTAGCTCTATGCCTCACTCATTTTCTTTTCTTTTTATCTGCATTTTTATTTTTACACTAGAACATGATCACTTTTTGGTCTTTTCTGCTTCCCGCTTATTCCAATTAGAGTAGTAGGTGGTAACAGGAATGTCTTAAATGTGGATGTCAAAATACTTTTTAACTAAACTTCCATTAGCTCTACAAAGGGGTTGACTTCCAGTATTAACAAACCAGTACTTTGTCTTTCCCTGTTTTCAAAGTTGTTGTTTTTTTCGGTTAAGGCCATTTTTAAGTGATCTTGTCCCTGTCCAATGCGTCCATCTGCCGACTACTGATTCAGGTTCTTGTAAAAAATGTGAGGGATCAGGTGATACACAGCTCTTGAAGTGCATTGTGGGACGTGTAGTGTGAGGAACTGGATAGTTAAATATTGGCATTCTCATGGGCCATATGTCATTTTATCCTGTAGTTTGATCCACATCTATCCACCCATCCACCAGGGTCTGGTCATAGATAGATAGATAGATAGATAGATAGATAGATAGATAGATAGATAGTAACACATGGTGAATGGCATCCTGAATCTTTTCATTTTTCTGCTTTCCTATCAGTTTGTGGCTGGTCAGAGTGGCTATGAATTATGAAATTTCCAAATGAATTTAATAAAAAAATACATAGATCAACTGGAAGTAAATATAATCTCCTTATGCAAAAACAAGAATAACAAGTGATGATTTTACAGTTTCTCTGGCTTCTTTGTGCCAGACTTTTGGGCCGGAATAATGTCTCACCAGGAAAAGGGTTAAAAAAAAAAAAAAAAGAGTATAGTCTGTTTTCTCCCAGATCTGTTGGTGCGGTTGAACAATGTGTTGTTGTTGTTGAGATTGTCTTATTTGATTGTTATCCTCCCCAAGGGTTTGCACCATTCCGATGCAAAGGGCTGAAGAAGCACTACACTGTACAACACGGATCAGACTGTTGTTATGGAAACAGAGCCCTATATTCAGACTGGAATCCCTTTAGGCTGCAGTTTTCTCCCAAAAAAAAAAAAAAAAAAAAAGAATGAAACGCTCCACGAGGACATAACTTCGTCTCGACGTTCACCTTCTCTTTTCGCTTTTTTCGCTTTTCTTCTGGTATGTGCCGGTGGTCTGGCTGGTTTTTCTGAGGCTGGGAGCAGACGTTCAGGCATCCCTGATGTGTCGCCTGCACTGCAGCTCTAACTTGAACACGTTTCTGCCCCGTTGTGCCCAAAACAGCAACAAAGATCACAACGCTGACAGAAAATGCAATAAGAAAAACGCCCGGTCACTCACAAAGACACATGTAATTTTATATTTGTGTCTTTTCCACTAGATTTCCCTTCCCTGAAAACACCTATTTCAAGGTTCTTAAAGGTGTGCATCTTTATTAATATTACTCCTATTTTGAGCGTTTGGACCCCAGCTATTTCTCACTTTGGATGGCCACTCTGATAAAGATGCTAAGTGTTATATAAAGGTGCTAGTCCCCTTGATATGTCTCTCTCTTTTAATGAAAGACACTGGATATGTACATTTCTCTTTCATTTGAGCCAATGAGAACCTCTCAAAGAAATGTAAATTGCCAAAATGGACTTAAATGTTTGCTGAGACCCCCCCCTTTTTTATTTTTTTATTTTTTATTTTTTTATTTTTGGTTTGTATGCCTGGTTTTTGTTTTTCTTTATGTAAGTGCATGCATAAATATCCATGTGTATGTGTGTTGGATTCATAATAATCTTAAATAAAGAATGTTGAAAAAAATATATATATATTACTCCTATTTTAGAAGAACTAAAGTTTTCTGTTTTACGGAGAATTATGAATAAAAATGGATGAAAAGTAAAGATTTTGATTTGTACAAGAATCAACAAGTCTCCAAACAGCAACCCCATAGTAAAATATCACAAAGTGACAATACCATAGAGGAGAAAAATAAAAAAAAATAAAAAAAAATAAAATGAAATATAAATAAAATGCAAAACGTATAAACCGGTCAGATTGTTTAATATAAACCGGTCAGCTAGTTTAGCATAAACCGGGCAATTGGTTTCTACTAAACCCTTACACACATAATCTTAATTAGCCTATTCAGATTTTCCTGAAGAGGTTTCTGCGTTTCTCTGGCAGAAGCTAAGCAGCTAAAGGACCAACAACAGAACCAATGCAAACAAGTAAAAGCCCATATATGACTGTTACATATACAGTATATACAGCATATATATTTCTGGGAACAAAATGAGTGTAACCTAAAGGCCCAGGGCAGCAGAATTATAGAGCATAGATTGTTCAAGCCCTCCTTATTTGAAGGTTTTAATCATTTCTAAAAGAAACTTACGGCTAATCAAGAAGGTCAATTCATTGAAATGTTCCATCGTTTTAAACCCGCAGCACCAGTGATTACAGGTTGAGTGAAAAGCCCTTCATATAAAGCTGGACTGTCATTCTGCGTTTAATTCATACTCCATACTGATCTGTGATGGAGAGCTTTTTCATCCAACGTGCCCTCAGAACACACTATAGGAGAAAAACACTATTCGGTTCTATGTTTGCCTCCTATTTTTCTCTGTTTTGATGACCAATCAACACTTATCTACCTCATATAATCTATCTATCTTCAAGCTTTGATTTCCTACAGCTGTAACAGAAAGATGTTCAGGTGAAAGGATCAATTTGTGCATGTTAATTAATGTCTGTCTCTGTTAAGGGGTTCGATAAAACATAAGATTTCCTCGGTGTGTGTGATATTCTCATTTTATCTTGCAACAAGAGCCTGAACATGTGAGCAATATGGCTCATTCGTCCCTTCTTCTGTCCATCTCTTCTGCATCTGTAGGCACACCATGAGGGAAATACAGACTTTTACATCAGTCAATAGCTGCCATGTGCTACATGTAAGTTTTTCTTTGAATTGTGAAAGGGTATCGACTGTAATCAATTAGTTCAGCTCCCTTTTTAAAACCCAGTACCTGATATGAAAGACCTGTAACCGTTATAAACATTATATACACTGTCCACACTTCAAAGGCAGTTTATCTATTGACACAACCTATAAAAAGATAGGTTAAAGCTCAATAATTGTACCATTCAATGGAACATAATGTTCCCAAGGCCACTCAGTCCCTTGTAAAAGGACCCTCTTTCAACTCTAAAGTTTTATGTATCCAAACTAAATGTTCAATCATTTGATCTGTAGTATGAAAAACCTGACCTACTCATCAACTTAAAGACCCTTTGACAGCAACAGGTTCACCATTTCAGAGTCTTTTAGGTACGTTTTGGGAGATATTTTGTTCCACTAATGTTGACAGTGTGACTCTGTTTGGTATTCAAAGGAGTTGTAGTCCCTCTAAAACCATGATTGACACTTGGTGTGGAATGGTTGTACAGATTAAAGATGTCTGGTTTTCTCACCATGTTAATTATGCAAAAAGGACAGTGTTCCAATAAGTTAGATTTAGTTGAGGTGGAACTTTGCCATGTCCATACTGCCAATCGGCAATATACAAATTCCTATGCAAAAGCTGTAGCCTTTAAGACAAACATGTCTTCAATCAATCCATCCATTACATTTAGATCTTGTTATCCACTTAAAGCATCACAGAAGACTGGAGTCATCCCAGATAACTGGGTAAAAGAAACGCAGACAAAGGCTGTAATAAATATTCACACCAAAGGTGCCCGTCAATTCGCCCTGCAGTCTTTTTGAGTGTGACTTGAATAAAAAAAAAAGAAGAAGAAAGCAGGAACTGGTTAATCAATGCTCTGGGCTTTTTATAAACCTCACCAAAAGTAGAAAGGCGAACATATCTATTAATATATTTTCTGGAAATAGAGACTAGGGGGGAGATTTTGCTGAATCAGAAATTGCAATCAAACATAAGCTATTACATAAAACAGACAAAGACCTAAAACCTAAACCTTGCCAAAAAGCCTGCCGGATTAAAAATGATCTTCAGCTGCCTTTTTCAGCATAAAAAGACACCAGCTAACTGCTCCACCATCCAGGCTGGCATGGCTCCACCTCAAACACCTACTCAGGCTTTCTCACCACTAGTGAGGTGCTATTCCAGGTCCTCTGAGCCAGTTTAAAATGCAGTAATCAGCACATCTAGGCCAGCTCACCAGGCCTATTAGTGGGCCCACGTGTTGGATTTAACACTCATATGTTGCCGTCTACATATTCCGCTGCACATGCACTTTTTTACTTCTTTATTTTCCACTGCGCAAACAGGCAGTCAAAGGCACTATCGATGGCAGCCCCCGTGTGCGATCCTGCACACCCCCATGCAACAAAGATGGCTCTCTACAAGTCAAAGTTCTCATCAGTCGACTGTAAAGCTTACAATAACCATCTGACTCACATCCAAACATCATGTATCTGTAGTGAAGCTAATGTCAGCCACATTGTCCAACAACCCATAGATTGGCATGGATACCATTTAAGGGTAGATACCCTTACCCTGTACCTATCCAGGGTAAGTAGAGGGTAGAAGAAAGACCCTGCTACAGATATGCCTCAACACTTGTAGACATTCCAAGTAAAAATTCTGAGAAATCTGCTTAAATTAGGAGCTAATTTCAGAGGTAACGGACCTATAACACTCATCAGATCTACATCCAGCCTTTCTACTGTACGGGGTAGATCGTCTCTTTCTGACGGAGTTCCACAGGGATCTCCAAAACTCGGAGCCCTGCGCTGCCTTACTTTACTTGTGACCTGAATAAATGCCACATTTGTACTCTGATCGTTTATCTGGTTTATTCTCAGGCTTCCAACAAATGAAACAGGCAAACAGAAGGTACGCAAAGCTTGGGCTGGGTAGCTGACGAGAATTATTCGGCATTCTCTGTTACGAGCCTCCATCCTTTCGTGTCTAAAATCATCCATTATCATCACTGGCCATAGGAACACAGCAGTAGGTGGTCACATGACTACAGGCCAGTTGCATATACGAGTAAAACCATGAAGTGCTTTGACAAAATGGTCTCACAACACATCAGGGTCCGTCTACTCAGTTTGACTATAGAACAAACTGTTTTGCTAAGGATTCCGTCACCTGGAACATCCAAGGAGCAAAGTTAGGATTCTCTTCCTGGACTTGAGAACAGCTTTAAAATACATTATCTTGGAGATCCTTGTGGAGAAACTCAGATGAATTGAATGATACCGTATTAACCCCAAAGGATAATGTCAGTTTTTGTGCATCAGTAAACAAATCTTAAATCGGCTCTCGTGTCGAAAAAGAAAAGTGTGGTGAAAATACTTTGAGGTCGCAAGCAATGGTTCAGCTTACTGCTTTTAGAGTTTATCACAAGCTCTTTTCCAAGATGAGAGCATATGCAGGATATGAAACAATATCTTACTGAGCTCTCTCCCAGAGCAAAAAATAACATGGCCAATACTCACACAAGTCAAATGCACATAAACACACCTGTAGATACACAACTAAAAAAAACAGAATTTTAAGATAACACAGCAAAAATGAATAATAATGATGATGATAAAGTGGTAAATCCGCAAAGTCAAAGGGGTTTTAAAGAGAATTTCCAGATGTCTCTCAGCCTCTGTAAAATTACAGAGTAAATAACTCCTTGACTATTCAGAGTCATTAACCAAAATGCTCCAGTGTGCGGTTCAAACAAAGTTGATACGTCATAAAGTTAGGACAACACGGCCGAATCCTGTTCTGGAGTTAGCGACATACCAGTTAAGCCAGCGCAGTCATAAAAGCGTGCACTAATAAGCCCTCTAAAAGCAATGTTTGTGTTTTTATCTTCAATAAGGGACTTGGTGGCAGAAGCAGGGAGTGGAAAAGGCCTTTCGGGATCACTGCTTCCTTAACTTTAAGCCCCTGATAAGGACTCGTTAAGTCAACCCTTAACATCTATTCTCCCTTTTCTTCAAGAGCTGATATGCCGACACCCTGCTGTGTTAAACGCTGGCAAAGGCTTCCAATCCGAGGATTATAATAGAAACGGATCATAATATCTTTGTAATGTAGCGGAATCAATGAGTATCTTCTAACTTATGTAAATGACTCCTATGGTGGACAATCAATTTCCTGTTAATGGGTGTATTTTCTTCTGTAAAAATAATTCAGTACTAAAAGAAAATGATGGCAAGGGGCTGAACTATGACTAATGTATCCAAACATAGCAGCAGTTTGAATAAAATGCAATAATATAGCCATCTAAACCAGTAAAATGACAATTATTTTGACCTTTATTTTGTTTAAACTTAAGTCATTTAATTGTAATACATTTTCTGCTAAATTTGTCTATGTAAATCTTTAAATATGTATAAGAATATTTTTTTTAATTTATTATTATATAGATTTTCATTTTGCTTATGATGGTACCAACTTTTTTCTCCATGCCATGGGATCTCTCTTATTGGAAATTTCTAGAAGCGGATTGATTTTTTCTTTGTTTTTTTTCCCTTTTTTTTGGAAAGATGTTTACAGCAGATTCTAATCCTCCTACCTTATGATGACATACATGACCAGGAAGTTTCCCACCAGGCCGATGACGCAGACGATCATGTAGACCACCACGATGGTCACCTTCACGCCGGTGGGCAGCAGGGCGTCGGTTTCGTTGTAGCCGTTGCTGAAGTTGCTGTGGAAGAGCGACTCGTTGAAGAGCTGCAGCTCAGCCAGCAGGAAGTCGTCCGGGAACTCCATCCCTGCTCGATTTCAAACCGGTTTTACCACCAACCTAAAAGAGAGAAACAGTCGCTCAATCGAGTCGATCCGTTTAAAAATAATGAGTCATTTACATTTCAGTTAGGACTTCCCACTCTCACGCTGCAACCTTTTTCAGTAAGTAAAATAGGTAGAAAATCTAAAGTTAAGAAGTGAATATGTTCAGGTCATTACTCTCCGCTAACCAGTTTAATAAAAACCAGAAAAGATCCTTTCTGTTGGATTAGAAAGAGCTCAGTTCCTCCTCCCTCCTTTAGAATTGTTTTACATGTTGTGACATGTACGTTAACACGGAACAATGTGAGTTTGTGAAAGATGATGAATAACCCACAACATAACAGCTACATTTGTAGAACTGACTGTGCTTCCTCTTTATACCCTTTGCTTGCCTTTTTTTTCCGATTCATATGAAAATATTTATTCAATGGATGCATTTAGTCAAAAGAAACTGCAGCCAAGTAAGGCTTATTTTTTAAATCTATTTATGCATTGCCGTTTTAGTTAATGAATTCAATCTAAAATCTGTTTCATTTTCTGTTTAATTGATTCAAATGTTAGTTTATTCACCAGGAAGATATCACCAAAACTTCTGCCGTCTTTCAGTTCTTTACTCAAGTATTTTTCCCTAAAAAATAACAATACTGGGGGTCAGTACTGGTGACAGCAACCATACACTGACAGCAAGTTGATTAATAAAAGAAATGAATAAAAAATGACAGCATTGTAACGAATGCAGTTACATGGGCATTTTTTTTGTGTGAATTTATTTTATTTTGTGAATATGTTTTACTTTTAATATTTATTTCATATCTTTGTGTAGTTTCGATTAATATGTAGATACTTTTCGATTGGGTTTTCACAAAATCACGTGATGCCTTTGATAGGAAGCTGTGAGTTTGTTTACAATTAGTCCGTGTGCAAGAGAAAAGGAAAAGGACGGGAAAAAAATGGAAAAAAATGGACTTCTAGTAACTCCTAACCTTCTGGTTGGAGGGGCATACGGTACGGACAATTTAGAAAATTTATATTTTGTTTCAATAAGTTTCATTTGATAATTCATGTAGGTTTTATTGATGTATATTTTCCACCGCGTGTTGTGCAGTGTTCACGGCAAATCCGTTAATAAACGTCTGGAACCATCAGTTGGATGCCTGCACTTTCATAAACCAGTGAGAAAAAGTTGGGAGCGGCTATAAGCATCTTTATACAGATTGTAACAAAACACCTGGTGACTTTAAACGTTTGGTCGTATTTAGCTAGCGAGCCCTTCTCTATTCCCTTTTTGTGTGCAGATGGGCAGGTAAAGGTTCCAGACTGCCTCTCCACAGTCTCTCACTCCACACACAAACTCCACTTCCGCCATCTTGTTGCTACCAGTGTTGGGTACGTTACTTTAAAAATGTAATCCGTTACAGTTACACGTTACCTTGTTTAAAATGTAATTGTAGTGTAACTTTTTCGATTACTTTTAAAAAGTAATGTAACTAATTACTTTTAATTACTTTTCGATTACTTTAAGATTTTAATGAGTATTGACCCATGATTAATTTTAGCATGTTATTATTAGCTATTGGCCGCAGCTAGCAGTTCAAGGCTAACGTCTTGTTAATGATCATAAACAACGTAAATAAATACGTAAATAAATCGGAGACAAGCGACGGCAGGTCAGTCGTATCCGGATACAACATTTTAGTATCTATACTTTTTTAAGTATTGATACTTTTGACAACCTTAGTCTGAAATGTAGGACATGTCCGGGAAAAAGAGGAGTAGGCTAGGCTAGGCTAGGCTAGGTCATAGACATGGATAAACGTTTGTCATGCATCAAAACCAAACAGTCAAATATTAGTAAACCAATACGCTTCGTCTATCAGTGAGTTGCATATTTTGCAAAGGTTTTTCTTTATATTTTTAAAAAAATGTAACTAAATTTGTCATTCTTAATATTTTCGGAAGTAACTGTAACTGAATTACATATTTTCTCATTGTAACTGTAACGAATTACAGTTACTCTTTTTTTGTAATTAAATTACGTAACGTCGTTACATGTAATCCGTTACTCCCCAACACTGGTTGCTACTCAGAACTTCCAAAGGCCAAAGAAGGACGTCCGAACGTCTGCCCTTGATGAGATGACCGCGCGCTATCCCGTCCTTTTTTCCCAGAAGCCACCAGTCAGGAGCCTCTGCGTAATAACAGAGCTGCCGACAGGGCAGATGAATAGCGGCTATTATTTTTGCAAAGGGGCACGCCGCAAATTAAATGCCTTATATGTAGGGCTATTCAATAATTCCGGGCTGAGTGATGGTTGCTTGCTGCTCAGAACTGGCTGCAGCTTCCCCCCCACACACCACCCCCTCCGAAGCTAGCAGCGATACATCAAAAGCCCGCCGTGAACCCGCCGCCCCCCCCCATCTCTCTCCCTGCGTTAGCATGAATATTCATCGAATCAGAACAGAAAAAGTAACAGTGCCGTGTTGCGGATTCTGCTGCCAGGTCTCGTACGCATCCCCTCAAATGTGCTATGAAAACACTGTTTTCTTCTATTTTTTTTCACTTCACACTTCACACTTCACTTTCACTTTATTTTGGTAAATTGTCCACATTAAACACGAGAAACAACAAAAGGAAAAAAAGAAAAAAACAATAGACAAACCCACAGTTTACCAAAAAAGGAATAGGCCGAAGCAAAGCTCATTCTTGCCTAACCCTATTTTTTTACCTTACAACCTACCAGGATTTCTTCAAATTCAGATTACATAGTACATAGTACATGTATAGATCTACATAAGAACGTAAGATTTTATCATTTTACATTTTAAAGCTCTTTTAAAGTTCACCGAGAAAGGACATAACTTAAATTTACCTCCATTTTTCATTTTTTTCCCTCAACTTTTATCTGATGTTTGGAGCCTGTTCGGCTCTCCGCATTCAGCCCCCTTGTTTCAGGCGCAGAGCGTGTGTGTGCATGTTTTTCTGTTTGAGTTTTGATGAATAGAGTTCAACTGAGAGCCTTAAGTGTGTGTCCATGTAAGGCTGCAGTGCCATGCGGGGTGGGCCACCGTATAGCAGCTCCTTTATGGGCGAAAAAAAAGATGTAGATGTTTTAGTCCTGTTCCGTACTCGTGTTGAACACCTAAAAGCTAATCTAATTAGCATTTTAAGACGTGTAAAGGCAATCTATATCAATAAAAACACATGGTAAAGCTCTCGTTGTGGCGTTATTAGTGTTCAGAATCAGTTTTCAGTGTGTGTGTTGATGGTTTGAGGCATTGCATTTAAAGCAACACCACAAGCTTTTCCAAAACCGCGCACAGTTTGGGCACATTATCCACTATCGGAGCATAATCTTCTCTTAAACCGTGCATAGTTCAGGCCCATTATCCACTATTGGACTATAATCTTTTCCTACACCGTGCATAGTGTAGGCACGCTATCCGCTATTGGTGCGCTAAAGCTAGCTGCTAGCCAGATTGAGACTATAAGCAAATATGGCTGAACAACACAGGTGTGCGTGCTTGTGGAATTCTGATTGTGTTTGTATTGTGCGTTCAGACAGGTGTACCGGCCCCTCACACAGCACAACACTCAGAGGAAACCGCCGTCACGCCGTCTCCCCATCATAGCCTTTAATTAGCTCCCGGTGCTATCCTCATCTCGAGCCCCGGCTTTTAATGGGCCTCCAGTAATTGTTTACGCGTGCTTCAGATTCTTGGCGCAGCATTTAAATGAAGTCTTTGTCTGTTCTACCTTTCTGTGACGTGCTCTGTCCCTCTCATGGAATCTGGGATATGATTTATTCCCTCGCAACTCTGAGGAAGATGAGACATGTAAGGAGAGTGAATGAGTGGAAATGGAACTGCTTTGTAACAAAAGCCTCTGGATAGAACATAAAGTATTGACAGTGAAATCCATCAGTTATATTCTGTAACCAATAAAGTGGCTGCTCTGTAGTTGGTTAACTTATAAATGCAAGCAGCAAATGAAGGCTAACTTCAAAACAAGAGTGCAAAAACATGAAGGAATAACTCTCCAGACTGGCCTCAAACATCTAACCAAATACTCCGACCACTAATGTAGTTTTACTGTTGCTGACTCTAAGCACAGATACCAAAGAAAAAACCCAGAAATGCAATATGCCAAGTGATTTTCCAAGCAAGCCGTATTTAACAAGCTTTACTAAGAATGACTTGACTGGTCACCACAGCAAAAAATGTCAAATTGGCCTCAACTAAATTTACCACTAATTGGACATCCAAGTAGATTTTGCAGTTATTTTTTACTGAATTGCTGAAGGAATCCACCAAAAAAGTCCCAAGACTTAATCTGTTTATGGGAAACGTTATTCTGGATGTTACACTACGCTTTCAGAGAGAAACCAACACGATGACTGGAATCAAAAGCTAAACATTTAGAAGCAAATACGCTGAATATGCGGAAGAAAACTTGAGAATGTGATGGAGTAATTGTTAGTGGAGCTAAAAAAGTCGTACACAAACACAGAGCCTGCAGATGCCATTCAGGAAGGAATGTTTTGCCCAGAGGAACCCGCTAATGCAAACAGTTTACACGTCCACACAGCTAGAGGTAAACTCTGGAGGATGCTGGTGTCTCTGCTTATCCTCTCTGCCTGCCAGCGGTCACCAGTGGTCCAAACGGCACGAGCAAAAACACGACGGCGGCCCTATTTGTGAAGTCGCCGTTAACCGGATTCCGCTCGTCTCAGAACGACTGGGCCTCCAATTAGCCGCGAGTGGAGATGAGATTTTTCATGTTGAAAGCAATAACCTGTCGCCGGCTGATCCTGCCGTTGATTTTTATCACAGAGCAACATCTCAAAGCAGCAGCTAGCAGCTCAAGTCTCTGTTAGCAAGAGGAAAGCATGGGTTGAGTTACATTATCCAGGTAAAACTACTAATACCTCATATCTGGCAGAAAGAGTCACATTATCCAAGTATAACTACTAATATATGTCAGTTACGCTGCTCTTAGCCATATAAATGGATTGAAAAATGACATAATAATCATGAGAAATCACATAAAACCTCATATGTCTTCAACTTATACTGGGACAATAAAACTTCTGCTTAGAATTAAGATCTTTGCACAGTGAAATCTGGAAAAAATGGCCAGAGGGGAATAAACTGGAATACAGGAGCAAAGACCAGTGATCAAAAATAAATGTACAGAAAGAGGACATGTTTCCAAAAGTCACTCCTAGCTGCAAGTTGAGAGTCATTTAGTCTAATTTGACATTGTATTCCTAATTTATTTATCCATCAATAGGCCAAAAAGAACAGCAACCGTCAATACAATCATCCCCTATGAGGACAATTGAGAATCACTAGTTTACATGTGGTTTTTTTGGGAGGAAGTCAATGCACAGAGACCCAGATAAACACGGAGAACCCACGCAAAGAGGGAGAACGTTCCAATTCCCCAAAGAAAGGCCCCAGACGAGCACAGAACTGCACAGAACACTGCGCACCGTGCAGCCTCACTGAGTCCTGCGTGGAGGCTGGATGATGCATTACCCTAAAGCTCGTGTTTAAAAGCAGGCAGAAAACAGGTTTGATCCATAGAAACACCCGCGAATGGACCCCGGGCACGCGGACTTTAAACTGTAAAAGAAGTCCTCTGCCCCGAACAGACCCCCCGGAGTCTCCACGGAACTCCGCGGGTCCGCGGAAACACGGTGCGCAACAAAAGACACGCAGTCGGGGGGCGCGTGGGCTCACGCGGGGCGCACCAGGACGGACGGACGGACGCGCGCGCGCGTGTGTGTGTGTGTGTGTGCGGGAGCAGGGGCATAGCAATATATATCTGGAGTTGCCTCGTTGCGGCACGCTGCGCCAAATCCCGTCCTACCTCCCGGTGCCGACGGTATCCCCGCGCCTCCGAGAAGTTGCTTCCCTTCCGCGTGACGGGGCGCTCGCGCGGATCCGGACACAGTTGTGACGCACCGGGCACGGGCACGGGCCAGCCTACAGCACAGACTCAGCCAGGTCGGGCAGATCTCACCGGGATGACGCGCAGGACCGTGGCTTTGCCTCCAATCAGCATCAGTTGGCAGCAGGAGGAGAGAGGGAGGGAGGGAGGGAGGGGGGGGGGGCAGAGGAGAGCGCAGCTCTGCCTTTCTCTCTCTCTGATCGATGGGGGGGGTTTGTCCCCCCCCCCTCCCCCTCCTCCCCCTCCTCCCCGCCCCGGTTCTGCGCTATCAGCGCGTCCTAGTGCGCATTTCGGCCCCTTTGCGCGTCCTGGAGGTCCCTGGAGGTCCCTAATCTTTATCCGATCTGTTTTGGTGTCTGTGTTTTGACTGTGTTCACAACAAAAATTCTGACAGGAATAACCTGTGGCTGCAGCCACGCGGTGGGAAATAACTCTATAAAAATGTCCGACGTTGCGAATACGCACAAATATGGTCATTTTGCATTTCTTAGTCTCACTACTGAAGAAGATGAAACAAGCTGGCTATATTGCCGCATTGTTGTTGTTTTTTTGGACACAGATCTACTTGTATTTTGGTGTAAAATCCAAACACCCGTCTAGACAGTGACTGGGTGGGAATTTGGAATAAGCGCTCGATCTGACTGAGAGACCAACTGTTGTCAAGAAAAACTCCAAATAATGAGCAGATTTCTCCTGGCAGGCTGGTGACTCTCAGCTGGATTTTGCTGCGCAGTCTAATTAGATTAATAATCAACCCAAGCCACAGTGAATTAGCTGAGATTTAAAAGTCTGGATGTCTTGACATTTCCAACCTCTGCCACTCTCCTTGCCCCCAGTTGTTCTATGAGGAAACTGTTTTTTTTTTTCAAAACTAGGATCTTCTTATAGCTAGTACATAATGTTCTTTTTATTTGCATATCCTAACTCAACATGCTGTTGATTATTTTTTTATCTAAAATATAACAGTTTTAAGTGAGAGTTTGGATGGAAATAACATATTTTTCCAAATCTTGTTGGATTCAGTTTTTAAATAAAAGCACGTCTGGATGAAAACTTCTGAATAAATTCACTTCTGAATAATAATAAAAAAAACGTGGCCTGGGATTTTAGTACCTGTACAACCCACTCAGGGGAGCAGGTGAACGCTGGATAATTGAATTCATTCTTTTTTTTTAACTAATACATTTCTTTGTCCCCCAAATATGGACGTAAGAATTATTGAAAAGATAATGACACATTTTTTCCTCAATCGGGATGAATATATATTAGTTTTCATAGTTACATAGCATAGTCTGGAATAGTTGTTTAATAGTATGAAGACTGATGAATATTTGATTATTATTATTATAATTATAGAGTGGTCACTTTGCAGAAGCAGCCATTTCTGAAGCAGCCCCCTTCTCTCCGGGAGGCCCTCGCTCTCCAGCATCTCCGGAACGTCTCGCTGAGTGGCCGTGTGCGTGAATGCCTCCAGGTGCTGGAGAGAGAGGCCTTAATGAAGTGAGAGTGTTGAAGGGCTACCTGAGCTGTGATAGAGTGAGCAGGAAGCTACAGACCAGGCCGATTACCTACGCCATCCATCCGTCAGGAGGTAGCACACACCCCCCTCCTGGACATCTCCCCAGGCAGGGATCCCCTTTGTCACCCCCTTTTGGGGGTGTCTTCATTCCCTTCATGTATCTTGTTGTTGGCCAGAGGTAAAATCTCTGGCCCTCTCCTGACACGGTCACCCGACCAGCCGTCAGGTTCACATGCCTCTTTTTTATTTATTTATTTTTTGCCTCTTTTATTTTATTTTTTTCTTCTTCTTTTTTTTATTTTTTTTTTTTTTTTCTTTTTCTTTTTTATTTATTTTTCTTTATTTTTTTCTCTTTTTTTCCCCTT
>CAJRST010041110.1:19130340-19149954 GCA_907169785.1 Menidia menidia | reverse complement strand
AATAAACTTATAAAATTACGAGAATAAAGTCGTAAATCTACGAGAATAAAGTCATAATATTACGAGAATAAACTTATAAAATTACGAGAATAAAGTCATAATATTACGAGAATAAAGTTGTAAAATTACGAGAATTAAGTCATTATACCACAACCCGTTTCAGACAGAAAGCTTTGATCATGCTCCGACCAGCTGCGTCCAGTTTGTCTTAAACATATTGGCCAATTAGCAGGTGTGCTAAAAGACTTAATATTTCCTTATTTGTGAAACCGATCCCAAAGTATAACTTCACAAGATGCTCGATATTCCTCATTTTAGGGAAGACAGTGCTTCTTGTAAGAGTTGTCATAAAATACAACTTTTTTTCTCGTAATATTATGACTTTATTCTCATAATGTTGCGACTTTATTCTCGTAATATTATGACTTTATTCTCATAATGTTGCGACTTTATTCTCGTAATATTATGACTTTATTCTCGTAATATTATGACTTTAGTCTCATAAAGTTACGACTTTATAATGTTACAACATTATTCTCATAATGTTATGACTTTATTCTCGTATTTAAAAAAAAAAAAAAAAACTTCTCTAGCCTGGCCCTAATACTCCGTCGTAATTTTTGTCCTCTTACAGCAGCGAATTCCGAAGTGTTTAGGGGCGTAACCCTGACACCTGGAAAAGTCCTGGAAAAAGGACTGACTTTCTCTTTGTCGAGACCACTGAGAACCCCGAAAGCACGACCACCAGGCGGGCGAGTTGTGAGGAAATAAATCTGTTTTACTAGGTCCAAAAAGAGGCAGGGTCCAAACCAGGAGATCAGTCGAATAGGCGAACAAACCCGATAAGGGAAAGGCTGAAATCCGAAGTCTTAGAGGGTTAAACGCAAAGTCAGATCAAGAAGGTAGAACACGTAAACGCGGTAAAGCTTGGCACGGAATAACACAAGACAATCTAGAAGGGATCAAGTGGAAATGGACTAGTATAAATACTGAAAACTGAATGAGCTAATGAACTTTAGGTGAGGAGATGGGAGGAAGGAACCAGGTGAGGGGAACGAGTGATTGCATGGCAGGTGTTAGCCCGATTCTTTAGTTGGAAACCTGAGAATATTGATATTTTTGATCAAAAATATCAAAAATGACATTTATTGGACACAGTTAAGTGTATCGGCTGGGCTCTGACAGACTAAAAGCTCTCTCTGGGTCTCAGTGGGCAAAGAGCCCTGAGATCTGGGTGATGGGCATTATCTCCTGGGCTCCATCCGCCTCCTCAAAGGAGGACTGGACACAACCAAGTCCTATTGGCCAGTTACCTCTGGGCACGAACAGGCCAGGTCCTAATTCATGCAGATGACAGGAATGTGCTAACAAATGGTGTGTGTTTGTGTTGACCTAAAGGTGTGGAACAAAGAAAGAAAAAGAGAAAAAAGAGTCTGTGGTCACAGCTAGAGACTTCAACACAAAATATAGTTATAAAAGAAAATTAAACAACCAGTAATTTACATACTGTAGATCATGTGATAGCATACAATGCTAAAGTGAGTAATTATAGCCAAATTCTATCTGAAACGACAGGAAAATTAGTGACCAAACATAAAACAAAATCTGTGCTAGAGTAACCACGTCAGACTCTTGTCTTTTTGGAAATACTTTGGAAATTCCTGTAAAAATGTTCCATTAACCCTTTGAAGCCCGATCCAAGAATAAAACAAAACAGAAACTTACTTTTTTCTTTGTTTTAAGTCTATATTTGGCCTTTTAACAAAATATGTAAAACCAAAAAACAAAAATACATTTTTAATATTAACAATTTATTACTATTCGATAGGCCAAGATTATTTTTTGTATAGTCTTCTGCCCCCTGTTATCAGGTGTATCTGATTGTGTACAATAGGATTTTGAGCAAAGTTTTTACCATTAAATTATGCAAAAGGTGTCAGACGCAAAACATTTCAGAAATCGTATGTAATAAATATGATACATTTGGCATTATAGGGAAACGCTGGCAAAGAAAACACAGAACGAATCTAAAGAATACCAGAAGTGAGCAGGTCAAAGTCTTAAATGCTAACAGCAGCCAGGTCTGAAGGCAAAAGTTTAGAGACGAAGCCATCCTCCTCTTCCTCTCCTCCACTGAAAGAGACGTTTGGACTGAGATCGATGAAACTCCATTATGGAACAATTTGCCCCGCTAAGCATCGAGCGCTGCCTGACGGCCAATCGCGACGGGAGTTTGAAGCCCCGCTGAAAAGTTGATCCCAGATGGACAGAAGATGACCGAAGTGAAGCTGAATTTCACCCTCTTCACGGGCCGCTATCGCACATTAAAATGGTTATGATTTCACATTTTTGTGGAGACTTTTCCGCTTTTGTTTACGCACATTTTCCCTCTAAAAGAAAAGCAAAAGGCTGCCGTGCCCCCGTATGAAGTGGGTCTCCAAGGAAACCGCTGTCCAACATTTCATTTCTGCTTGAAACCACATTTTTTGCCAATGTCTTCTTTGTTTGTCTTTTTTTCTGTTTGAAAGATTTTTCATTTCGGTCTAACTGCTGGAACAGCGTGTGCACTCAACGACACGCCAAGGTAAAAGGGAAGGGGGGGGGGGGGTTGTGTCTTGTTCTGGTTCAGAGTAAAAGGGCCTTTTTTCAATACAGATTTAAAATGTTGCGTTTTTTATGTGTTCCTCAGATGCTGCTTTTCACTGTTTTTCTCCAAATCTAACCCATATATTTATGTACAACTGAAAAATGATGCTATGCACCCCCAAATTTTGTACTATAGCGGTTTGATGACTCAAAATAAAATCATTTTGATGTACGTCTCATCATTTTAAGGGCATGGTGAATGGGACTAAGCTATTTCCAGGCTTAAACAGCTTAAGTCTTAAGCAGGGGTCTCATTAACTAAGGGAGTACTCGCTGAAAGTATGTAGGAGATGGCCGGGCCAAGTCGAGCATCCTGTTTCCTATCTCACTCTGGAGGGATTAGAGTGGAATTTCATAATTTAGTGTCTTTTAAAGTAAGTGACACTAAATACTGTAAAGCTGGTATTTTTTTCTTTTTTGTTCATTTAAGGGATTCCATCCATCCATGCTTCGTCCAAAAGGCTTGTTTCTGTTTGTTTGCAGGTTGGGGGGCCGAAGCAAATCCTATCCATCATAGGGTAAGACCCTGGACAGGGCACGTGCACAGAGACGCGTGCACAGCCACAGTCCCATGGGCTATTTAGAGGCTTTTATTAGCTTAGCATGCATGGGTTGAGAGCATCTGGAGGGAACCATGTTTACATGGTGTAAACATGGTGTAAACATAGTGTGAACATGGTGAAAACATGGTGTAAACATGGTGTAAACATTGTGAAAACATAGTGAAAACATAGTGTAAACATGATGAAAACATGGTGTAAACATAGTGAAAACATAGTGAAAACATAGTGAAAACATAGTGAAATCATAGTGAAAACATAGTCTAAACATGATGAACATGAACATGGTGAAAACATGGTGAAAACAGGGTGTAAACCTGGTAAAAACATGGTATAAATATGGCGTAAACATGGCGTCAACATGGCGTAAACATGGCGTAAACATGGTGTAAACATGGTGTAAACATGGTGTAAACATGGTGTAAACATAGTGTAAACATGGTGAAAACATGGTGAAAACATTGTAAGAACATGGTGAAAACAAAGTGTAAATATGGTGAAAACATGGTGAAAATACGGTGTAAACCTGGTGAAAATATGATGTAAACATAGTGAAAACATTGTGTAAACATAGTGTAAACATAATGAAAAGATGGTGTGAACATTGTGTAAACATGATGGAAACATGGTGTAAAGATGGTGTAAAGATGGTGTAAAGGTGGTGTAAACATAGTGTAAACATCATGGAAACATGGTGTAAACAGGGTGTAAACATAGTGTAAACATAATGTAAATATTATGGAAACATGGTGTAAACATGATGTTAGCAGTGATACCAACCACCACATGCTCGCAGCCCAATCAAAGAATTCTCTTGAAAGACAGTTTTCATTGATGTGTGTGGCCCCAATCATGACATGACAACCCATCATTTCTGGAGAATTTCTTTTTGATTGGTAGCCACCATCCGTTGTGAGACAGTATTGGCTGGTAAATCAAATTGCACTGAGGTCTGAACCTTTGCAGTTTGTGGCGGACGTGAATCCCTTTGATGTCTGTGATCAAAACCCCTGTAAAAGGGCTTTAATTCTCCAATAGATGTTTTTGAAAATGTTCTCTGCTAACCAATATAATCAATTGTACAAACACTAGTATTGCTTTGTCAAACCTGAGTATTTGACAGAGCTGAACTATTGATTGCTCACTCTCCTAATTGGCGCTAATACACTAAATCAGGTGTGTTAAACTCCGGTCCCTGAGGGCCGCCATCCCGCAGGGTTTAGACATTTTCCTGCTTCTGCACACCTGATTCTGATCAAATTGGATCTCCATTAGACATTGTTAAGCGTCAGGTGTGTGTAAACATGGAAACACTCCAAACCTCGATGTGTGGAGTCTGACACCCCCGCTCTGAAAGGTTTCGATTTAGGAACGTCATGGAATTCAGCTTCTCAAAAAGCACCAGTCAAAGGTAACCATCAGTAAAATGGGACGGTTTTCGGGCACATATTAGAGGACACCAGCAATATATTCTACAGATTCAATCAAACATTGACTGAACCAGACTCTAGAATTGGAGAAATACATAGAAAGGTAATCAGAGATGAGATGACTCAACACAAAGAAAACAGGGATTGCTTTCCCTTTAAAAACAAACATCAGGGTAAAAAGTGATGTAAAATGCTAGCTTGGCAAGTCATGAACTTCAGTTTGGAAGATAATTGATTTGTCCTTTCACAGACACCTCATTAACACTTTAAAATGGTCAGTATTTCATTTTCAGAGATGTCTGCAGACACATTAGTTCAGAAGAACAGTCAGTGAAAGAAGCCCCCCCAACAACCACCAAAAATCTGTTAATTTGTGGGGAGGAAAAAAGAGTTTCCATGACAATGCCACAGCTTCCCTTTCAAGCAAATTAAATGAACCCTTGACCCACTCACTGACCCCTCGGAGTAAATCTGGATTTAAGACGTGTATAATCTCTTCATTATGTGAAAAGAGTTCAGTGTCCTCACAAAGCCCGGGCTAATGTCCTCCACTTTTCAGCGACATTACATCCGGTTGCCAGTGAAAATCCTTTTGGGGAGGTGTCCGGTTGTACACATCGCTTCTAATCCAAGAAATCTTTGAGCTCACAAATGACTCTTTAAAGCAGGGATGTCAAACTCCGGTCCTGGAGGGCCGCTGTCCTCTGAAAATTCAATTCAGTTCAACGGAATTTTAATCAGTTTCATGTATATAGGATCAAATCAAAACTAATGTCAGACTGTATCTAATCTAGACACTTAGATGCAATGAATAATTAGGATAAAATTGATTGCAATACAATTCAAATCAGTCCATTACATTTCTAAAAGCATCCAATTCTATGAGATAATGAGAAAAGCTATGGAACGTGTCATTTTAAGGGAAGATGAGCCGTTCACTTCCAAGATAAATTTGGTAGCTGTTTCATCAAGGGCCGAGTAAGGGGAGGCTCTGCTTTCTAATTCCACTTTTAGAAGCTCTGGTTACTCTCAGACTGTAGGCCTGACTGTAGGTCTGAGACTAACTGAGACTAAGACCCCAGCAAGCCATCTGAAGAAGCCTCCTTTTCTGCCCACAACATCCCTGCTGGCAGCTAATTGGGTGGAACAGAGGTTGAGGGCAGGCTCAACCCGTCCTGCCACACCTGGGCCAAGGACAGGCTGGAGATCCTGGCCAAGGTGGGGGAGAGCTGGTAGCCTTCGTTTTCTGGGCCTTGTGTTCCCATATTTTCAGAATATTTGGGAAAACAAATCATTTCTGAGACATACAGTTCATAGCTGAGTCGAGAAATGAGTATGTTGTTTTCTCATTAGGCGACTTTTCGAACTTTTCTGAATGTTTGCACTGCAAAGAGTCTAGCAGATGATTAAGTATGTTTTTTTTTTAGTAACAACAGGCGCATTGCCACGAGATATCGAAGCCATTCTCACTATGTACCCTTTCCAACCAGCTGCCAGTGTGACTCCCTCAGCTTCTATTCACCACTGGCAGCTATAACCATGGTAACCGGCCTTCCTTCTCCGAACGCGTGGACTCGAAGAGTCACCAAAGAAACTTCCCTCAATAAAACAACAGCCGCCTCCAGATGTGCATTCTTAAGTGCCAGAACATCTGGCCCATTCGTCAGGTCATAGCAGGGCCAGCTGTCACCGGACGCCAGACAGCCTTGGTAGACTAATTACAGCCTCACACTGCATGAAGAAGTCATCTCACAGGAGGCTAAACGTCTGAAAACTGCATGAGGACCATGAAACCTAATGAGAATGTGTTTACACGGATGGAACAATGGCTTTAGGACAAAGGAAAAAACACTCGAATGGGAATCAGCGAGAGTAATTTCTTACTCATCCCAAAGGCTGGATGTCGCGTTGAATGAATCCTGGTTGGCAAAACAACACAATCTGTCTGATTTGTTTCCACTCCATTACTTTAGCCGAGGAAATGTTTGGTTGCATCAGCCACAGGGTGACTCAAAGTGGGCTGGAGGGGGGGGGGGGGGGGGATTGGCAGGCTCTTCTGACAGTGTGAGAAAAAGCTATTGTGACTCCTACTGGCCATTGAAATCACTGAGGAGTACGGAAATAGAACGTACTCGGCCAGATACATGAAATACAATATTGTGTGTTTTATTGGGGATATTTGTGAGTGCCACTGAAATGTTTGAAGAGTTCTCAAATGAAACCAGATCCATTTGCAGCACGGACAAGTGAATATACAGCCATTGGTTGTTGTTATTTGAAAAAAGCTTTCTGTATTTTTCCTAAGTAGATGAACAATAACAGTTGCTGCTTTCTAATCATTATTTACCTAATTCATTTCAAAGCGTTGAGCTGATCTATTTTTCTTACTCTCACGGCTAATATTTGCATGGATTGTATTTTTAAGAATATGCAAAAATAATATATATATATATATATATGAATTAAAGAAAGAAGGCAAAACCAAACAATTACCATTAAGTAAAACCATGCACTGTTTGCTGATGCTAATGGGTTGATCTTATATTCACTCATCAGTTTAATAACAGAGTTCAAACGCAGCATCATAATTCATTAGTCCCCCTCACTGCAGCGGGGAAAACACTGCAGCCCAGACTCCAATATTTCGCATTGCCGGGACTTGTTTGGTTCACTGGGTAAATTATTCATGAGAGAAGGGAGGGAAAAAAAGCTGTATTAACCAAGGGCAGGCGGGGAGAGTCATACTGTGTTGAAACAGTTGAATAATGTTTCTCGAACATATTGGCAATATAAACTAGATATCTTATATTATCCACTGAAGAAATTAAAAATCTGAATAGTATTATCATTTTTCCTGTCTCCTGACTGTTTTAATTGCTTGAAATTAGAATGAAAACATCCATTCATCCATTTTATTTACTTGCTAAATCCAATTCAGGGTTGTGCCAGACCAGGAATCCTTCATAACCGTGAATAGGTCATTATATATTCTTAGATAAGGAAGGAACACGCAGAGGCTGATTGTATTAAACGTGGAGAGCAGGTTCCTTGGAAGGCAAGGCTCCTGACAATAGGGTGGAGAAGAAATATTAGTTTTTAGCCGACTATGAGCCACACATTTAGCTAAGACTAAACATGGGGACTGTCTGACCCTGCTGTTTGAGATTATAGTAGCAAAACTGTGTATCTGAACCAGAAATCCTCAGCTATAGAATGGAACATGGGTTTTGTTCATAGTTACTTTTAACACAGATTGCTTCGTATTGACTGTCTGTTCGATCTTGACTGTAACATTGATCGGCATCTAACAAAATTCTCATGATCTGGCTCAGTCGTGTCATTACGTAGTGTTTTTTAAATCACGTTTTGAGCAGGGTCTGCAGAAATTAGTCTAGTAGAAACTAGTCTCCCTGGATTCAGGACACAGCAGACTTATTTAGGAGTAGACAATCAGGAAATCATGCCTGGCAAACGATGGTCACTGCTCTTGCCAGATCAATTGACAATGTTAGGGGTTTCAAGAGGCTGGACCCCAAGACCAGGAGATGATAATCACACCGAAGATTTAAAAGTACAATACCTCGGTTTTGACCAAAGGTAACATAAGGTTCTTCTCCAGGTATGGTGAAAAAGTTCCAACCGAATAAAACAGCTTCTTGAGAAATTCATGCTAAGACAATAAAAGAAACAACTTAAAAGACCTCTATGAGAACCTTTTAAAAATTGATGAATGTCTTTCTGCTCCACCTGGGTGCTAAGGTCTGCCTTGGTTCTGGAGACCATTCGCAGACCATGCCATGGAGTTCAACCACTCGGGACCAGGTCGGCTCCAGCAATCACAAAAAGTGTGGAATCAAAGATGGGGAAAAAACGCAGTCCCTCAGAATTGGAAACAATCATCAGCAAAAGTATCTGCTGAAGCTCTGATTCCCAGTAGCTAAGCATCTTGCACTTCATCTTAGAGTTGTTGCAACAAAATATATCAAACCCTTCATTTAGGAGCCTATACCAATGTGGTTCAGTCTTGCTATGGTTGCGCAAAGACAAGACTGCATGTTTGATCTAGAAGTGGTGGCGTAGAATTATAAGGAAGAGGTGCTAACACTAGGAATTGAGGGCCAAAATGAGGACCTCTTTCTTGGTAGTGACTCGCTCAGGAGTGTCAGAATTGGAACTCAAGGCAGAACTCAGGCGCAGAGATCTTGGCGAAAAGGTTTTAATAGAACCAAAAGCACACTCGCAAGGAGTGGATGACAAGGAAAAGTTCAAAACAAGGCAGACAAAACTATGAACAAAGTACAAAATAAACTCACTCTGAAAGGAGGACCAAAAGTTACAAAGTACGAAATCAGAAACTCTCTTACGAGGCATAATCATGGTTCAAGGAATAACTATGGCTTTGCTCAGTAAAGGTATATGACAAATGACGAAACCTACTGGCACCAGACAAGGGGAGATTCAGACTATTTAAACACAATGGAAGGGAACCCCAGCTGAACACAATTGGTGATCAGGGAAGACAAGCAGTCATGTGACACACAGGAGAGTGCAAGAGGCCTGAAACAAGGGGATGTACTTTCAAAATAAAACAGCAAATGACAAGACAACCATGGAGACAGGACAAAACACCAAAAAATTCCCCAGACGTGACAAGGTGTCCACTCCATCACCTTAAGAGGAAAACAGGCACACAGAGTCTTGGATGATCCCCCAACTGCTGTCAATTAAGTAAATCCCAAGAAGCTGTTGGTTGACGGTAGATAGCAAATAGCGTTCCCATAGCGGGTAGTTACCTACGAAAGAGATGTGACTGTGAAACTTAATTTCTAAGTTGGCTGATGTATGTGTGTGTGAAATCCCAGTGTTCCCAAACACTGTCATGCTGCACAAAGCTAAAGGTCCAAGTGTCCACTACCAGCTCCAGTTGTTGTTCTTAGGATGGGTGGTTTCCAGTGTGCCTAACCACCACCTTCAGACTGATATACTGCGTTCATACTGTAATACGAATCGGAACTCACGGCCATAAACATCGACTCATGTGAAGAGTCATCAGCCGGCAAGGAGAGACTCCACAATTTAATTCCTGACCTTAATTCAATCTTCTCCGGGGACAAACTAGATTGTTGGAGGGCTACAGGCTGCCTCCATTGGATAAGCGTCATTGATTAGAGTCCCTTTGGGCTCCATTGTGGGGACACACCACCCACAGTTCATAAAACTAAGGCAGGTTCTGGGTGAAAGGGGAGTTTGAACTCATAAGAAATTCAAGTTTTAACACTATCCCAATCTGATGCAGCATGCATGGCCATTGGTAGCCGGTACTAGCGTGTTAAACAAAACCCTCACACACAGAGACAGAGAGACCCATGACCTTAATGTGTCACAGCTTTTGAGTGTGAAGGCACCGATGGGAGTTGTGAAGCAGCACTGGTACAGAGCTTGAGTGTGTGTCACTAGAAGGGTAGGATTTGGAGCGAAAGGCAACCGTTTTGGTTTGTCTGACCTTTTAAGTTTTTCGTCACCTTGGTGAAGTCAAACATTTACGGTGGAAAGAGATACGAGTCCTGGCCTCTGCAGGATTCGGCTCTGATGGAGTGCCGACCTTTCAAAAGGCATTGTGCAGGCGATGTACAACCCTTCTGGAGATACGCACAAAAAGGTTTTGTCCTGTTTTGTTTTACTGTACAAAAACCCTAACCCTAACCCTAACCCTAACCCTAACCCTAACCCTAACCCTAACCGTGACATCTGTCAAATTGATCAAACCATGGAACTGAAAAGCTTCCTGTAGATGTGTTAGAATTACCTGATGACCGCCATCATCCAGAACAACAAGAGCCAGGGAAAGATAGTGGTTATTTGGATGTTTTTTTTTACATAATAAAACTACATGAAGATTCATTCATTCAATTTTACAAGATGGAGCCTATCCCAGTTGGCAAGAGAGGCCAGAGGCGGGGTCACCCTGGACAGGTGGCCAGTCCATCGCAGGGCCACACAGAGACACACAACCACACCCACAACCACACACACACGCAACCAGTCCCAGGGGTAGTTTTTGGAGTGTCCACTTAACCTAACATGCAGGTTTTTGGATGGTGGGAGGAAGCCAGAGTATAATTGAAACAAAATATTTCTAATATTCAAAGTTATTTGCTAACTTTGGTCATCGTCCGCAGTTTAGCCAGTCATATTTACATGTTGTGGACAATGATGGGGTGGTGTTTGAGTATCTATTACCATGGTGTGTGTATTTTCTAAGCCCAAATATAGTTGTTCGTGGATTAAATCAGATTTTGTACAACTTAACAAATCTTTTCTAGCTGCTTTTATGACCTGAATAGTAGGACAAAACTAACTATACAGCGGTCAAAAACAGTTGCGCGAGGTCTCGGTCCAGACGGAAGCAGGTAAGAAGGTAAGAAGGAGGGTTGGTCAGCAGTAAATGCTTATTTAGGAATGTATCCTCATTTATTTCAGCAACTTTCCCCAGAAGTAATTTATTCACATCTTAAATCTAAAAATGGGGTGGATGTCTGTTGTTGAATGGCATCAAAGAGGAGGGAAATGATCATGACTGAGGTGGTTGAACTATTAGAGGGCATCACAGTAGACATAGTCCACTGCAAACAGTCAGTCTAATGGGAAAAGCTAAAAGCTAAGCTAAGCCTGCAAGGTGTACACTCTGTCACCATCACGGGGGAAAAACAGGCCACTGATAGAGTTTTTCATCAGGGTACTGTACTCTGGACATTGAAATTGTATTTATCTATACTTGAACAGAACCCTCCATCTTACAACATATGACACAATATGAGTAAACAAATAACTTCTTTAGTGGATATAGTCTCACGGTTGGGCGTGTTTGTGGAATTACACCCAGAAACAGCAGGCAAGGAACTTCGGAACTTAAATTCATTTATGCAAGAGATGATAAAAATACTAAAATGGGGAAGCAAAACTCCAAAAATTATAATGTAAATGAAAATGAAATAATCAGGGCCAAGGGGTCGGGAGAAACATGAGAGATATTAATGACAGCAGAATGACAAAAGGACACAGATCTGATCAAGGAAAATATAACCAGACTGATTTTCTACAGAGGAGGTTTATTAGTGAGAAAGCTGAGAAAGGAGAGAATGGAATTGGATTTGCCAACTGAACAGCAGTGTTGAAATGTTAAAAAACTTGACAGGTGAAGATCATTTCAACACAGAGACGAAGTGTTCTCATGAAAAAAGGTGACGGGAACCATAAGAAAATCTCGCCGGAATCAGCTCTGAATGCGATGAAAGTCACAATGTGAGAAAGAGGACCATTTTTAGAGTGTTTCCATGTTGGATTTATTTCTGTGAGTTGAAGGTTATGGACACACAGACGGAAACATCCTGTTCTGAAGAATTCCCCTCCTGAAACCTGCGTTCAACATTCCACCCCTTAGGAATCCATTCTCAAGTAAAAAATGAGCGAGAATCTTAATCATTTTTAATTGGAAAAATATATTTTTTAGTAGCAAAGGCGTGTGAAAAAAGCTTAATGTATTTAAAACTTGAATGTTTTTTAGCTTAGGCCTTCAAATGCTTCAAAAATTCTTAATCAGGATCACGGGTCCACTGTTGGGAATGGTTGAATGAAAACATGTATATGATAGAAAAAAAAACAGTTCTCAACCGCAGACCAAAGTCTATTGAATGCAATCATGCAGTAACTACCTCTATTACGTATTTATGTAGTTCATATCATATTGTCTGGAAACATTAGATAGATAGATCAACTTTAGTTATCCCGCAGTGGAGAAATTTGATTTGCATTGTTACATTCAAGCGTAAACCTCTTACCCCGGAGAACACGACGGAGAAAGGAAAATCATCTCATGCAGAAAACATTTCAAACTGCACGTCTATTTTAGTTTTATATGAAGTATTTTGCTTGGAGAATGGATGTGATAAATTCTGGGTGGAAAGCTATTATTATTCAGAGTGGGCAGCGTTATTCTAGAAAGGACTTTAGTCCCTCTTCCGTAACAGAATCACGTGCATTCAAACACAACACAGGTATGCTTTATATCACATATTTGATTTGAAGATGAAGTAAATCCGTGTAGCTTTTTAGTTTTAGCATATGGCTTTCGTATTTTTATTATATTTTTAATCTAACCAAACAACTTGAATAACAAAATAAGGAGAATATTAGGAAAAAAATCTGGCCTTTCATGTTTCCTCTTGTCTAAATGGACTCTGCCTGCTTCCCACTATTTCATATCTGTACACACTCCTCCATGCTGATTTATAAGTCAGTCTCAATTATCTTTTGGTATCAATTAGGGCTTAGTATTGCTCTGAACCCCACAATTCAATTTGATTTAGATTATCTGGGCCGCTATTCAATCCTATTGTTACGATCTGAGGTAGCTTGACCCACTTGACAAAATGGGAACTCAAACAAAAACAGAATCTCTTTAAGTAAAAAAAAAACATCTTCCCTTTTTTTCAAAGCAGAACATAAATCATTGAACAAAGGTAAAAGAAAAAATTAAAAAGTAGCAACTAAAAATCACTGTGGATGAAGCACAGGCAGAAAGAATAACCTGAAATCTCTGTGAAAAAGCCCAGAAAAGAAAGTACAACACAAAGCGCACAACAGGGGAAGGGGAAATAAAGAATGCAGAACTAACTGTGCTGTGTGGGGGGGGGTTGGGAAAACTCCCTGAAAGACAGGATCGGCTTAGAAAAAGCACATGAAAAAAACAATTGAAAGGGAAAAAACCTGTCATTTTGTGTCTGTGTTTGGATCGGGCGCCATGTTGTTGTAGCCGGGTCGGTCTACACAGCGTGAATCGCACAAAAGTGGTGATCTCGCCAGGGGACCCCATCAATTCAGAGGGTTTTTTACAAATTGGGAGAAAGAAATAGCCTTGATGAATCGATATTTCTGCCCACCCCTGGTCTAGATTAGGGAGGATGTGTTGGATCTCTAAAATCAGGGTTGTGCAAACCACAACATGGATGTTGAATTGGACTTTAATCGTCTCCTTTTGGCCAAACTAGATCACCACCCCATAACCTCTGACCTCTGAGAGCCGTTTGTTTTTACTTCAGACCCATTTTTTAAAGACTTGCCATTCCAATCGGTTTTTGCTGAAAGAGCGCATCACATTTGGAAAAGAAATCATGGATTTCTGTGCTTTTTTTTGTTATTTAAGTTCTTTATTTAAACAAATACTTATAAAGTTTGCATGGTATAATGTACAGAAAGTAAAAGCTTAAAACACACGCTCAGACAATTAAAGTAAAAATAAAAGGTGCTCCTGGATGATGAAAAAAGGGAAACAAAAAATGGTAACATAATATGAAATACTTGAGTCTAATACGCACACGTATCTTAGCATACCAATATTATAATAAAATAACAAGGTTGAAAACTGTAATTCTCCCATTCCTGCCAGTCTTATAATAAAGCCACTACTGAGAAGTCAGGTACACTTGAAATAAATCCTAATTGTTTAACACCACCTGCCCTTTGCCTCTTAATCTAGTCAGCATAACCTCAAAAGAACCCGTTTCTTTTTTACACTTCCAGCAGACAGTACTATTTATTAATCTTATTCTAAAAAGTCTTCATGGGATCCAGTAGAACCTATGTAGAATCTTATATTGAATACATTTACACCTTACTTCTTTGATATATTTACCATTATCTGCCAATATTTGTTCCCAAGTGTCTTTGTCTATAACGCATTCAAGGTCTCTTTTTGCCAGATCCATCTTAAGTTTTCACATGGATTTCTGCGCTTTTAATCTTTTCTGTAAATTCAAAATAAAATCTCTACAAACTGAGGGGCTCTAACAGTGTACGGTGGTAAAAGTAGGAGAAAGTGGTCCTTGTTAACAGATGACTGAGGCAGAACAGCAGCACAAAATGTCCTGAATATGACTCCACAAACACCGTGACCCCCGAACAGAACATTCTACCTGTTTATCTCACATGGGACAATTAATCTTAGCAGGTGTTTTGCTCCATATTCAGCCTACTTCCTGTTTCTGCAGACAGAAAAATCATTCCATTTTCCCTTCAAGTCTCGGATAAGATTTTGCTCAATAAGTATAATCAAGAGAGAGAGAGGTTACGTAGGGAATTAGGTAGGAATAAAATAAAATTGGAGATTGGGGATTTGTTTCAAAGGTCATCTGGGGATGTGGTTTTTGCAAATATTTTCAGTTTTTTAAGAAGAACGGGTGTATTAGGAAGGATTTAAAAGATTGTTGGATCCATACTCCAATCTGGAAGGTGGCGGTAATGCACCAAAAAGTTGTTTGCCAACCGCCATAAAAGAAAAGAGAAGAAGAAGAAGAAGAAGAAGATTTTGCTCTTTTCCTTTAAGTTTCCCAAATCCTGTCGAACGGTTTGAATTTTTATTTTTTTTAGATACTGAGCTGACTTAGCTAGCAGTAGCTAACGTGCTGTGGGGTTTTGGGGGGCTTTCGGTCTTGATGGTCGTCCTTCCTGAGTCTGGTTCTGCCACAGGTTTCATGCCTGTTTCAAGAAGTTTTTACTTTTCTACAGTCACCTCCCGCAAACTAAGGATGGAGGACTGGATCAACAGTGTTGGGTAAGTTACTTTAAAAATGTAATCCGTTACAGTTACAAGTTACCTTGTTTAAAATGTAATTGTAGTGTAACTTTTTCGATTACTTTTAAAAAGTAATGTAACTAATTACGTTTGGTTACTTTTTGATTACTTTAAGGTTTTAAGGAGTATTGACCCATGATTAATTTTAGCATGTTATTATTAGCTATGCTAGGCTAAGGTCTGTTATCAATACTTTTTAAAATGAGTATCGTATCCGGATACAACATTTTAGTATCGATACTTTTTTAAGTATCGATACTTTTGACAACCCTAGTCTGAAATGTAGGACATGTCCGGGAAAAAATAGGACGTCTGGTCACCCTACAGTTGGGTAGGCTAGGCTAGGCTAGGCTAGGCTAGGTCATAGACATCGATAAACGTTTGTCATGCATCAACACCAAACAGTCAAATATTAGTAAATCAATACGCTTCGTCTATCATTAATTTTCATATTTTGCAAAGGTTTTTCTTTATATTTAAAAAAAATGTAACTAAATTTGTAATTCTTAATATTTTCGGAAGTAACTGTAACTCAATTACATATTTTCTCATTGTAACTGTAACGAATTACAGTAACTCTTTTTTTGTAATTAAATTACGTAACGGGATGCTTTTTCAAAATAATTTAATTCGATTTTTTTCCTACCCGGGTCAATGACGTTTCCAGCTCAGTTCAACCATAATCTGTAATGTCTGCTGTAACCTTGGATAAGTGTATTGTTGGCATCTTTTTTGTTTTCCTTTTATGGTTTGTTTTGTTTTATATTGTCTGCTTTCAGTACTTGCATACCCAATTGGTATAATGTGCAACATGGTACATTTTGTATGTTTTATTTTGTATGTTAAAACCTAAATAAAGTTCAAGTCATAAAAAAATTAGATTTCGGTGATTAGAAGAGACATTTGTTGTTAACTATAAATAGCATCTAATTATGTGTTTTATCTGGATGACAACAAGTTGTTAACAATTTGGTAATCATTTGAAAGTCAGGCATTAGGAATAACACTGATAGTTTATTTTGTACTGTATTCTGGTGGTTTGAAGGGGTCGCGTTTGCTTTTCCTGCATCTAAAAACTGGAAAAATGAGCCTGTGAACCTGCTGTAAGTGCAGTATGCTCCGGTGGTCTGTGTGTGCGTAATGCGTACTTGAGGGGAGAGTCAATTTGTTGTTAACTGGCACTGTCTCGTGGGACCTGTGTGTCACTATGGCAACAACTGCCGACAAAGAGCTCGGCAAGAGACTGATAAGACACAGCAAAAAAAAAAAAAAAAAGGGGGACATCAGCGTGAGGCCAGCAGAGTGTTTTTATATTTATCGTGAACTCTGGACATTGAAATGTGATCTCATAATAAGAATACATTC
Source organism: Menidia menidia (assembly GCA_907169785.1). Classification (NCBI taxonomy): domain Eukaryota; kingdom Metazoa; phylum Chordata; class Actinopteri; order Atheriniformes; family Atherinopsidae; genus Menidia; species Menidia menidia. Next base: position 19,133,323 of record CAJRST010041110.1, on the reverse strand, counting down.
GGCGTGATATCATCTAAAAACCTTTAATCAAATGAAGAAATTATAAAAACAAATGGCCATATGCTCCAGAGAAATCTCCTTCCTGTAGCTGGCTGCTTGCCTGTGAAAATGTCTATCGGGAAGATAATTGCTCGGGAAATAGTTTCACCTTGAGATACCCACTGAATACAAAGTGCTGCCATCGTTACAGTAGGAAGGAAATTGTTATTCATACCCAAACAGCTAAAAGGAGCCGGCGTAGATCAATGATAAGGAGGGGGCTCTTGGTATGTAGCCGTGAATCACTTCAGGGAAATCATGGCTTAGTGGAAAGACGTCTCTGCTAGCACTTGATATCATAGCGTGATGCTTTCTTTAACTTCAGGATTCAAAACTGAGCAATATTCTCTTGAAAGCAAACTAATTCTGGTACTTTATTACAAAAGGATCCCTACTTGTGGCTAATGCTTTGATATGGGTGCAGTCTGGATCAACTGGTAAACTGTCAAATATAAATAAAAACAGCATGCTATCGCTTGCATATCTTATTATCAGCTATTTCTTCGCCCTGGGAAATTGAAAACGTGTCAATGTCGAAAATTAGAACAGTTTTAATGAAGACTGTCCGTGTAATAAAGTGATTTCATTATGAGAATTAGTGACCAGTTCAATGCCGAGCCACAAAGAGGGAATAATTTATACTCCTTGTGTCTGCTTTTGAAAATCAATCAGATTCTGAGTTGTTTTTAATCGTTTTTGTTTCAGTTTTTTTTAGAACTAGCTAAGTACATCACACAAATGGGGCAGATTTATAGAAAAGGTATAGACAGAATTAGTTATTCTGTGAACAAGGATGATCAAGATTTTCTGAGGTTCCAAGACTCTGGTCTAAAACATCTGGGAAAATAAGAGCAAGACCAGCTCAGTTAAGACACTAAAGGCTTCATTCAAAGACATTTTTATGCAGAAAATGGTCCACCAAGCTCTCAAAGGGAGAAAGAAGTTTTCCAACTTGTCAAAGAATCAAGACAGCTTTGTTCCACTGGCAAATTGGGAGTCCAACAATTTTTTACGTGGCTTTCTGTGAAGTGTGTCACACTTTGTTTGTTTGTTCTTTTAGGAAAACGGATACTTCAGCAAATGTGCAAGGAGAGAAGATTGGCTGGGATGAGGAACTTCCCTGGAAAGTAATACATTAATGCCTGGACACTTTGGAAGTTTCCAGGCATAGGCTTCTCCTTAAATATCCTTAAATATGACAAATGGATTCATCTGCATTACGTCAATCTGACAAAATCCATCGTGGTCTGAGGAAGTCATTTTACTGATTATTGCACAACGCTTTTTTTACTTCAAGCAAGCTAGATTTGAACAACTTTAACCCTTTAAAGCCTGATCCAAGAAAAAATAGAGAATTATTTTTTATTTTTTTTGTAGTGTGAAGTCTTTATTTGGCCCTTTAACAAGATATTTTTTAAAAATAGTAATAATTTTTTAATATTCATAAATTATTACCAATTGATAAGTTGTTGTTGTGTAGTCTACTGCCCGCTGTTATTAGGTGTATCTGACAGTGTGCAACGGGGGTTTTGAGCCACATTTTTAACCATTAAATGATGCAACAGGTCTCGAATGCAAAAGACTTCAGAAATCGAATGAATCAAACATGATACAGATGGCATTATCGGGTTAAAATATACTGTCTTTGATGCAGAGGCCACATTGAAAATGAGGTCAACCACTTTCTTTGGAAATGACACATTTGAATAATTTGTATCCGTTGCTGGAAAAACAGGGTGTGCTTCTCCTAAAAGAACAAATCTTTCTAATCTTTCCTTTCAGCCTCTCTTTCGCTAAGTTCCTGCTTGTTCCACAGCGAGAGGCAGTTATACTTCAGAGGAAAAAAAAAAAACCCGGTCTCACCATAGTGCTGCCGTCATTTCGGAACGCCTTAAAAACGCTGATGCAGTTTTTTTGCTCCTTTAACAATGACTAATGCCGTTCTGTGCTCCCACCGTATAATCAAAGCTTCAAAGTGAAAGCACTCATTATGAAGCGCGGGCCTCGTCAGAAACGGGTACTAACCCCCCCCCCTCCCAAATTACAGAGACCAGACTTCTTTTGCAGAGTCCCAAAGCTTTAATCACCATTAGGCATGCTCTTGGATCTGTCCACAGATCATTTGCAGGTCGGAGGTCGGATGAAAGGATCCACAAACTTCCCCGTAAACACGATCCGTGAAGAGCTGAGGATGTCTCTGCGAGATCAAGGATCAAGCCATGTGTCAGAGCTAATGGGAAACGCCGCTCCGCCGCCGCCCGGGCTAAATCAGCAGCAGTCAAACTGTCTGCTATTGGTCCACTGATAAGCTTTAGAGGCACAAGGCCTTCTGTATTGATCAGAGCTGTGAATTTAGTGCTGCAGGGAGTGGACCGCATCATCTCTCCATTAACTCATTCGCTGCCAAAGACGTCTATAGACGTCTTTTCAAATCCAACCGCTGACTGCCAAAGACGTCTATAGACGTCTTTTATGTTTTTCAGTGCGAGTGGCTTGGGGGACGATCGGCGAAAGTTTTTCCGTAAATATCGGCTTCTAGACAAAGTATGGACTAACAAATTGACCCTCTAGGTAGCTGTGCCACTTTTGATGGGAGATTAGCATAGATTGTAGGCAAATAAAAACAAACGCAATGGTTCGCTATGAGAGAACATGTCGCCGGTGAGACGCACGTCGAAGAAGAACGGAATAAGGTAGAAACAAAATCTTTTTTCCTGATGAAAGAAGAGAGTCTACTCTTTCTTTTGGTGTGTTCGGTGTTTACATAGTCATAGCACAAACTATTCTGTGGCTCTTGAAAAATCAGTCAAAATTCTCTAAAAACTCTGGCAGTGAGCGACTCTCTGTTCTGAAAATGGCTGGCAGTCAATGAGTTAAGCACCCAACCAGCTGAACAGTATCTATCTATCTATCTATCTATCTATCTATCTATCTATCTATCTAT
>CAJRST010041110.1:19081025-19129873 GCA_907169785.1 Menidia menidia | reverse complement strand
TATCTATCTATCTATCTATCTATCTATCTATCTATCTATCTATCTATCTATCTATCTATCTATCTATCTGCGACCTGACCCTGGATAAGCCAGAAAAGATGGATGGGTGGATAGATGAGCCATTCAGCATGTATCTATCTATATGTAAATATGTGTGTATGTATCAATTCATCCATCCATCCTTCCATCCATCCACCCACCTACCCACCCATCCATCAATCCATCCATCCATCCATTCATAGAATGTTTGTATGTATTGAGATGGAACGGTTACATAAATCTTTTACTTATTGATATTTGTTCCTACTTTTTTGTATCTATATCAATAGTAGCTCTAAACACTTTCAACAGTTCATTCATTTGAACTTGATCAGCCTTACTTGGTTCAACGTTCAGTGGAACTGGAGATATTACACATTATCTTTTATTTATAAGTGTGCTTTTTCTTTTTGTAATTAACTGGAAATAGCCTCTTGTGTGTCCTTCTATGAGGCGGTGAATTCCATCTGGAGACCGCTGCTCTGATGAATACCAGCATGAAAACAGATTGGATTCTTTTGATTGAAGCCCGGATGGAGTGGCGGCGCTTTTTACCGTGCTGATGAAAAGAAGCTCCACGTATTGCCCCTCCAGAATGAAAACCTTTATGGCCTTTGGTTGAATTCGTCTTTTTTGCAACATGGGCAACGAAATGTCCTCAGCTGGACCTCCAACCGAACACTGTCTGAGGCTTATGTGAGAAAAGAGGAGGCTGTAAAATATTTGTGAGGATCCTTTGAGAATGAGCTGTTTTCTCTAAAAGTTATGATCTAAAAAAGAGTCGTGACAAAATCTAATCAGAGAAAAAACATCCCTCTCTCCAAAAGAACCAGATGAGCTGTTTGTTAATCCAGGTCATCTATCCGGCTATCATAAGAGTGTCAATAAATTAATCAAAATATATCTAATAAAAACAATGCATCTACATCTGAACATGAGAATTTTCTTATTTCCACATTACCTAGCAATTCCTAAATCAGTAGATCACCAAAGCAACCGGCTCTTTTTAGAATTTTATGATCATGCAGGATGCATTTTAAGTTCCTTTCTCACTTTCCTGACTACTAGTTTTGATTTCAATAACTAATTAACACATCTTATTAGCAAAACTCAACAATAGGTAGGTATAGCTTCATTTGACACATGTCTTTTCTGCTTTAGCTTTCCAGGGCCAGATAATTCCAATTCCTCTGATCTGAGCCTGTGTCTATTGGAAATTCTCTTGTGTGTGTGTTTTTTTTTCTTGATAACCTATCTTGTTCTGCCATTCTCCTTTGAGAGAAATTTCTCCAAGGCTTGCACAGCAGAAAATGATGTGGTAACTTTTTTTTTCTCTCCTTCTGGGCAATGAAACTTCATTGTTCCTCAGTTAAGTGAAGATAATTTCATCTCAGATATAAAAAAAAAAAAAGTGGATCCAACTACCAAGGATCTTAACACAATCATATTAACGGTACATGCTAGACCTTACATGTTAAAAAAAGAAAGTATAATCTGCCATTTAATCTCCATCATGTGTAATATCTCCTTGTGAAATCAACGGAAGACTGTAATTACACAGTAAATATCAATCCATGCCTGTTATGTTTATTTATTCTGGCTGCTAAAGTGATTTTTTTCCCTCCATTATCTATAGTGCACAATTACTGTAATCATTTTCAGATAATTTCCCCCCCTTCTTTTTGTTTACAAATGATACGTTTGCAGATTTGATGTGTGTGACAGTCCAGTGTCACATTCATTCAAATTTTCAGATTTCTACTTGATTTGATGTGTGGTGTTTAGCATCGTTGCGCCATCTAATAAAATTCCCGTCTTCAGTTTCTGCCGGGGCCTTTTTTGTGTGAGGTTTCTCCTCCTGTTCCTGTACCTGAGCAAGTCCCTCCAGTACCTCCAGCTCTGTACGTCCAGTTTTGCACTGAGGAGGTCTTCAAAATACTCTGCCCACCAACCCACGTTCTCCAGAGCTGAGGTCAACAGATCAGTATGCCCAAAATAAACAGTCTTGGTGGTGGAACCGCCTCCTTATTTTCTCTGTGTGCATTTCCTGAGCTCTAAGCATTTGTTTTTTCCCAAAATACCTCTGAATTGTTTAATTGTAGAGTGCACATGGCCACTAATGAGAGACAGATAGGGCTGACACAAACCAATTCGATCACCAAAAAATCTGAAAAACCAGGAAGACGAAGGACAGTGAGCTCTGGTGAGGCCAAATTTTTGCTCTTTAAATGTTTCTTTAAAATACTTATACATCCGGGATAAATCCGTTCTCTTTTAACCATTTCACTGCAAGTTATTTTGACTGAGCAGAAGGAAATAAATCCCATTATCTGTCATTTATGTCGTGTTAATGTCAAAAAACAGAATAACCCAGACTAGATTCTGTGCTTTGGTCTTCGGTCTAATGTGTCCTACCACAACTATGCAGATAACAGTAGGAGAACATGGATTTACACCTTCAGATTTATTGTGTTGCTCTGTTGAACAGATCATTTTGTTGACTTTCTCAGTTTAAACTCAGAGCACTTTGAGCTGCCCAGCGTTCTAATTGAGCTCCCCAACTAAATTTACCTTAACTTGATTTTAGATGTTTACATTTCTTTGAACTTCTCTCTCAGCATCTCTGCTTTTTTTTCCCCCCCTTTCTCATAAAGCATCCGTTCAACCACTCTTCCAAATTGATTAAATTCTCCTGACCTTTCAGATGTCACCTCTACCAGATCTCTCCTGTCAGGGAGGAGATCTATTGCATGAATACTGATCAGCAGCGTATAGAGGGACGTGACGGGGACGGTTTCTGCACACAGCACAAGCCCTGCAAAGACCTGTTCCCTCCACATGCAAGCTAACTGTCCAATGAAAGCAGGAAAAAAAGGGTAAAGGGTAAAAATGTTCTCATTATGCATGAAAAATCATGCGTTTTTTGCCCAGTAATGGACTGGAGATCTGTCCTCTTTAGACCAGAAAAACCTAGTCAGTACTTTTTAACTGAAAGCTGATTTTTCTTTTTAAGATTTCCACAAATTTGGAAAAGTCTTCATGTTTGAGATCAAAGAAGTAGATTGAACTCATTTTCGTCTTGTACATATTGATGGACATGAAGAAAATAATGAATATGAGTCTTACCAGGTCAGTGGGTGTGCAGAAGACTCAACTGGATAAAATACATTTATATTAATTTCCATTCAGATATGTTTGAAGGGAAATTAATCATTTCTTGGATGTCACAAAGCCAAGGTTTGTGAATATACCTCTAAAAAAATATATAATTCTAACCAGTACCTCCCACTTCAGTGGTTCCTGCTCCACTGTTCTGCTCTCCTGCTTCTTCTTCTCCCTCTGCATCATTCCCTTCCTCATCCTGTTTCTATTTCAGATGTCCACAACCACAGCTGACACTTTCCTTATCAAGGAAAGTGCCACTTTACAATAACGAAAGGCTTTGTAGAAGTTTTTCCACATAATTCATAGTGTTAAAACACAAATAAATAACATATAATATCAAAATCAACTTGAGGAAAAGTCTTAAACATCATTGACTTTATTTGTTTGTTTTTTTGTGTGGGTTAATAAGCTACTGAAAAATCCTGGACAATTGGACGTATAGTTTGTATATGCAGATGAGAACTTTTGGACAAAATTGGTTTCTATTGCAATAAAGAAATGTGTCATTCTCTGATCAGCCGCAAATGTCTTACTTCTGCTCCTTTGGTGTGACGTTGCTGGTAGCCCGCCTTGTTCTGTGTGCCCTGAACGCATCCAGATACACACTCTATATGCTGTTGCTAAGCTGCTGCTTTTTCTTCCACGCTCTTCTTTTCCTGGTCGGGAGGGGCCGCCTGTACCAGACCGGCTCAATCTGACGCTTCACTCCTGCACCTGTGGCTGCCAGTTAATTGGGTAAAAAGCAAAAACATTCTGATACCCGGCTGGTTGGGCCTGGAAACAACCAGCTGTTCGGGAAACCTGCCAATGGCCAACCCGCCTCTGGATATGTTCAGAAAATTGTAAAAAATAAAATAAAAAATTGTTAAAAAAGACAAAAAAATTTTTAAAAAAATACCCAGACAACATAATTTATTTAGAATTCAGTCTGTAAAATCTAAATGATAAGCAACTTCTGTGGCAAAGATAATTACATATTTTCATAAATATTGCAAATATTCCCAGACAAAGTATTTTTAACATTTTAAAGCATCACAACGAAAAGCAGAATTCTACCTATTCCACCAAGCATCTTCGTTTGTCCTTGAAACATCGATTGAAACCAAGTGAACCTTAAAAAAGAGCTCCAACAGTACAAATCTTGGATAAAGAAAAATCCCAGGTTGCCTCAGGCTGAGTTGAACTTCTATTGAGCAAATAATAACGAAATAACTGTTTGTACCTGGTTTTAGAGCAGCAGCGGCCCAATTTACTGAAGAGAACATGCTCAAAACTGTAATTTGTGTCCTTCACTTTTCTCTCTGCTGTGTGCCATGTCTAATAAAGCTGAATCCAACAATACTGATCTCAAACCAATAACTGCTTCGCACTTAAAATGTGGATGAATTAGTGATGAAAATCTTTACACATGAAGGCAAAATTATGAAAGAATATGTTTGATTCAAAAAGCTTAATCACTTCTCCATCAGGTCAAAACCAAGCTGACAAAAATCAAACATAATCAGACGGTAACTTTACTGTCTTTAAGTTACTCTAGAGTTATTTTGCTATTGTGTTAGATTACATGGGACTGGAGCATACCTTAGAATTGTAAAGAAAGAAAAATTATAGTGTTAAAACAGGAGCCATATCCTCCTTCTACCTATCTTTGTGTCACATGATGGAAGAAACACAAGGCTTCTTTGACTAGGATTGTGTTCTGTACATAATGAATGTCTGAATGTCAAAAGGTATATTAAGCTTATGCATTTGCTGTCTAGACAGCACTGGTATGATTCATTGTTGTTAGAAAGGTCGAAGACTAGTGTACTTTTTATTATCTGTAGCATCAACTCGAATGAGACTTAAATTTAATATGGCGCTTATTAACGGCCAATAGCCGCCACTCAGAATGGTCTTTAGCTTGACCCTTAACAGGTTAGTCCTGAAAATCCCTAACATACAATAATAGTCTTTTTCTTGATCTGTTCAAAAAATATATATTGCTCACAGTTATTGTCACAAATCAATTTACCAGCATTAGTCTCTGCCTCCCACCAACACAAAAACCTGGACGTTGAAGGAGGTTGGCGAGGCCGTGGAGAATGACTTCTGGACGGTTTCGAAGAGATTATGGTCCACAGGGGGAAATGGCCCCCAGTTAACGCTCTGTACAGTTGGGTGCTGCTGACCTCAACTTTGGACATTGTGGGATGGTAGGGAGAAGACTTTAAAGACCTCCTCAACCCCAGCGACAATCCTGGGGACCTGGGTGTGGGCTCTTCTATCACCGGGTTGCTGAGGTAGTCAAAGATCTCCTGGGTGGAAGGGCTCCAGTTCCGTATCAGATCTTCCCCGGAGTTCCTTAAGAGTTCAAGGAATCTCCAGCATGGCGGTTCTGGCAGTGGAACAGTGGACCAACTCCACACCTTCCTTAGGGTCCTGGAGGGGGCACGGGAGTTCGGCCAACCAGTCTACATGTGTTTTGTGGACTTGGAACCCCCCCAGGGAGCGATTCACAGCCGAGTGTGAAGCGGTTGGAATAAAAATCAGCACCTCCGAATCTGAAACGATGGTCCTTAGCTTGAAGAGGTTGATATGTCCTCTTCAGGTTGGGCATGAGGTCCTGCCCCAGATGGAGGAGTTCAGGTATCTTGGGTTCAAGTACATGAGAGAGGGAAGGATGAAGCGAGAGATCGATATTCGGATGGGTTTGGTGTCTGCAGTGAGGCAGACTCTGCATTGGTCTGACACAGTGAAGAAGGGGTTGAGCCAAAAGGCAAAGCTCTCTATTTACTGGTCAATCCACATTCCTACCCTTGCCTTTTGGTCACGAGCTGTAGGTAGTGACCGAAAGCAGGAGATGCCTGTACAAGCGGCCAAAATGAGTGTATCCTTGTTGTGGCCAGGTTCTCCCTTAGAGATAGACTGAGAAGCTAATTTATTTGGTAGTGGATTAAAGTAGAACAACCGCTCCTTCACTTGAGGTGACTTGAGCATCTGGTCAGGATGCCTCCTGGCGTCTCCCTGGTGAGGTGTTCCAGGCACCTCCCACCGGTAGTAGACCCCAGGGAAGGCCAAGGAAATGCAAGAAGGACCGTGTCTCTCATCTGGCCCTGGAATGCCTCGGGATCTCCCCCGCGGGAGCTGGTGGATGTAGCCGAGGAGCGGGAAGTCCGGCTTCCTTACTTTGGCGGCTGCCAAACTCTGGATTAGCGGGAGAAGATGGATAGATGGACCTGCATGTGACGTCACTTATGTGTGGCACAAGCATAAGACATATCGCAGACATCCCAGCAACCATAAACCAACCAAACTTTGGTGTTGAACCCCAGTGTAGGCACATGTATTAGGCATTAACAACCTTTAGGTCACAGAAATTACACCTCTGTCTTTACCCCATTTTTAAAATAAGGGGGGTGTACCTGATGGGTCTATTCTACATGTGTATGAATATGCTCCACTGGAGATGGGGTCCTTACAGGTCTATGCTGAAATTGATCCCAAATAAAAATGGGGGCCAAATGCAGACTGCACTGATCTGTCGGCTGTTGAAGTAAACTGAGCTGAGGTCTGTAGGACTTGACTGTGAGAAATGGCAGGGGTTGCAGACAGAGGAGGAGCCTTAAAGGCCAATCAGAAAAAGGTGCCTAGTGAAGCAAAAGATCACGGCTACCTGGAAATGAAGAAAATGATTTCAACCAGAGAGGTCCCCAAAAGTATGCTGAGAAATATCTTAATATTCCTAACGTGTTCTGTCTTAATTCAAGGTTGTTTCAGAGGCCATATTAGTCTTAGATTCCTTCTGTGTCGGCAAGCACATATGACTAAAACGCTACTTAATGAAAGAGTATAAGAGAAAAGAAAAAATATCTATTTATATGCCAACTGAGTAGGACAATGGAAACAGTTGGAGAGAAGACTAATAGAAACCAATCATGTAGAGAGGACGAAATGGACCATAAACAAAGGGATTGATGGACGAGGAAAACACTGATTTGTATGCAGGGGCAGGCCCGACGGCGTACGCGATCACCATAAAGAACCTTACCTCTGCCTGTGTTGTGCCACCGCACAATAACACTGACGGGAATGCTGGTGCCGTCAGATACCGTTGAAAATGGGGGCTGTTCTTGTGGTCTATTGCTGCCCAGGCAGAGCAGATAAAAGGCTTGGAAAATAGGACGGCAGCCTTTGCAAGGAGATGGACTGGAAAATCATTTTTAGATCTTTTTTAGGGACACCAAATGGGATTTGTGATTAACAAGCCAGATAAAAAGAAGATCAATGCCTAACACAAAGTGCTACTCATTAAACACCATACAACTCTTAAACGCTGAGGACAATCATTACAAATGTAACTCTATTGGAGACTCAGAACATTACAATTCCTTTTTTTATTCTCATCAAAATCATTTCACCTCACAGATCTTCAAGACATTCTTTCATCAACTGGTTCAAAGACGGCGAGCAACTACTTATCTTCATGTTTCATCATGTTTTCTTCAGGCAGCTAAATGTCTTCAAATGTCAGTGAATTTTGTATCAGGTCACTATATTTAGTGATTTTATTTAATTATTGATAATATAACCTAACAAGAAGGAACTTCCAGAAAATAATTCTGAGGCAGGGTCATCTGAGGCAAGATAATCATGAGTTCCAGTAGGCTATCAATGCTATTTATAGATAGATCAATAGATAAATCAATAGACCACCAAAACATTTAAGTCAAATAAAGATAAAGCTTTATCATATGCTGAATACACACATGAACAATGTATGGTACCAAAAAATAGTAAGACCTGAATACTATTTTCACCACATTAAAATGTTGTTAAAAGAATAACTTTTTTCTGTTCTGTAGAGCATAATTTAGCCTAAGTTGCTTTGGCTAAAAGCATCTGCGAAAGGCATTAGCATAAATGCATAAACATGTGTATTATAGGTAAGTGAGTCTGGGAAGGTCATTTCTAATTGAGCCAGATAAAAACCACAGAGGGAATAGGACCGACTTAGAGGGGAGACAGAGATTGGCTGAGCGGGTATGATGAAGGATATCCACAGGTTGGTGAGAGGGAACTTAACGAGTGACTCTGGAAACGCTGAGAGAAATGGATACTAGGAAATCCAGAAAGCAGAAAACTTACGGTAAGAACAAGGATGAATACAAATGTGCTTGGAATGGAGAATTGAGGCTGATTGCCACCGTAAGGGGCCTAACAGTCTGGTGGAGACTGGAGGTCCTGCTGATCCTTAACAATGAGTCCTGATGAGTCCTGCCCTGGTGTCCGGGGAACCCGGTCAGCCCGGTGAGCCCGGTCAGCCCAGCCTCACGCATTCCCAAAGCCAAGTCAGATCACCACACCTGAGACTTGGGCTAAAAATTCGACTAACGATTTGGTTGGAGCATAAAGCATCAATATCCATGTAATCAACCGGCTTTGAAACTGACTCGAACTCTACTTTCTCCCGAGAAAAAAATCCAGGCTCTTTCAGTTCAGACACAGATTAAATCCAAAGCAGTAGAGTGAATACAAAAATATAGCAAGGCTGTAAAGAGCTTGAACCAGTTTTCTCATTAATTAGTCTACCTTGAATAATTCGTCATGTCATAACTAAGCTTTTAAGAGACAAATAAATTAAACACCATCAGCATTTGTGACTTTCAGAGCCAGATACCCACTCCCATCTTCTGCATTGTAAATTATGTAGTATGATACATGTGTACATAGTAAATATATACATATTTTGTTATGGAAATAATGTATAATTATCATACTCTGACCGTAAAACCTTTTGTTCACATGTTTTAAAGTAAAAAAAAAAGAGTTGGTTTTAAATGGAGTTACTTTTTTTCACCATTTAACCATACTGTGAATTCCCTCTATTTCCAGCCTCATATCCTTTAGTCAGTATTATCTAGTATTAGCATGATTAGCTTAATTAATTTAAAGATCCTAATGATAAGGCATATTTACACACATGTTTCACAACTAATAAAATGACATAGGCTGCAGTTCCCAGACCCACCGTGTCAGCCACACAGAGCTCCACACATTACTCTGGGATTACGTACTCCAATCTGTTCCCACAAACAGAAATCATTCTTTTTAGGTCGGGATTGTAAATTGATTGTGTGATTGAATTTGAGTGTTCCTGGTTGTCTCGTTTGTCTTTGTCTCGGTCCTGCTCGAGGCTTACCTCACTGTCAGGACATGCTCCGGGGACTATCAACCAGCAAAAAAGACATTTTCTCATAGCTGATATTTAAAAAAAAAATACTGTAATACATCAACGTTAAGAAATGTGTACATCTACGACTTTAACTTACTACTGTATGAATTCAGTTAATTTTAAAGTAATAGCCAGCTGTTTTTTACCCTGTAATGCCAAATGTATCATATTTGATACATAAGGTTCCTGAAATGTTTTGTGTCTGACACCTTTTGCATAATTTAATGGTAAAAACTTTGCTCAAAATCCTATTGTACACAATCAGATACACCTGATAACAGGGGGCAGAAGACCACACGAAAAATAATCTTGACTTATCGCATAGTAATAAATTATTAATATAAAAATATATTTATGCTTTTTCTTTTTACATCCATCCATCCATCCATCCATCCATTATCAATACCATATTTTGTTAAAAGGCCAAATAAAGTAATTTTCTGTTTTGTTTTATTCTTGGACCAGGCTTTAAAGGGTTAAGGTGATGCGTCCAGGTCCATGTAGTCACACATTACAAAGGACGGGATTATGATTATGATCATTTCCCTCTGGGATTATTAAAGTGTTTCTGATTCTGATTCTGATTCTGACCATATCGATATGCCTACATATATAAGTCTGAAGAGGGCATAAACAATAGAAACCCAAGCCGCCCAGCCAACACCAGCATGGTGGTAATTTATCCCAAGCCCCAGGAAGAAGATACGTATGTCCTATTAATAAATAAAAAAAAAAACATGAAATCTGATTCTGAATTACCTATTCTGGTGTGACTCCATCACTTCATCTTAATTCCCTCTGAGTACAGACACCCAGTACAGTCATCGCTAGCTTAAGTTGTGAATGGCATGCAGTCCATTTATAGCTGTGCATGTGAGTAGCAGAGTTATCAATGTTAATGGCATTTTTGGCCATCCATTCTTATGCCAATCCTGGTCCCGTTTAGACATTAGGCCCATGAGAAATAATAATAATAATAAAATAAATTGTATCAGCAAACGAGACAATGCACACCCCGGGAATTTCGCTCTGGAAAAGTAATCAAGATACTTCCACCCACCACCGGGTTCGTTTTGGAACAAGGCAGAGTCAGCGGTCCACAGTAAAAAGTTGTATTAAAAGAGACATATTATACACTATTTCAACAAGTTAAACTAGTTCCCTGGTGTCCTAATGTAATGTCTGTGACAAGCTTTGGTCAAAATCCCATAAGGATGAAGCCCAATAGCAGTTCAGTCCCCCTGCCTAACCCTAACCCTAACCCTAACCCTAACCCAAAACAGCCCCGTTCAGAGCGCTCGCTTTGGAGTGCCTGTCTCTTTAAATGCAAATAAGACACAGGCAATCCGCCCACTTCTTCAGGGAGGTGTGCCCACGTCGGCACGCTAACGCTACCATGCTAACGCTACCACTCTAACGCTACCACGCTAAAGCTACCATGCTAACGCTCACGCTACCAGGACGTCTCCACAGATAGGGGAGTAAGCTGAGGGGGGGGGGCAACATGCAGGTGAAAGGCTGGAATATTATAATGAGCTAGAGCTAATGACGTCAGAAACTACCCACTCCTGAAACCTCCTGATTTATCTCCTGGATTCAGACTGAGGCGGCCCACAAAAACATGACCCAGTCATTTTTTTTCACACTTTTCCTGCTGATAGGCCCTCCACAGTCCCAAATGTACACAATCAAATGATTAAAAACTTGGTTTTGCATAATATGTCCCCTTTAATACAAATGTAAATGGCTTAAAGTGGTCTCGCACATTGGCCAAAGTGAGGAAGGCCAGACTTTCCTCTTCCTGGTCTCACCTACCGGCTCATCCGGGTAGGATTCCGAGGCGTTCCCAGGCCAGCCGAGAGACATGGTCCCTCCGGTGAGTTCTGGGTCTTCCCCGGGGTGTCCTCCCGGTAGAACCTGTCTGGAGCCCCAAGGGGCATACTGACCGGGGCAGCAGTGGTCCCATGCACTAGCACTGGTCCCGCACTACTTCACCAAGGTTGATCCGGTCAGACCACCTGTGACCCCGCAGCTTGAAATGGAACAATCAGCACCAGGTGGGCCAGCTAGCAAGAAGATCAACAGGTGTGCTCTTCTGTCCTTTATACCGTGGATCCCTGCAGGAGTGGGGAGGGAACTAGAGTTTGGAGCCACTCTTTATCACATACTGCCGTCTTAACATTAGAGAGCATCCTCTCTGATTTTCTTTTGTTATTTTCTTTGTTAGCTACCGTATTTTCCGTACTATAAGTCACACTTTTTTACATGTTTTGGCTAGGTGTGCGACTCATACTCCAGAGAGACTTATAAATGAAAAATATGCAGGTAGATTCTCAATTATTTTACTGTATTAAAACAATCTTACATTACAAAGACGCTCTACGTTTTAAAATGGCCACCGGAAACTGAAATGCAATGCATCATGGGCACTGTAGTACAGCCATTTCTTCCTTTTGCCGTCACAATATTGAGATTTGAACTTTTTATGCCTGTATGTCCGTGTGACTTATAGTCCAGTCTGACATATTTATGGGTTATTTTTCTTTATATTGGATATAGTGGCTGGTGCGACTTATACGGTAACTTGGCCAAGCTTTTTACCAGTTGGATGCAAGCCAAGTACAGTAGAACCTCTACTTATGATTGCCGAAACATACGAATTTTCCAACATCCTAAGTTAAATTTGATCAAATATTCGACTCGACACCCAAAGTAAATTTCCAACATGACGTGGAAGTCATAGAACAAATATATAAAACATAAAGATTGAATAAAAATAAATAAGCTAAGTTAGTTTAAAGTTCACGTAGTGGAAGTCAGAGTGAGTTAGGGTTGGTCCTGTATCTCAGTCTCCACCTCTACCAATAAAACCCACCTTTTATTGATTATTTCTATATAATTTATTTCTTTTTACATCCCTCTTATATAATGCATTTGTTTTATTGTTGTGTGTAATTATCTGTAGTATTTATTCAGGAGTTATGGTAGGTTTTTGGAACCAATTCTAGGAATTGCAGTGTATTCTGATGTGAATATTTGAACCAACATACACATATTTTAACATACGAAGGTCCTGGAACCAATTAAATTCGTATGTAGAGGCTCTACTTTAAATCATAAACCAAATATTTCTAAACAACGGTTAAAAGGCAAAAGCTGGAGAAGGTAACAGTAAAAATAGCCCTACCTAATGTCCTTGCAAGATAAAGTTAGATATGATTGTATGTTGGAGTTGTATTTTAAGAAAGATTAAATTCCATATAGTTTGAAATTATTGTTTCTTTTTTAACTGACATATCAGAAGTGACGACAAACTAAGTAAACACTAACACAAGATAGTACATTTTGCAGTGATAAAATTAGACAGTGGACAAATTGAAGTTATTTTTAATGAATTCATCTTAATTTGAAAGAGATATCGATTTCCTCAAGAAACGACTGATTCATAGCAGTTCTACCTTTACACTCTGCCTCTCCACAAACAGATTTACCGTCACAATAAATCAACCCTTTTTTCTTTTTTTCCACAAAAGCATTAACTTAATTGAAGGAAAGGGGACACTAAGCAGCGGGGAGAGATGCGAAGGACGAAGAAAGTCAAACCAAACCAGTACCGTGAAACAAAGATTTACTCCACTGCTTAACTCTGACCTCTGTTGTGCTGTGCAGTGACTGTTTAAACAACATATCTGCATGAGAAATATATCTTATCAAGTCGACAAATACGTTTTTGTGAATTGCACTGTTTAAACTCTTGGGTTTAAACTTCATGACAGTCCAAAAGACATAAAAGTGTCCCATATGGACATTTGTAAGTACAAGAAGGCTCAGAATCATGGATGTCTTTGAATTTAGCCTATATGTAAATAATAAAACCAATGCTACACATATTGGTGACATGAATAATGGCAGTATTTCATGATTAAAGACTTTTTTTTACCCATAACACATACATAGATATGAAATGTGCACTCTGGACAAACTATAAGTCAATCAGCACACTAAGAATGTTGGGAAATATTGCGTTTTTTAGAAAAAATATTTGATTTAGCCATGACAGTTTGTGTAAGATGAAACAGGCAGCCATATATATATTTAAAGCTGCTTATTCTGACAGTAACAAGTGAGTCAGTGAGGATGTACACAGAAACACCACTGTACGCACACACATACACCTAACTTCCCTTTAAAGTATCAAATGAACCAGATACTGTATGTATGTATTCAGACGGTGAGAGAGAAGGAGAGTTTTTATTTGGAATTATATGAACTACATTTTAAATTTAAACAAATTCTCAGGCCACATTCATAAGTAGTATTTCAGCAGCCAAGAATTTAACCATGTAAATATATTATTAAATATTATATTATATTTCTATAATGTTGCCATCAGACTGCTAAATGATTGAATCCTTACTGAAATTTCGTTTTGTGTGCACTCTGTACACACAAAATGACACTAAAGTTGCTATGTCTATGTCTAATAGTCCAATCATATTTTAACTGAGCCATATTCAAGAAACTAAAATTAATGAAGTCGTCATTAAGTCTTTATGAAAGTAGAATATTTTTCTCTTGCTTGTCAGGTCCTTCACAATAAAGCAAGTTATTATTCACACCAGTCCCCATTTCTTAGGTCTCACTAAAAAATTTACATTCACGCACACAATGTTCTCAAATGCAGGAATATTACTGTTAAGTTGGCCCTAAATGAAAAGGATCAGAACACAACTTGCTATAGCCGTTGAAAGCCTAATTACTTAACACAGGTTTTCAGTCACATTTTTCAGCACTATACGCACGTGGACAAAATTAAAGAAAAAATAAAAATAATATATAAAAATTCTATGGAAATTAGTAAATAAAAGTCAGACATTGCTTTTTAATCATGCTTAAACAACATTATTTTGAAAAAAATATTACACAAGCCTGGACAAAAATGACAGTATCCCATCAGGAAAGACTGAAAGCAACATGACCAAAGGGACAAGTTAAAGGTTAAAGTGGGACCACTAACTAGCATTACAGTGGGCCCACATATAGGACTACAGGGTGTCCTGATCTCAGGGGATTAGAAAGAAAAGTCTATACTGGATATACTACAAATAGACTGGTATGAACATAAGTAACTTACCATTGGTCCCTGTAAAAATAATGTAAAATGTAAAAAAAAATAACTAATCTAGTGACTGTGAGTGTGTTGTACCACTGGAACTTCTTCAGAAATAAACAAATTAATTCAAAGTTCTACGTCTTGGGAATGGATCGTGTACTATACTGAGGGTTTAGCTTTATGGTAAAGTAAATGTGTGTAGGGCTGCTCATGGAATAACTGTTGCCCTGTTGGCATGATGGTTGAAAAGTAAACTGGAATTAGGTTTATTCCCCTTCCTCAAACTTTAACCATACTTCTGTGCCTAAAAGATGAAAATACAGGTTTATAAAATGAAACCTAGCAGATAAAAAATGACTTCCTGGTCTATGCAGGGCTCAAAAAGGTCTCCAACCTAAAATCTGCTCTGTTTTTCCTCTTTCAGTTTAGTCTTGTAAGCTTTTATTTAAAAAACCTTTAGCTTTGCTAGCTAATTTATGTGAGAGTAGTAAATTGTGTGTGCACATTTAAGTTAGAGAGTGCATTTGTGTTATTTTCCCCCTTGAGATGTCAATATTGGAAATTTTGTATGCTGATAAATTTAAGTCCAACTTTAGATGTAAACACAGACATTCATGGTGAAAGATGAGTGGGGGTAAAAAAAAACAAGCTTATCCCAATTCAGGTTGATGGATGGCTAATCAGTTAATGATAGGCAGAGAGCAGGAGAAATGGAAGAGCCGGCCATAAAATCAACATATGAGTAACAGGCCGGCTGACAGTGATGCATGGATATGGCTCAGAGCATGTTTTATTAAACCCAGGTCTTGGTCCGACCCGTGTCTGTTTGGGAGATGCTCCTTCCATTCTTTTTGCTGCTATATTTAAGTTTTCCTCACATATCAACCTCTTTCCATGATGGCGAATGAACGTGTCATTTACATTCTTTATTCACATTAAAACATGTAAAGTCATTTTCTGTGAATCCATATTAAGTCTGAATGATCCAGAACTGATTTTTTTTTTTTTTTTTTTTTTTAACTTTTATTGAATTTCTCCCAAACATACAAACTTTGTAAAAGACTGGTCAAAGACAATATCAGCACTACATTTCACATGTATATACAAGAGTCCATCCATGAGTTCTATGTCCACAGCAATTGTCCGTTTTGCATTCCACTCCCAGTGTTTCCAGTGGCTTCCTCCAAGTATTTGAAAAGAATTGAAGACTTCCATCAACGTAATGTCCAAGTCTAATCAGTCATAGGATCAGATATTAATGATTTCCATAGAGAAATGGAGGGGGGTTCACTGCCCACCCATTTCACCATAATGGCCTTCCTTGCTAACATTAACACTGACTGTATCACATGCTCATGTTTTGCTAGTGACTGAGGAATATGTCCCAGCAAGACACACCTTGACCAATAGCTGTACTGATTCTGGCACATACATCTTTCCAAAATGACTGAATGACATCACATTCCCACAAACAAACAGTGAAACCAGAACTGATTTTTATTCCACTAATACTCTGTTATTGTCGGAGTTTGATTTAACTACTCGTGAGTTTTTTTTTATGGAGTCCCGACTTAAGTGTGTGTGATTTATTGACCTAAATTTTAAATACAGGGTCATTACTGGAATCAGATTTAGTCTGGGGTGTTTAAATCACCCGGCAGCTTCTTTGACAGACTTCTTCCTCTGAATGACCCGTGAACAGCCAAATAGAGTGAGCACACATTGAAAGTCAGTCGTGACCTTTGTGGGTAAGCTGGGAGCCAGAGCTCACCGGTTCAGAACCCTTCTGCGTTCAGACAATTATGGAAATTGAAGCTGTCAATATGTGGACCTGACAGCTAGAGAGGCAAGTGGAAAGTCCATTTGATTCAACAGCAGTGCGAAAAAAAGAGAAAAATTTGGCAGTTATCTTTGGGTTGATGTAAAGACTTCAGGTCAATCTGTTCAGGTAAGTCCAGACCTGTTTGAGCAGCTTTCAAAGCCATCAAAGAAACACCAAAAATATGAACCAGATATCCAGATGAGTGTAGATTAAAGCTGATTAAAGGTTGGAATCTAAATATGCACATGTGTAAATATTCAATTTTCAATTCAATTTTATTTATATAGCGCCACATCACAACAACAGTTGTCTCACAGCGCTTTCCAAACAGAGCAGGTCAGACCCTACTCTGAAGTTAACTACAGAAACCCAACAATTCCCACCATGAGCAAGCACTAGGCGACACAGGCAAGGAAAAACTTCCTTTTAACAGGCAGAAACCTTGAGCAGAACCATGGCTCAATAAAAATATGTTCAGTTTCTGCTCTCCAGACTGCTTCTACTGATTTGACAAAAATTCTGTCACGTCTGGGGGAATGTCTGGTGTGTTGTCATGTCTTGATTACCTGTTGTGTACACCTGGGGTTCCCCTCCCTCATGTGTTTAAATAGTCCTCGTTTCCCATGTCCTGTGCCAGTGCGTTTTCGTCTGTCTGTTTTCATCACCCCATGTCAGGTTTGATTTTGTCACAGCCTTGTTTACTTTACTGCCATAGTCTTGTTTTTGTACCATAGCCACATTTTTGTCATAGCCATGTTTTACCACAGTTTTGTTAATCTTGCCATAGGCTTGTTTACTCTTTCTTTGATACTTTGATCAGTGGTGGAGAAAGTACTCATACAATGTACTTAAGTAAAAGTACAAATACACAGACAAAAATTTACTCAAGTAAAAGTCAAAGTACCACATTGTTATTTTACTTAAGTAAAAGTAAGAAAGTACAAGCTTTTAAAACTACTTAAGTATTAAAAGTAAAAGTACTTACCAACCATAATACCTAACGGCTTATATAACGTAATTAAGTGTACCTATCATATTTAGTTTTAATAAATCAGTAATGTACCATTTTAATGAGCAATGCTGCAGATAAAGCATGTTTTTCTTGTGTTTACCCCCTGTGACAGTTTAGATTTAGATATTTTATGCAGGTCCTGGTACTGTGCTGCTCTTCTTGAGGGAGGGCCTAATGGTTATTTCCCGCTTTGGATTGGTTCAGCGGACTGATTCTGCTCTCGCCATTGGATACTTTCAAACTAACGAACAAATCAAAAAACCGAAATGCGTCTTGGATGTAACGAGTAACGAAACGCTGTATAGAAATGTAGTGAAGTAGAAAGTACAGATACTTACTGTTAAATGTAGTGGAGTAAAAGTAGAAAGTATCCATTATTAAATCTACTTAAGTAAAGTACAGATACACGGAAATTGTACTGAAGTACAGTAACGAAGTACTTGTACTTCGTTACTTCCCACCACTGACTTTGATCATAGTTTTGCCACAGCCTTGTTTCGGAAGCTTGTCTGGACTTCCACTCTTTGGAGTGTTTTTTTTCTGTTCCAATAAACCCTGTTTTTCTGCATCTCCACGCCTGAGTCCTCCCTCCAAGACCCACCTCCCTGACAAATTCGCTCTGAACCGGAGAGCCAGCTCAGTTTCCTTCACCATGACCCTCTTTGTGGACTGTGAGGATCCGTTGGTAGTCCTTGAAAAGTCCCTCATTGCTGATGTCCCTCACAATGACCAACCCCGTTTCATATCTGTGGTTGGGAGTCTCCTCCTATCACTTCCTGCAGGTGTTGCTAGAGCTGTGGAGTCTGGATCTGTGGTTGGGAGTTTCCTGCTGCCCCCATGTTCCTGCTCATCATTAGCATTAATATCATTGCCATTTTTAATCTATTCTACGTGTTGCTGTGTTGGCTGCCTCTCTCTGCTCCCTCTGTCCTTCTCTCTCTCTCTCTCTCTCTTGCTCTCTCTTTCCCCTCACCCCCAACCGGCCGTGGTTCTGCTCAAGGTTTCTGCCTGTTAAAAGGAAGTTTTTCCTTGCCTGTGTCGCCTAGTGCTTGCTCATGGTGGGAATTGTTGGGTTTCTGTAGTTAACTTCAGAGTAGGTCTGACCTGCTCTGTTTGGAAAGTGCTGTGAGACAACTGTTGTTGTGATGTGGCGCTATATAAATAAAATTGAATTGAAAATTGAATATCAAACAGTGTAATATCTATGCTGCTCCACAAGGGAAAATGTAGCATTGTCCTGATTCAGAACTGGGGCCCATCCCGGCCGACAATGGCTGAGATTAGGGAATTAAACTGATTTTTCTTTCCACTACAGAGCTGGGGCTGAAGGAGCTGGTGGATGGTTTGACCACAGGTGTGGAGGTGGATGAGGTTATCAGAGATGTTAGACTGGACTTTGAGGTTGGTGGACGTACAGAAAACAAATAAACGTGGCAAATTTGTCTTTTGGTTTCATCAAAGTCGGACTAATCGCCTTCCAGAATCCACCAGTCCAACCATCCACCATCCCCATACTCCAGACCAGTCCTACACTGGAAATAAAGATATGGGGTATTTGCCTTGAAAAATACCAAAGCATTCAAAGTACTTGTGTATTTTCAATCTATAAATAAAGCTTTTAATCAAGTGCAGTTCAAGCAAAATTTCCTGATACACTTCACAAGACAATAACTCCAACTGCATGATGATAATAGCTGTAATCATAAATAATCTTCTTTATAAAGCACTTTTCCAGACACTCGAAGATGCATTATTCTACCACTCCTCAGTCATTTGGTGTGGAGGCGTCATCCTGCTACTAAAAAGGTCTCAAAGAACCCCCACAGTCGCACCATCACAGTCACATAGGAATCGAACTGGCGACCCTCCGGATACAGGATGAATGACTAAGGACAAGAGCTGGCTCAGTTTAAATGAATGAAAAATACGTTGAGAAAAAATTTGAAATATTTAAGTTTACGCCGGAAAAACTTCAGATTAACTCAAATTATAGCACTGTAAATCTAACCCAGGATTCATGCATCATCAACCTTCTCAGGAAACACTTAGGACAAAAAAACTCTTCATCTTTTAGCCCAAACAACTAGTTTAACAGGAGATTAGTGACTTGTTTCACAGCATGTTGGAGGGACAAAATGGCAAATACAGGCTATTAAGACTTGGAGATCTGTGGGATACATTTGATAAATAGGCTGGCTCCTTTGTCAGTGTTTTAAGTCAGTGCAACCCTTTTTTACTTCCTTATAAGACTTACAGAAAACCCAGGTCCTCCAGAGCTGTTGTTTTATGACACTTTTTCAGCTTCACGGCCAAAAACTGGCTCTTTAAAAGTCGTTTAAGGTTTTCTTGGACATCTCGAGCATCTTTTTTAACATCATTTTCCAAGCTAGATCAACTGGATGCTCTGTTCTGTCAGAAGTGGTCAGATGTGCTGTGGAGCCACAGTGCCCTCTAGAGGTCAGTGGCAGAATGCGTCTCAAACATCAGACCTGTACAAAAATATTTCAATGGGAACACACACATTTATTTGTACATTGTTCAACACAAAAAGATTTCTTCACAAACACATGATCAGAATTTTCAGAATGAGCTGAAGAACAGTTTTCATGTCTTTCCTTTCTTTATCTCAGTCATCTGAATATGGTGAGGTTTAAAGAACAATGAAAACATGTCTCAGGAAACTGAGAAATAGAGTTTTCAGAGTTTTTGAAGCAGAGCAAGACAAGAAAAAGAAATAAAATAAAGAATGAAGATGGTGTCTTATACTGACCAACAAGGCCACAGAAAAGTGTCACCTTTCCTGAACCATGTTAATAAGCAACCATTTCTGATTAGATGGGTATCTACTGCATTCCTAATGCACTTTTAGGTAGTGCTCTCCCTAAAAAGTAAATAAAATAAAATTATAGTAAACTACTCCAGGTAAGATCCATCTATTTTCGGATCCACTTATTCTGCAGGGGGACTGGAGCCTATCCCAGTGGTCAATGAGCAGGAGCGGGGTCACCCTGGACGGTCCCCAGTCCATCACAGGGCCACACAGAGACACACAAGGACCAACAACCACACACACTCACACTAAGGGCAGTTTGGAGTCCAACCAACCTAACATGCAGGTTTTTGGACGGTGGGAGGAAGCCGGAGAACCCGGAGAGAACCCACAGACACAGGAGAACATGCAGACTCCACCCAGAAAGGTCCTAGTTCCCCCGGGACTCCAACCCAGAACCCTCTGGTCCTGGTTCCCCCGGGACTCCAACCCAGAACCCTCTGGTCCTGGTTCCCCCGGGGACTCCAACCCAGAACCCTCTGGTCCTGGTTCCCCCGGGGACTCCAACCCAGAAGCTTCTGGTCCTGGTTCCCCCGGGGACTCCAACCCAGAACCCTCTGGCTGTGAGGACTTGGTGCTGACCACCACACCAACCCACTTCCAGATCAGATGTATGTAATATGCCAATTGAAATTTTCTTATGAAACCTCTTTAACTTAACCAGATTTACATCTGTTGAAATGTACAAATGACGTTAAAGAAACTATCACCTTGATTTGAGTTTTTTGTGAAAAAGTTATTGAACAGACTATTTATAAATGTTCTTTGAACATGATAATGATGGAAGAATGGATGTTATATTTTTCGATAATTTCTTATGACTGAAGGAACTGCCTGCAGTCTGAGCTTTATTGTTCAGGGAAAGAAAAGCTTTAGAAGCAGCCGACAGACGGCCTTGTGCTGTCATTTCATCATGGCCGCTCGTGTGGAACATGTCGCAGCACATAATGTGGCTTAAGGACACCCACACGCACACACCTACCTGCCAAGTCTTTGTTTCCAGTCAACACGACCCACTGAAGGTGACAAAGTGACAAAAACACGTGCACTAAAGGTGGAAAGCGCTTCTCAGCTCACTACTGCCCTCTAGCGGGAAGTTGGTATAATCACACTCTGTCAGAAGGTCGTTCTAATCTCATCCATATTTCTTCTGGACAAAAACACCATAAAAAAATACACATATACTTACATGTGCTTGGAGACAGAATAAAAAGATCTAGGCTGCCAAGACTGTAAAACCAAAAGATATAAAATCACATTTGATCTATTTCCAGAATAAGAAGTTGAGAGTTGTGGAATATTACTTGTATTTGAGGAGGGTGAAGTAGTTATGATTAAAAAAAAAAATGCTTGCAGCTTTTTCTGGGTAATTTGGATTTGACAAGGTACTGTAACTTAGGCATAACTCTGAAGTGGTTAACTATAAACCAGACCGGGTGACTTCTGAGCCCCTCTGCTGCTTAAGAAACTGATAAGAGCATGATTGGTTTTTGTGCCATGTTTTTTTACATCACATTCACTGCTTTTGATTTAAATGTTGCACGTTTATTGCTAAGGATGTATATCAATTTATGTCAGTTATGTTTAAATGTAGTCTTATGTGTCACATATAAGTTAAACTAAAGTTTCCATTCTCTCCATGTGGCAATACTTTAAGTGTTCCCAGTCTAAAATGTTTTATTCCCACTCTGATGCGTTTGTCTGACTGGGCACGGATGGTTTCCTGTCCCTATTTGATAGGAATGCACTGGAACATTACCTTTATTTTTGTCTACGGAAAATAAAAGAAGGTTCCCAAAACCTTAGTGCTTCCAGATTGAATTTTATCACCTGCCACAATGTTGTGAGAAACAGACTGCCCCCTGGATTATTAATTACCGTTCAGGGTAATTAGTAGTCCAAAGAGAAGCCTGCTTCTTGAGATGTCGCAGTAGTAAAATCTAAATTCCTATAAGGAAACTCTTCAGATTGAAGATTAGGTTGTGTTTTTTCATATTGAAATATTGGAGACATATGAAAGCCTCTCGGATATTTGTTCATGCAGGAAAAATTATGAACCATGATATGGTTTAAGAACATATTTGGAGTGGTCATGCCGCGTTAGACACACATCTGCTGCAACACGTGAATCTGTGACCTCTCCTTCCCTCTAAACCTCTGACCCATCTGGCTGCTGTCCGGTCAGTAGCGGATGTCATTTGCCCACATTTCTATCAATCTGGCCGCTCTAACACCAACAAAAGTTCTGGTCCTCGTCAGAATAACCACAAATCTTCATCAGCGTGTAATGGGTCAGATTTTAATGTACATCTCCATTATAAAAATCTAAAGTTTGGCACAGTTCTAATGATTTACATATATGCACAGTAGGATGTCTAGCAAGCTTTTGTTTGGATCCAAATATCAAAAATACATGAAAACCAGAAGGGGGAGCAGATTTAGCATTTGAAGTGATTGTGAGTTAATAACTGTCCAAAGAAAAACATTATATATTGATGCATGTACCAATAAATGCAAACTGAATTCCTTATTGATGTGACAAAGGTTAAGTTATGGAAAACACAGGGCTGTGACTATAAATCCCCCTCAAAATTGAGAAAAAGCTGAATAATTTACAGTATTTGGTGATGTATCTTGATGCTTAATGCCTTTAATTTGATAAACATGTGGTTTCTAAAATCTGACAAAACTATAGTACCTAATCAAGAAGCCTTTCTTTACACTGGGATATCATGTAATCATTTAACATCTCTGGGTATAAATGGACATAATGTGTAAAAGGGAAATGTACAAACAGACAGTTTATATACAGTATATATATGTATGTATATATATATACATAATATAAAATAAAATTAAGACATACATTCTGTTAAGACCCAATAACGTTTCAGAAATATTTAAATTTATGCACATATACGTGTAGAATTTGAATTAAGGATTTAAATTTGAGGCAGAACTCCCCCGCCGACAACAGGGGGCAACAAAAGCTCACGGAAAAAAATAGTTCACAAGAGAAGCAGAGTAGCTTTTCCATATCCCATATCCCTCATTTCCCTCATATCTACAATACCGCCATCAGAACCGGTCACTTCTCAGGTCAGACCTGGAATTAGAAGAACTGTTCTTCCTCCATTCAAACAGATGCTGTAAAAACCTTTTCTAGAGGTAGATGGCACCAACATTTCAGATAACCTACATATTTCTTATATTTCTTGTTAAACATCTGATTTTGACAACACATTTATTCTTTGTTATCACACCCTTAAGGCTCTGAAGTAACCCAACCAGCCCGGGACATAACTCATAGAAAACTAGTCAGATTTCCCATATTAACAACCATTTTTAAGCCTGATATACTCAGACTATTAGAAACGTTTTTTTCATTTTGTATTAATGATAATAATAATAAAAAAGAAGGCCTGCTCTCCATCCAGAACACCATGTAAAGCGCTGACGCAGTGTTCTCCACGGCTAATGTCTGACCCTGCCAGGGACGGTCCTCGGTCCAGGGGAAGTGGACACAGGCATTTGGAGGTCACACACGAGGGGGCTTCCCATCTATCGACTTTCATGACTGACGCAGTCCTCCTATTCTCGGAAATGATCTCCATTCTTTGACACAGCTGGATATAGCTGTTGTCTTACGGTGTGATTCCACAATTAGGCATGTTATCTACAATTGTCGACATCTATTGCAACCAATATTGCTCAATATATCCTCCAAAATCTTCGAGATAATTTGTCTTTTTCTCACGGAGAAGGCTATTGGTCTAATTTGGTTCCTCTTATCCACAGGGACTCCTGTTAACCTCAATTAAGGAATTCAAGATATTGTTTAGTTGAATCTTCTCGATGTATCGTTGCTATGGACGTAACTAGACAACTGATTCCATGTTTGAACATGAAAACGTCGTACAACCTGGGTGAAATAGGTTATTTCCCCCACGCTATCCGATTGGTCCATGCCTGAGTGGACACGGGTCTGGCCCTCAGGCCGGCCTGCACTCCAGCATCTTCCGGAAGGCTTTCCTGAAGCTGTCGTCCAGGAAGGCGTAGAGAAAGGGGTTGAGGCAGGAGTTGGCGTAGCTCAAGCTGGTGATCATGTAGGAGATCCCTATCAGGAGCGGGGTGGGGACCAGGTCCGTGGTCAGGGCCACGATGGTGCTGAGGTGGAAGGGCGTCCAGCAGAACAAGCAGACGGCCAGGACGATGAACACCATGATGGTGACCTTCTTCTTGGCTTTGTCCAGCGCCTTGGCGTTGCTGTTGAGCCGCATGCTCCTCAGCCTGTAGAGCATGGTGCTGTACAGGATGCAGATGGTGGACACGGGGATGGCGAAGCCCAGTATGAGCGTGTAGACGCGGCTGGTCTTGATCCACAGGCTCTCGGGGCTGGGGAAGTCCAGCACGCAGCTCTTCCTGCCGCTGTCCGGGTTGACGTCCACGCTGGCGAACAGCGTGAAGGGCATGACGATGAGGATGACCAGCACCCACACGCACAGCGAGACGATCTTGGCCGCCCGGTAGGTGCGGTAGGGCATCCGCCTGGACTTCACCGTGGCCAGGACCACCAGGTAGCGGTCGACGCTCATCACCGTCAGGAAATAGATGCTGGAGAAGATGTTGTAGTGGTCAATGCTGAGGATCACTTTGCAGAGAACCTGGCCGAAGGGCCAGTACTTCAGCAGGTACTCGGCTATGTTTATGGGCAGGACCAGAGTGAAGAGGTCGTCCGCGATGGCCAGGTTGAGGATGAACATGTTGGTGACCGTTTTCATCTTGGGGGCTTTGAGGATGACGTAGATGACGGCCGTGTTTCCGGTCAGCCCCACCGCGCAGATGACGGAGTAGATGACCGGCAGGATGACGGAGAACTGGTCAGAGGGGTAGAACAGGGACGGGGGAGTGCAGTTCAGGTCGGTGCCGTTTCCCGACGCGATGGAGTAGAGGTCCACAGAGTCGTTACACAGAGGCAGCCCACTGCCGGGGAAAGAAATGTTCTCCATGCTCTCTGAGAAATGGGACCTGAGGTAAAAGGAGACAAGTATAAGTACAAGAAGCACGATTTTCCATGACATCACTGGAGACAGAAGAAAGAAGAGAATAACAGAGCAATTCTCCTGGGAGATTAATCCACTATCAGCCATTTCACCATTATATAAAAATGTGATTATTCTCTTTCTTGTACCAAGAATAAGATTTCTGAAAAGTAAGTCTTTTTAAAACACATTTTTTTCTCTGTTAGGTGAGAACTTTCAAGCCAGGAAAGTGTGTTAATTGACCTTTTAATGCAGGCTCCCACTTACCCCAAGGGGGGGGGATTCCACTTCTTTTCTCTTCACTCTTAAAACTGTCCACACTTTATATCCACAGGGATGCAATTACCCGGTTTGAAAAAAAGAAAAGAAAAACTAAATCCTCGAAGACATGGCGATCTTCCTGGCTCTCTATGTATCCTTTCCTCCAAAGTTGAAAAAAAAAACACGATGCTTGTAAAGACTCGGTGTGACCTCCTGCAGGTCTGATGTGGTCAATGGCAGTTTTAGACCGTGTTGTTTCCCTCCTGCGCGCTCTGGAGACGGTGCCAGCGTTTTACGCACGGGTGGCGCATCGCGAAATCTGGACAACAAGGAGAGGTGGACACTCATCAGATGCCTTTAAATACATTAAACATCGGTGTTTATAGAAAATATGGTCAGCGGAGGCAGCTTTTGGCAGAAAGAGAGGAGATTTTTAAAAAACTTTTAGGGCTGACGACAAGACAAAAAGTCAAATTTCTATAAGAACGATAATTACATGCATCGTTTAATTTTTTTTTACAAAATACAAATTGAACTGCGTCAGGCATACGTCAAATAAATGGGATTGTTTTCAAGTTAATGTAAAATTGAACATATGTGGCGACGTGAAATTGTAAGAAAAATTGTAAGGTAAAAAATCTGAATTCCAGCCGTTACGCTGAACCCTAAAAGCCAAACAACAGCAATTCTTGATCTATCCACTATCAAAATCGAGATATCGTTACCAGCTCATTGCTTCTATGGAGAAAGCAGTCTGTTTACCAGCATCAGGGCGCGTTAAAAGGGATTTAGGAGAGTTTACCCGTTGGCGGGCCGGCGGAAGGCTCCATCCTCGCGGCTGTAACCTCTGCACACTCTCCGCTCTCCGCGGCTCTCTCCTCTCTCTCCTCTCCCTCCACGAGCTCCTGGAAGGCAGCGCCTCCGGCTGACGTCACGATCAGACTCAGTCGTGGAGGCCATCTGCTGGGATCGAGGTCTCTGGCTTCAAGGTGTCCTGCTCAGGTCAGAGTTGCTTCCTCCCGCGCCCCGGGGCGCATTCCAGCCTCCTATCGGACCTCATCACCACTGTGGTTGTTTTCATGTTGATTAATGGTTGTGTTTTTGGATTAAAGCCTTGTTTCACGCATGCAATTTATAGGCTTTTATTGTTTCTCATCAAATAATTTGATTGATACCGTTTGTGCCCCCAGATTTTTTTCAGAATCTGATTACTTCTATATCCAAAATGCCCTTTTTTCCATGAGTTCCATCAGCTCTATTTGACTTGACTGGACTCCCTTTGGCCCGGGTGGTCTTTCATGGCCAGTAATGTTGTACCTGGGAGATGGACTCGATAATTCGAGTGTCACCGTGTCATGTTGAGGATCACATAAATAACTGTGGTGCACGTTTGCTGCCGTGATATTTCAAACGGTGGGAGTTCCTGTGAAGTAGTGGTGGACTTGATACATCATTGTTATGAGGTACAAGCATCTAATAGGTATTAAAAAATACACAAAAACATGTAAATATGGGCCTAGTCATGCTGTATTTACTGGTGGAAAATGGAAAAGGGCTGTTATTGTATCCTGTAAAATCACTTTGGGTAATTGTGGAATATAGTTTTACCTTTTCCTGGGTTTTTCTTTGTGTTTCTCTTAGCTCACTGTGTTTTATTTTTGGCTTTCTTCTCAATTTCCCGTGTCTTCTCCTCGTTAATCTCAGTCTATTTCACTTCCCCCTGTTCTGGTTTTTCGACTCATCTCGCTTCACCTGTGTTCCCCGGGTCACCTGCTTTTCTTCCACTAATCACTCTTCCCTCCATCTATGCAAGTCCTTCTTTGCCAGATTCTTATCTGTGTTCTCAGCACTTGTGATTCTGCCCTGTCCAGTTTCTAGTCTACCTCTAAGGTCGGTTTTGTTTTCTAGTGTACCCCTGGTTTCAAGTTCAGTTTAGCTTTTTTTTTGTTATCTGACCAAGCACCTCTTTGTTGTAGATTAAGTAAACTATTATTTTTCCTGTTTTTCCGTCAGACCGTGATACTCCAATCAGTGTCCGCTGAAAATCACCTTTTGTTTGGTGGCACCTACACCCTCCATTAGTTCAGTGGTCTGGTGTCCTAATAAACAGGACGCTGAGCAATACGATACAGAAAAAAGGCATCTCAGGCTATATCACTTGTGGGGGATATTGAATCCAGTGGAAGATGGAAGTTGGAAAGCTGTGTATTTTCTAAAAACTACAGTGCCAATCATGAGATGGACACCAGATCCCCTCAGCCCAAAAATATGGATTAGTTACAAACATTACAATCTAGGATATAATTGTTCTTGTATTCTACATAACATTGACAAAGAAAAATACATTTAAAAAAAAGTTGATAAAAAAAGCTTGCTTCATACTGTGCATATATATAATCATTAGAATTGTGCCAAACTTTTGATTTTTATAATGGAGATATCCTGTTTGTTACAGGATATCTTTTAAAGTAACACACAATATAAGTTTGTGAACCATTAATTTAGTTATGAAGTTTATTTTAAGGTAAAAAAACATGCATTCTCACACACATTTGGATATAAGCAAATACTTAGGAAAATTCTTAGGAGAATTTTCTTTTTAGAATTGCATTTTTCTTCCATATGTGTTTTAAAATCTACAAAGTTTCCGGCCATCCAAACTAAGAAATACCGTATTTCATTATCAGCTCGTGCAAAAAACGATGGTTAAGAATGCACCATGTCGATGTCGACATTTGATATTATTCAACAAAGTTATTTCATAAACTATATCCTGATTCTGAGGTTTGGACATGAAAAGGGCGTGCTCCCTAAAAGATAACCACATCCTTGTTGTGCACCAAACGTAGCCAGAAGATTGACTTGTTTGCGTATGTTGCCATATGTCCATGCTGCAAATTCAAATGTTTGCCTACAGATTTCTTGATTGATTTCTTCTGAACAAACAGCCACAAGTCGATAGCGGCTTGCTCTTGACCAGTTCAACTCTATTGCTAAGCTTCCTGGCAGAAAAAAGCGGATACAGGGCTAAGAAAAGTCATGCATATAATCAATGTAATAATTACATTAATATAAGTTGCAAAAAGGCAAATCCTTCCCTTCATTTTGAATGATTTGATCCTATTCCTCGGCTTGTTTCGGGAGCTCCGTTGGTGCTTCGGAAGACTTTAATTAAATTCTCCTCTCTGGTCAAGCAGATTAAACTAAATTAAAGCGACACAGGATCACTGCTCTGCTTTGTAGAAGGAAGTTTGTTTGAAATGTATCTCCGTCTCTGGTTACACTTTCTTCACTTCCTGTAATCCATCAGCCGTTTGCCTCTTATTTCTCCGGCTGTCAAAAACGACCGACGTGACAACAGAACTCCCAAAATTCAAACTGTGACTGCACCCTGACACCTAAACCAAAGAACACGTTGTGCTAGTTTAGTGTTCCAGAAAGAAACTTTATGTTCTCGTGCTTCTTTCCATTAATCTGCAAGGATATGAAGGTTAGAGAGTAATATGCACTTAAAATGAAATCTGCATTAAATAAGCAGTTATATTATTTAAATATCATTGAAATTATTTTTAAATGATTTTTTAAATCAGTTAGATCAGTTTCAGGAAGCACAGACATCAGGTTAAAAACACTGCTCTAAATAAATCATATTGTGACTTATGGTTGTCAAAGCAAAGACAATAAATAGATGCACAGAAATAAAGATTACAATCTCCAATATTATGGAAATTGCATCATTATCAATACTATTATTATTGTTGTAATTGTAATTTTAATCTGAATATGACAATTGTAACTATTATTATTATTATTATTATTATTATTATTATTATTATTATTATTATTATTATTATTATTATTATTATTATTATTATCAGGATTGCAAACTTTTGTTATCATTATTATCTTGCTATATTAGTGTAGTTTTATCCATGATGCCCAACATTTTCTTCATCTTCTTAACTACTATCACATCCCACTCTGTTTTCCCTTTTTGCCCTTTTGTTTTTGTCTTCTGCAAAAGTCAAATGTTTCTATATCTTCACATCAGTGGGAGGGGAGCACACAGGGAGTTCTTATAAATCATAAACCAGCAACACTTCCTGTATTTGCTCAGGGCACGGCCCCTATTAAGGGTGCATGGATCTGTTTATGGGGCCGAGCCCATTCACTCTGGATTCACTGTGGTCTTTCTTCTTAATGGTAGATACTGTTTGAGAGAAATTACACCACTACTCCATGAGAATCACACTAAAAAAAAAGGAAAAAAAGCAAAAAAAAATGCATCAGTCACACAAAAATGTGACTACTAGTTTAGAATTATCTGATATTCTTAGAGGGCTTTTTAAATACTGTACATGCAATCGTTTTTGGAAATGTTTGGGACATTGAACCGATAGGATACTCCCCCAAAACCATTTTGATGTGTCACGTCTTTGTTTACCGAGGTAGCACAAGTCAAAACCAAAGCGGGAGTCAGCTTTGTTGTCAATCACGCCATACGCACACACAGACATATTGAGGAATCAAAGTGACAAGGCCCTCCGTCTCCCGGGCAACGCAGAATGAGCAATGGTGGAAAAAATCAGAGTAACAAGTCTTAACTTTAGAGATGAGAGCATTTTGAAGAAGCATTATGTCGTGAATAAACTAAATAAGATGAATTAAAGATTTTAAAAAATATATATATATAAGTATATAAAGTCCTGAATATGGAATATAATCTAAATGTAAACGATAACCAGTAAAGTTCAGTGAATAAGGTGCAACCATCAGAATTATAAAAACTGACATAGTCTTTATAGTCCAGGAGCTTTTTGGTACCAGGACGATGGTGTGACGCAGATTTCCTAAAGATAAAACATTTGAACAGTCCAACCTGTGAGGCTTTATTTTATGACATTATATTATACTGATTCACATGGAAGCAGATTTATGAATAAATTGGATAAAATGTTAATTTCTCTTGCCATTAACAGCATTTGATCTTAATATACATGAGCGTAAAAAAGTGTTCCTCAATTATTCAAGCACAAATGACTCAAACAACACATATTGGCATTTTAGCCCTGTCTGGAACCTTACCTTTTTTTGTTTAAGCTACGGTGACCGGCTGATTTCCAGAAAAAAACCCCACCTGGCCTCGAGGCACTAATTCATATACCGTAGGCTTCAAAAAGGTTGATGAACGCGCTTTATTATGTCCAAAATGATAAATTTCTTTTCAGATAAATAGATTAATGACATAAATCATGTTGTAAATATGTGTTGGAAAATCCAGCTACAACAAAAATACTACTAAGATACTTTTAAACCCCTTTTTAATGTGGTCAAATAAAGGACTGATTTTATTATTTCACCATATACAGCTTTTTTTTTGTTTTTGGCGTACATGTGGGCTTTGAGACCTCCAGGACCGTTTATTAGACACTAAAACATGTGTGCCAGCTTCCATACCTATAGTTATTTTCTGTTTTTTGTCCTTTTCTTGTACTCTTGGCTCACCCTAACTGTTCAGATTTATTTTGCCTGTAGTCACACTGATTGACATCATAAGTTAGTGTTCAAATATGGAGCAACATTCATGTTTCAGGATGGTCATACTGTCAAAACTGGCTTAGTCCATGGACAGTTACCAATATTAAAGAATATCATAACAGATCTGGTTTAAATGGCATCAAACGTAATCACTTATCATTTATCCACATTAGAAAAGGCTTAGAATTCATTCCATAATACGTCCTTATTATAGATTCTGATGCTCCAATGATGTATTCGAGCTCTATAGTACAAACATGATATTCTTCTGTTTTCAGGAAAATAGTTGGAAATATTCACACCCTCCTGATGGATCAGCAAACAGTGCTTTTCAGTTTTTGACCAAATGTATTACGCCGGAATATTCGAAAAAAAGCGTCTCTGTTGGCTAAGGCAGGTGCTGAGAAAAGCCAGAGGGCTGTGAGCTTCCCCCGGCGTTCTGTCTCTGTCAGAGAGCCCCTCGCATCACGCACATGACGACACCAAGATGTCACCCTTTGTCATCTAAAAATAGTCAGAGAGAGATCTGCGCATCAGGATCTGAAAGATCTGAAAGAATGAGCGAAATTCACACCAACGATCTTAAAAAGTGCAGCTTAGAGGCTTATCTGTCATTAAGAAGCAGCCTGAATGGATCTGAATCAGTTTTAACTGTTAATTTACTTTTATAGCTTCAATTGTGAGTGACAATCACAGTTAATCTGAAATCAATCAATCAATCAATCAATCAATCACTTTATTTTGGTAAATTGTCCACATTAAACACAAGAAACAACAAAAGAAAAAAAGAAAAGAACAATAGACAAACCCACAGTTTACCAAAAAAGGAATAGGCCGAAGCAAAGCTTATTTTTGCCTACCCTATTTTTTACCTTACAACCTACCAGGATTTAATCAAATTCAGATTACATAGTACATAGTACATGTATAGATCTACATAACGGCGTAAGATTTTATCATTTTACATTTTAAAGCTCTTTTAAAGTTCACCAAGAAAGGACATAACTTAAACTCATCATTCAATTCATTCCACAGTTTCACACCAATAACTGAAACACATCTAGACTTTATCTGACTTTTCTCTTTTGCACATTCAAATATAAACGAACCTCGCAAATTATAAAGCGCGTGGATTGGATTAAAAAGGCGAATTACATGTTTTGAATGGATCTCCAAGGTCCATTTACAAAAAGTACAACTTCTGACTGGCAAATAAAGAAGACTAGCTAACTTTATCTGGTACAGCCCGCTATTTTTACAGAATAAATCTCCATGGCGACTCCTTATACCACTGCTTCTGTACCTTGATAGTGTCAGTCCTAAATACAATCCCTACACACAACCAGCCTTTTAAATCTTGGCTGGCCTCCACAAAGTTTCCTGTTACCAAACACACTCAGGAGGTAAATAGTCTTCTACCAAACACTTGTCCTCTCTCTGTAGTTTAAACACACATAAAGTGTAGACATTGGTGTCGACATGACAACCAATGAGGAGTTCCTGTGTTGCCTGGGTACACTTCGATTGTGCGTTTGGTCATCCTTTTAAATGGGAGACAACCTCTCTACCACCTGAGGGACAGTTTAGCAAATTAATTATCCAATTCAGAATAGATATTTGACCACTTTCTTGCACAGTTTTTTGTTGGTTTGTTTTTGTCGTTTGTGTTTTGCTGTCTCTTTAATATTGATTGTAAAGGTTTGATTCCCATTTATGCATGCTTAGCGGCAATTCTAGATCTTTCTACTTAGAAACAGTCGTGGTAATGCATAAAAACCCTTGAGGCGTTTTAAATTACTTTAACATGTAACTATGATGGCTGTGTGGAAAATAAGATGAATCGAGGAAACCTAATTAAGGTTCTTACAAGTACTGGAAACCACTCATTGATTTCAAGATATCGCATTGAGTTAGAGAGAGCAACGCTATCAGCAAAACACCATTTCTAAAGGCAAATCCCCTAAACACAGATACCTTCTGGCCCCTTTTTTAATCCTTAAGGATAAAACGAGACGTTCAGGGAACAGAAAGGTCCTGGAACACGCTCGGTGGTGACGAATGACGCTCTGCTAGGAGCCAAAGGCAAAAGGCGTCAGTCCCCGGCCCTTTATTTAAGAATCCACACGGTCGAACTCACGCAAGACCAGGACAAACCCGTCGGCGAAAAGCCGCGAAAGCACCGATATTAACACAATGGATTCCTCGTAATGGCCAATAAACCCCTCTGTGACTTTCACTGGCAGCGACACACGCCGCATACCGGAGTGGAAAACAGTCAGAGGGGCCGTCCAAACACAGCACTTTCGTGGAAACGCCGGCGTGACCTACCGGGAAAATGGATCATAGCACCCTGAAGGCTTAGCAATAACAAAACAGCCTCCGGGATGGATGTTCACGGTCACACACGTGTAGACGTGACCCTAAATGGTCTGAACGGTTGTAAGGTAGAGCAGCTCTGGATTCCTGTGGCGGCGGCCTGATCCAAGCGTTTCAGGCCAGTTTTTTTTGGAGTGACCAGTGGGACTGAGCAGCCTCCATAGTCTGAGTACCAACCCCTCCTCTTCAGGTAATGAAGATAATGATGCCTCTGGAGTCCACACACCTCTCCAAAAGCCCATTTCCAAAAGCAAAACTGACTCTTATACCTGTAATTTAGGGACTGATGAAGAAAATATGATATTTATCTTGTGTTATATTGGAAAAGACATTAACAAAAAGAAACTAAAGAATGCCAAAAAAACAGACTTTCATGGAAATTCTAGAAACTTCTTGGTTCAAGTTTTGTGTCAGAATCAGAATCAGAATCAGAAATACTTTAATAATCCCAGAGGGAAATTATTTGTCATGCTTTATGTCATTTTCCTCCGACTTATAATTTCCTCCACATCCTCTTTGCTGTTACTGGTTTGTGTTGGTGGCGACTAAACTAACATGGAGGATTGTGCTATTCAGTATGCTCTGTGGTTTTAAAATACTAGCCAAGCACAAATGTTCTGAACTTGTTCTGAGGTCTTGTACTGTTCTGCAGATATTACAGACTCTTGTTACATTTACATTAACCCATAAGAAACCAGAGTAACACATCTGGAACGACTCATTTACACTAAAAACACATTTATTCAAAATTTCTTTTTAAAAAATGTGATAAAGGGGGTTCATTTGGTCACTTTTCTATTCCCTATAATCTGTCTTTAGGGGGAAATGGGTGTGGCTTTTTGCATTAAACATTTATAAAAAATTTCTTTTTAAAAAATGTGATGAATGGGGTTCATTTGGTCACTTTTCTATTCCCTGTAATCTGTTTTTAGGGGGAAATGGGTGTGGCTTTTATGGATTAAACATTTATAAAAATTTTCTTTTTAAAAAGTTTGATGAATGGGGTTCATTTGGTCACTTTTCTATTCCCTGTAATCTGTCTTTAGGGGGAAATGGGTGTGGCTTTTAAGGATTAATCTGTATTTTGTGGCCTCAGCATTTATACAGTGATGTTTCTCCCAACCTTTAGTAGCATTGGGCTATTATAAAGCACATAAAGAAGACATCAGACGGCTCTCCCCACTTTCCTCTGAGCACCCTGAGTATGCTATAGTAGAATCACTAGCCACAAAATCCACTTTCAGAGGCAGGAACAGATGTTGGAGTACCTTTTGAATTCCTCTTCACAGCAAAGCACTTATTTTCTAATCGATGACAACTGCTTCTGAAAATCCTTTGTTCTGGATTTCTGTCTGAATCAGAGTTTGTGTGTGCTCTATAGCTGGATCATGCTGTCAAGACTGAAGATTGTATTATCTGTCCAGAAGACAAGAGAGAGATTGTCCTACCAGTAATACAACATTTTAAATGGTCTCAGCGTGTGAAAAATCTGGTGTCATTTCGGACTGTGTGCTGGATTTTAAATCCACATAATAGAAATCTGTCAAAGACAGGATTCTATCATCTTAAAAAACATTGCCCGTTTCTCTCTTTTGGAACATGTTTTTCTGTCTCCCTGCTAAAAAGCATTTCTAACCTCTAAATACTCCAGAAATAGGTTTAAGAATTGAATTGTTTACAGTCTTTGGTCTTGGGCCTTCTTTATTTATCTGACCACCTCATGGTGAGACCTTGTTCCACTACTGTGGTCCTCATTTATGGAAAAGATGTTTGTAAACGGAGGCTTTTGGCCTCCATTTTTAGTTTATCTTACATCTGAATTTGATGGATTTATTCATTTTTGTTTTTTGAAACAAGTCTGTCTTCAGGGTGTCCTTCACGAAATGAATGAATATCTCAGTTTTTTTTTTAAAATGTTATAAAAGACTTTTGATTTTCTCTCATTGAAATCATGTAGACAGTACCAACTCTGAGGTTGAGCTGGAGGTTTTGTACCTGGAGCGCTCACAGGTGGACGGGAATGAAGCTGTGTTAAAATTCTTAAGACCTGAAGACACGAAAAACAAAACCATGTTCAATTTATTCATGTGTTGCCCTCAGAACGCCGCCCATCCTTTGGTCACGTGTAGAAGTGTTTTGGGTCTCCAAAGATGTAAATCTGTTTTCCGAAATGTAACTTTTTGTCACGTCTAGGGGAATTTTTGCACTTTGCCATAGCCACGTTTTTGTCACAGCCATGCCATAGTCCTGTTTTCGTACCACAGCCATGTTTTTGTCACAGCCTTGTTTTGCCACGGTCTTGTTAACCTTGTTTTGCCACAGTCTTGTTTACGTTGTTTTGATACTTTTGCCACAGCCATGTTAATCTTGCTTTGTTACTTTGTTCATAGTTTTGTCACAGCCTTGTTTTGAACTTTGTCAGCATCCACTCCGTTTGAGTGCGTTTTTGTTCCAATAAACCCTTGCTTCACATATCTCCGCGACTGAGTCCTGACACTTTGTTGTTTTTTCATGTTAACTTTTTAAAAAAAATTTTATATAAATTTGTTTTGGGGCTTTTAAAAATGTTTTGCATCTTTTTTCTGAAATGTTAGTTTGTCTAAAGAGTGTTTTTTTGTCTGAATTTGTAATGTTGGTTTGCACCTCCCCATCACTGTAGTTCCGAGGCTTTTCCAACACAGGCTGCTTACACCAACATGTAATTATAAAAAATGAGATAGCTGCCCACTGCTTCCCTTCTGTGAGGCTTCGTCCAGTGGTAGGAGGAAGCCAACGGGGGTCTGAGAGTAATAAGAGTTCCAACGAAGAAGCACAGGGGCACACTGTCCCCTACTGGTGACACTGGACATGTGTAACTCCATTTATCAAGAGGTTTCTAACACACACTGATAAAAAACATTATGAACCATTATCAAATTTATGCGGAAGATAATCTGTTTTAGAAATGATTAGGTTTGCCACAGTTATTCTATGAGATAGTATCCCACAAAGAATGAGAGCATCCATTCATTGAAATTTAATACAGATATTGATCAAAAGC
This sequence comes from Menidia menidia, assembly GCA_907169785.1. Lineage (NCBI taxonomy): Eukaryota > Metazoa > Chordata > Actinopteri > Atheriniformes > Atherinopsidae > Menidia > Menidia menidia. The sequence continues at coordinate 19,093,421 of CAJRST010041110.1, read as the reverse complement.
ACACGGCAGATATGTCATATCCAGAGCAGAAGACAGGTTCTGTCATTAGTGGGTTTAAATATGAGCTGCCAACTCAATTACATAGTTTTTTTTCAGTTAAACCTTGTACCTATCAAATTCCACATAGCCCATTTTGGCACAGTTGGACCCACAAAAGCAGACAAAACACTGAAAAATAATTAAAAGGATATATGTTGAAGTAATGTATAAATATCGAGCGTGTTTGTGAGTCCAGACTCCATCTATTCTAATGGCCAGATGGCAGTAGGTGAGTTCATCCATGAAAAAGCTGCTGAGAGGTCACTTCACCGGTAGAAAAAGCCCGAAACCGGAGATAAATTCTGTGGAAAATGTAAGATTAGTCCTAGAAACAGATGAGGTCTCAGGGAAAGAGCAAGAGATCAAACCCCCTGTCCACAAATGAGGGAAACGAGGTGATCTGGTGATAATAAGAGTTCCAGTTGGGCTAAAAATAGAGCTACACGGATCAGATTATTACCAGTTCTACTTATGGAGGATCTCCCCCATACTGGAAAAACTGGACCAAAACCACTGATGCAGAAATAAACCTAAATATCCCTCAGACGTTCAGTCAGTTGGTGGCTCATGAGACGATTTACGGAATCTGAAATCAGAGTGGAAACCACATGATCTGTGTGTGAATGGGGAGAGGGAGTAAACAGGTTTGTCTTCCTCCCACGGCTTTTCCAGCTAATAATTTTAACTAAGATAATTTTCCAGATTATTGTTTATGCATGAATACAACCTACATTTTTTTTCATTAACTGGACGTTTGTGTGCATTGTTTAAACGTGTGTGTATATGTTTTTTGTTACATAAATATATATATAAACAGTATATATATTACATCTATCACTTCTTTATCCAGTAAGGGGTATAACATGCTTTTTTTTATTTCCTGTTTTTGATATGGCTCAACATTTCCATGGCTCAACATGAATAAATGGATAAATAAATCATCTAGAAATGTATTTGATTTAATTGTGTCAGGCCAACCCACATAGATATAACCAGGATCTTTTCATGGAAAGGACAAACCCCACACTGGGCTAAAAACGGGCCTAATTTGTGCGGCCACACTCCGGTGTGGGCAGCGCTAATAAGTGTCCTGCGGTTTCCGGTTTGCTCTGCTACAAGTAATTAGCCTCCTCACGTCAGGCCAACCATAAAACGTGTCTGTATTCAAATCAAATGTATAATTCACAGTTATATAAACAGTGAAGATATGTTAAATTCAAATTTTCCTTGCAGTTATTAATTCTTGTCATGTTTCAGGGAATCAGACAACCAGTGAAACACTATTCCCCCAGTGCTTCACATCACTATAGATGGTTAACATGATTCTCTTCCCTCCTGATAATTGCATTTCTCTCTTTTTTGCTGGTGTAATAAGTCAGTGAATGCCAACGTTAGACCTCCTGTCGTTCACCCTGAAATGACAGCCCCCTCCGTGGTCATTCTGGTGGTCTCCTTCAACTGTGTCACCTTCATCGGCCCTGCATGTCACGCTGATTAGCCTCATCTCCACCGTTGCCTAGCAACACCGCTAATGACAATGGGCTAATTTAGCTAAACACTACGACAAGCCTTTGAGAACCGAAGCAAGGGATGCTCTCATTGTCAAGTTAGGTCATTTGTAGAATCATTTGTTGAAAGTTTTCAGACAAGGAATATAGAAAAAAAAAACCAAGAGGGAACATATGAAGTTTTAAATCCGCTTTCACTGAGTTTTTGTGTCATAAACGGTGAGTTGAGCATCCATTGTAATGGCCGGTTTTATCCACAGTTTGGCAAAAAAATCAAAAAGCAGCTTTTCAAACATGCCAGATCCCAGATAATGCCATTCCGCCTTCTAATTCCCCACAGCGGCGGGGTGGAGAGATGGGCCCTTCAGGAATAAACGAGTTATCTAATAATCAGCGTGAGTCTGGAGTTGGCCTGCTGCATCCTGCTGCTGCAGACCGTTCCTTTTTGTTCTCGATGTTTAATATGATGTTTAATCCCTCATTTATATCGAGACCGGATGGTTTTGTCGGTCGTGCAGAACTTCAGAATATGAATTTCCTCGCTGTTTACCATTCCCAGTACAGCTCCAGAGCGTAGGAGTCGATGCTTCAGTTTGAGGGGACGCATTTCGGTGGCTTTGTCGTTCTTTTTTTGGGTCATTTAGACGGCGTCTGAGCATCGAGCACGCTGAATTATCGGAAAAATCGAGACTGCTCGACAGCCAGGAAAGTTAAACTCATTGTTCCAGCTGTTTAATGGAGCAAACTACACAGTGTGTGCAGGAGAGTGTTGTCATCTGACAAATTGCTTATTGTGAGTCATCTACATAACTGTGGCCGCAGAGTGCTTTGAATTATTTTAACTACAAGCAAATGGAAACTGTGTGACAAAGGGCCCTTATAGGCCGCGCTGTGGGGTGTTGTAAAGCATCTTTCTTCTCATTTCATGGGCGTGTTGGCTTGGTGTGTGGGTTTTTTTTTCCTATTCAGACTAGCCCTGTGATCCATCTGCCTTCATAATGAACCGGCCTCAAAAGGAGCCGCGGGAGAACCAACCTCCTCCAGATTAACGCGATTTCTTAATGATGACGTGGGCCGTTCCTGCGTGGACACTTTGACAATCACGACCTACCGGCCTTCAACTCTCTCCCCCAGCCGGGCCAATTACTGGATGCACTGCAAAAGCTAAGGGATTTAACACTGGACATGCTAATGCTATTACAGCTCTGGGCACTCCACTTTCATTTCATCAACCTTCCCCCGCGTGGACCTGGACCACTGCGGAGCCCCCTCACATCTCACTTTACTTTAATTGTTCTTTTAACTGCGATTTATTGCCTCTATTTTAAAAGCCTGAGGACAAACAGTTGCCAGGTGATATGTGTGAACAACCAGAGCTGGGGATCTATGATAAAATTAAAACAATGTAGTGGAAAGGTATGCTTTGCTACTCTTTTTATTGTGTTTTCTGCTTTGCATTTCGTGGGTTTACTTTTTAGATTGCGTTCCATAATTTTCAAGGCTCCAGTCCCCATGTGACCCTATTAGGGATAAGCCATCTAAACATGTGTGGGACCACCCAGAATATTAAACAGATGTATTATTGTCATAGTTTGAGTGCAGTTCAGTCCATCATAAAGAGCCTTTATGGGGCCACACATCACCAGCAGACCATTTTTATCTGGATCCTTATCTATGGTCAGGTCCTACTGTCACAAAAGTCCAAGTTTTAGTTAGTGAATGGATTCAAAATGCAAGTCAGTAAGCGGTAGATGTAAAAATGTTAAAAAAAATCACAGCCCAACTGGAAACCGAAAACTAAACTTTAACAGAGAACTAAATCCAATACAAACAAGATTATAAATAAAACCTGAACATTGATGAAACACAGAGTTCAGAATGGGAATCACAGCCATGACACATGGAACAGATGAAAACCGGAGGGCTTATATTGAGAAGAGGGTGATGAGAAGATGAAGAGCAGGTCAGAGGATTCAATGTCTCCTGGTTAGTGTAGTGGTGATACTTCACCGGGGTAAGAGACCGGGGTTTGAGGGGAGATACACATGCAAATACATGTATGTACTTTGTAAGTAAAAGCTTCTGCTAAGAACATAAACATAAATAGTAAGCACAGATCAGATTACCATTAAACACTTTAGGGGTATTGAGAGGGAGAAGGAGAAGAAAAACCTGGAAAAAAAGATGTCAGCAATCCCAACAAAAGTGAAACTACACTAAATCAAAATTTATATTTCAGCTAGAATCTAAATTTGGCTTAAAATTAAAGTGGCTCATATGGGTTCCGGGGTCCATTAAGGTCCAGATTCACCACCTTTTGCTGTCCATCTACATGTGATGGACATCAACCTTTGAAAACTCCTGTTCCCATCCATCCATCCATCCATTCTCCTCCGCTTATCCGGGGTCGGGTCGCGGGGGCAGCAGCCGGAGCAGGGAAATCCAGACTTCCCTCTCCCCGGCCACTTCAGCCAGCTCCTCCGGGGGGATCCCGAGGCGTTCCCAGGCCAGCCGGGACACATAGTCCCTCCAGCGGGTCCTGGGTCTTCCTCTGGGCCTTCTCCCGGTGGGACGAGCCCGGAACACCTCCCCAGGAAGGCGACCAGGAGGCATCCTGATCAGATGCCCGAGCCACCTCGACTGGCTCCTCTCCACGTGGAGGAGCAGCGGCTCTACTCCGAGCCCCTCCCGGATGGCCGAGCTTCTCACCCTATCTCTAAGGGAGAGCCCAGCCACCCTGCGGAGGAAGCTCATTTCGGCCGCTTGTATCCGCGATCTCGTTCTTTCGGTCACTACCCAAAGTTCGTGGCCATAGACGAGGGTGGGAACGTAGATCGACCGATAAATGTCGACACTTAATGTATCTTCATCACGACAGACCGGTACAGCGCCCGCATTACTGCAGACGCCGCACCGATCCGCCTATCGATCTCACGCTCCCTACCCCCATTCGCGAACAAGACCCCGAGATACTTGAACTTCTCCACTTGGGGAAGGATGTCTGCTCCGACCCGGAGAAGACACTTGTTGGGAAGGCACTTCAAGTTTTATTCATTACTTGAACTTCATTTACTTGAAGTTTGGCTATGGTGTAGAAAAGGCTGTAACCCATGATCAGGTGGCTGGGATTCAGTTCTGTATCATAGCCCTTTGAGATAAAGGTCAGGAAAAGCCAATACAATTCTGAAAAAAAAAATAAACTACCTTAGGAATTCCGCTCACAAGTTGGAAGCCACAGGAAACTCTGCACTGCCGCCTTCTGAGTTTCATAACTTAGGTTAACATAACTATAACCCAGTTCTTTCTGTTTCCCTGTTTCTCAGTGAAACTGACTAAAATGAGCCCTTACGTATTATTTCGCTCCCTGGACCGCCATTTCTGCTTGTGGGCGTGGCTTAGACATGGCCGAATAAAAGGTTTTATGCATAACTGCAAACCTCTGGAGGGTTCCCACAGCTTGATGTCCAAAATCTGGTTGTTGCTTTGCAACTGCCTTTCAGAAGCTGCTCTCTTATTCTGATTAATGGGCATAGCAAAAACCTTCCTCATCATCCCTTTATGTGCTCTCTAAATCAGGCACAAATCGCTTAACAGTACTATGACCCAACTTGATTTTGGTGAAATATGGAAGGTTTTCCTATCTTTTCCAAGGCATTCAACCAGTTTGTGCTTTTCAGCAGCAGATAAATAATTTTCTTTCCCCTTTAGTTTGGAAATGGTGGTCCATTTAAAAAAAATGGACTGTCCTTCTTCAGTAGTTTTTCCTTTAATTGTTATTACAAACTAATTATCATCTGACACTTAAGTTCGATTTGCATAATAATTTGAAACGTGATCTCAGACTGTATACAAAATGTCATGGGAAAAATGAATGACCTAAAACAAGCCCCCCGGGGTTCCCCTATGCCATGGTGTCACCTCAAAAATGAGTCAGCTGTCGGAGCTGACACAAATAAAACTTAAATTTTGTAGTGAAAATTTCAGTAAAAGTCTTTTACTGGACAGATAAAAAGGCTCAAAGTGACTGTGCAGGAGACAATGTTAAAGGATCAAATGACTGACTTTGTTCTTTGGGTTCCCCCATTGTTCAATGGGGTAGCACTGAACACCAGGTTTAAACCGGTTCAAACATGGTTCTCTCCCCCTTCATCTTATTTTGTCAATGCAGAAGTAAAGGCAAGAGCCTTTTTCCCTCTAGCCTACCACATTATTTCGCTCCAGCTACACTCACCTTTCCCTGACAACTATTTTCTCCAGCTTTAGCCTGAGCGAACAGGTCCGTGCCCCTGTCTCTCACTGAGTCACAATTTAAGCTCATAGCCATGTTTGTTCCGGTGTCAGGTACCATGTAGTCTGCCGGTGAGTCATCCTATGCCCTGCTGACCTTTAGGGTATTTTCCTTAGAGTAGTAGTACAACTAATCTCTGTAAATCTACCTGTATCTCCCAATCACAAGCATCTTTTGAGCTGCCATGGTTCTTATTGTCTTCTCAACTTTTTCCACTTCTTGAACACACATAATTGCCACTCTATTCTCATGAATTAACCTGCCTCCACTTGTCTTCAGCACCTTCAGCTAAGCTTCTTATTACCTAATTTACTGGCCTTGTGACAGACTGACCGTACAGCTTTAGAAAATGTGCCTCCGAGTTACAGTTTCTGAACATAATGAACCGTTTTAGGTTCTAGCAGTTGGCAATACATCACGTCAACCTTATCGAAAATCGAATCCTTCTTTCCTCCTGGCTCCACATCTCTCTCCAACTAAGCTTTTCCTTTTCCAGTTCTTCCAGATCTACCACTGTCCCTGCTTAGCCTGAGCCACTGCCTCTGTAACCCTTAACATTTCCTCTTGACCATAACCCTGCTCCACAACAAGCTTTCGCTTCTCTTTGGGACCTGCTCTACTCCACACCGGTTTGGCCGGGCCAAGCATCCCCGACATACAGTATTTTAGCATTACCCACAACCTCTGAATGCCTAAGACCTGTAAGACGTGCTTCTGCCTCCTGGGCGTGCATTCCTGGATTCCACTTCCTGCCCCTGGTTGGGTTTGGAATCACCTAACTAACTCCAGCGTCTTTACTCCTAGCTAACAGGAGTTTGCTCCTAGCATTTGTACATTTGGATTCCTCTCCTAGACTAGATACTGGGAGCTGGAGAATACCTTTCTCACATAGACTTAACCAGTTACGAACACCTAGCCACTTCCTAAGGTGAGAGCTAACTGGCATTTTTGTCTCATACACAGACAGAGGCCACATCAACCTCTGAAACAATCCAAACCGCAGACTCCACAGCTTCAACTGTCCTGGAAGCCCTGATTCATCTATTCTATCCAGTCCCTCAGCAGCATCTTTCGGAAACTGCTATACCTGATCTCTGTCATTAAATTCTGCCTGGTACTTCTTAGAATAAATGCTTTACTAACAGGACACAGACTTGTAAAGGTGTCAATAGAAAACCCAAAAAAGAAGCCTCCTCCTCCACAAACAAACTACAGAAGTCTGGATCTCCAAACTCAAACTTCCGTCTTGATATCTTTGTCGTGATAACTGCCTTCTTGTCATCTGTTGGACAGAATTCCACCTCGACTTCATTATTCCGTACACACTCACAGATGCAATTACGACAAAGATCTACACTATGTGCTTGGCTCTTGAATGAATTATCGGATGCCCTCTGCCCTCTTTGACTGCCATCTACAACTCCCGTTGTCTCAGCAGGGCCAGAAACATCCTGATGGACACCAACCACCCCGGCTTCCATCTCTTCAACCTGTTGCCCTCAGGCAGGCGCTTCAGGTCAATACGAACCAGAACCAACAGACTCAGGGATAGCTTCTTCCCCAAAGCTGTCACCTTACTCAACCAACATCCAGACTAGTACTAGTACTCCAGTTGCACTAATGTATTGTATATGTATGTGTTATTTATGTGTCCACTTTACGGAGCTGCTCTCCAAATCTCATTGTACTGTGTACAATGACAATAAAGGCTTTCAATTCAATTCAATTCAATTCAAACCAGATTCTTTGCGATTGCAATGGCTCCTTGATTGTCGTCTAGAGTCACTGTAGGTTTGGTGACCATACCAAGTTCACTCAGTAATTGCTCATCCAGCTCACTGCTCCTCCACTCAGTAAAAATATGTTGCTTGTTGTTGAACGTCAGTCATCCTGAGCTCCAGCCCAGTCAGCATCGGAGATGGAAGTCAGTTTCCCAAACACTGAAGCTGAAAAAGCACACGATAAACCTAGTGGTGATAGCCTTAAAAAGGCGAAAGCTACATGAAATAGAAGCTACAGTTCTGTGTTTGTTATTTAGTTGTTGGTCTCAGACTGTGGATATTGGACCAGAGCTAGAGAAATAAATATTATCCTTTAACCTTCCAGCTGTCAGGCACAGTTATCCCATGTTCACATCGCAACACATGTCCAAAGTGGCGCACAAAAAGAGTGTGTGCAGCTGTGAGCGCACAGCCAGGTGTGACATGGATTTAGCTCACCCTGCTGGACAGCGTTTTTAGCGTCTCTTTCCCTATCAATTAACTGTTCAGACGCCCTGAGCTGTCAGTCCCAGAATCCTCCCGCTAACAGCGACTCGTTTGTCCAGACGTTTGGGATAGCTCCAGAACGTGTTAGCACCCAGTGGTTCCTGTGGCTGTCAAACAGACCATTGGACGTTGTGTGTCATGTGCTACCCTAGTAGTAGAAGGATCAGCAACCCCCTTAGTGGGTGGTAGACCAACTCCTTTGGACCTGGCTAGGAATATTTCAAGAGCCTTGGCCTCTTTAGGGACCTGGACAGTCCAATATAGAGTCCACGAGGGCGTCATACTCTATAAAGTTTCCACTTTTCAGAGCCGGTGTTTGGAGAAGGGACTGGGTGGCACCAGTGTGATGGCCCTGGAGGGGCTTGGCCTCTCATGAGTCAGAGGGGGACTTGCTTCTCCACCTGCTCTGCCCACTGTGTGTGCACCTTCATGCTACGCTGAGCGCACCACTCAGATTTAAAGCTGTCAGCGTTTGTTTGTGCACTACAGAGAAAGCTCTCGGGGGATACCCCCCCTCCCCGACAGCTCAGCGCCTGTCTCACCGCCTCTCAGGCATACATCTCATCCGTCTTTGATCCCCCTCTAGGTCTCAGGGCTCATTCCACCGGAGGGATTTTATCTTTTCTGGCTTTGCATGGAGGTGTGACTTTAGAGGACATCGGCTCTTCAGCATCCTGGTCCTCTGTTTTTATCTTTTAATTTATTAATTTTATCTGATCTATGTTTATCTCAGCTGTCACCCATTCTGGTCTGAGTGAGGGATGTGTGTCCGTGCTGTTGGAAGCTACCCATGAGACCTGGAGGGGTTTTAGGTTAGGGTGCTGGTGGTACTGGACAGACCCAGTAAGAAGAATATCCACAGACTTCAACATTACAATATCTATTAAGTCTACTAGGGGCATCTCAAGTTGCGGTTGTCTTGTTAGCATAGCTGTTGGTAATATACTGAAAAAACCTGAGAGCCAATTAAAGCCTACAAAGCCTGACACAAAAAATAAACATTAAAAATAACTTTCTTTGTGTCCTGAACAAAATGTAAAAAAGTCATCAAGCAAAAATGCTTTTTCAATCAAATTCTATCAATATTTCCTGCACATTTTTAGAATGAACTAAAGCGCTAAATATACATCAATTTATTTCAATATTCTCAGATTTCTTTACACAAAGTTGTAACTATGTGATGATGTGATAGGCCTCAGAAATAAGAAATAAAATAAAGTATGAAGTATGATATGCACGGCTGTAAACACCTGCTTTATGACCGCACAGTTACTCAGGAGAGCCTTCACAGACAATTTACCAAGACGTATAGACTGGATGAAAGTGTCAAAGTAAAGCCATAAAAGGAAAGATGGTAAACCTAGAAGGTATTACATGGATGAAAAGACTGTAGACAGTATTTCTGGATATTTGTCTGGATACATTTCCTGGCAACTCCGACTTCTTTCTCACGGTCCAAAAACATGCCTACTAACTTAACAAACTACTCCTAATATTGTGGTGGTTGTTTGTCTCTGTGTGTTCCTGTGATGGATTTGTGCCATTGTCTCTTGGCCAATGAGACATGAAGATATGCTCCAGCTTGCCTACCCCTGTTGTCTAATATTGGTCTCAGAGACTATGATGCTTGTTTTTAAAAACTAGTCCCCCTACAATGTGTGCTCGATAAGAATGTGAGTCAGTCACACTCGAAACTTATATTCACATCATCACTTGCCATCGTCTGCTGTGTATTCTGTGATGGTGCCCCTATGATGGGATGGTGCTATTAATGGGATGGCCAGTCTAGAAACATAACACAATGCACCCGTGGCAATTTACAGACATGTCAACCATGTTTTTTTTTTTCTCTCCACAACATTTACACCTGTCAGTTTGTCAAATGTTCCACCATAAAAAAGACTGAACCTGGTTTTATTCCATCTAACAGCAACTAACAGCTACTCTTGGATCTATTATAAAAATCACACTATGGTTTGGATCACCGGCCATCTGACAAAATTTGATCGATGTGGGAAAAAACAGACTGGGACGATTTCACAAAATAGGTAACAAATAAGAAAAAGCGCACGCAAAAAAAGACAGAGGGCCAGAAACAGCTGGAGAAGGGGGAGGACAGATGTGTGGTAGAGGATGGAAAGGTGATGGGTTTTTATCTGAATCCGAATTCATTTATTTCAGGCGATTCCACTGACAAAAAGAGTAATTACAAAGCAGACTATTACTCATGCTCTTTACCTGCAACCAGAAAAGCAGACAGCACTATTACTACTGGTGTTGTCACACCTCCAGGACATTTTCCAGCACCTCTGTAATGGATCATGACAAACCAGAATTAACTGCCTCTCCCACATGAGAAAACGGGGCTGTGCCACATTAAGGGTCGCTTGGATTATCTATGTATTTGTTTCTATTTTGAAATGAAGAAGAAAAGGACTTGATCGTGTGTGGAATGGGTCTCCTGCAAACCTCCACCTGCAGAAAAATGTGTAATTCCATTCACGCCACATGCGCATGACCAGCAACCGGATGAAATGCGACGCTCTGAGTGGGTCGTCTGATTTATGCCGCGCAGTGAGACCTGTGCGGAATGATGAACAACATACAGGAAAAGGAGGGTTTGTTACCGTCCAGCCTGGCTGCCCTCGGAACTCGTTTCCACATCCGAGGAGCTAGCAAGATGCTTTAACGGCAAAGCTGAAGGCATTAAAATGCATCGGTTTCCTCAACACAATTAACCACTCTGCTCCTGTTGGAAACCCAAAGCTGACACTGTTTACAACTGATCATCTGCAAGCCCTGGACCAGTTAGCGACCCACTGGACTCCTAGAGTCTGTAATGAGCACTTTGTCACCACAACTCGCTCGTCCAGTCAACATCTCACTTCAGACGGGAACGTTTCAATAGCCACAAAAAACGCCCGTCGGCCCAATTCCAGTGGTGGGAAGTAACGAAGTACAAGTTCTTCGTTACTGTACTTAAGTACAATTTCCGTGTATCTGTACTTTACTTAAGTAGATTTAATAATGGATACTTTCTACTTTTACTCCACTACATTTAACAGTAAGTATCTGTACTTTCTACTTCACTACATTTCTATACGGCGTTTCGTTACTCGTTACATCCAAGACGCATTTAGTTTTTTTTGATTTGTTCGTTAGTTTGAAAGTATCCAATGGCGAGAGCAGAATCAGTCCGCTGAACCAATCCAAAATCGGGAAATAACCATTAGGCCCTCCCTCAAGAAGAGCAGCACAGTACGCAGGACATGCATAAAATATCTAAATCTAAACTGTCACAGGGGGTAAACACAATAAAAACATGCTTTATCTGCAGCATTGCTCATTAAAATGCTACATTACTGATTTATTCAAACTAAATACGATAGGTGCACTTAATGACATTATATAAGCCGTTAGGTATTATGGTTGGCAAGTACTTTTACTTTTAATACTTAAGTAGTTTTAAAAGCTTGTACTTTCTTACTTTTACTTAAGTAAAATAATAATGTGGTACTTTGACTTTTACTTGAGTAAATTTTTGTCTGTGTATTTGTACTTTTACTTAAGTACATTGTATGAGTACTTTCTCCACCACTGCCCAAATCAAACCTTTTCTCTGGAAAATTCCTGGTAAAAAGTTGTTTCTCAAAGGCTAACTGACTTATTGGTGTTTAACAATGTGTTTGACAGCTTTTATTCAGGCCCAACCACACTACTGAGACATTCCTGATCAGGGTGACAAACAAGAGAGTCTTTTATTATCTTGTACCTCATGCACTTTGAATTGTCTTGTACATGAAATGTGGCACACAAATAAATTGGCCTTAATCAATTGCTTGATTAACAGGAGGACGAGAAGCCCGGAGATGTCTGTATCTGTGTGTTAATTAGAAAACTTTATGCTGTTTCGTTCTCTAATTATCCAGCAATTACTCATTTAATGATCATCTAAATAAAAATAATTGGTATGCTTGCGGGTGTCCATCTTTATACATTTCTGATTGGAAAATTATTCTGTTTAATTCCTAACAAAAAAAAAAAAAAAAGATATAGATTTCAAACATTAGTTACAGTGATTTTAACATAATGGAACATTCAAGTGAGTAATTTCCTTGTTCCAAATTATCCTGAATTCATTCCATGATGGTAAACTAATATATTTAGCTTAGACCATAACATTAAGAAAATTAAATAGTTGACTTAATTCACCTAAAAAATAAGAATTGGACACATTTGGCTCTTAACTGAGCCTGTTAAAAAATAAAAACATGAATAGCTACACTATTTAATG